>CM036317.1:8376338-8923838 GCA_020567845.1 Rhododendron henanense subsp. lingbaoense
CTTGGAGAAAGGGTATTTGAGAATTTGACTCTGGTTTCCAGTATCCGTTCAGCGGTACGTATTAGGGTTGATAAAATGGATATTTGTGTAAATGGGTTGAGTTTCCAGTCACTTGACCTTAATCAATTGGCCAGGTTTGCCTCTTGCTTCAAGTATCTGTGTGTATTAGGTTTGGTTTGATTTGTATTAGTGTAACCAGGTTGAGTATTTGTCGGCATCTATTATTAAGTTTTATTCTTGTATTAGATCTCTTATAGCTGGATCACTATAGCTGTCAAGTATCAGCTATTCTATGTCAAAATCGTGACTCGGTTGGGAGGTTTCAGTAATATACTTCTTTTTTTTCAGAGTGCGGATCTTACTAATGCAAACTTGGAAGGAGCTAATCTGGAAGGGGCCAACTTAAAGGTACAAGCTTGTTGTATCGACCAAATACTATCCTTTAACCTCGATGTGTGTTAGACACATTGCATTATGCAATCATTGTTTTTTAACTTGCATGCACAAATCTTATTGTAGCGGCTTAAGTACTATTAATATGCTGATGCACTCTTAGGCCTCCATTAGTCTCTAGTGCCTGCAAAACAAGCAACCGCCAGGTGCTCACACGCCAATGGTGTTTGGTCGGAGGGCACTCCGGTGGTCAATTTAGCAAGAGGTCTGAAAGACTTGGTTGATCAAACCCAACCAAGTGAAAAACAAAAAAAAAGGTTAAGTGTTGAGTTTGTAAGTAGATAGAAAGAGTTTGGCTTAAAAGCGTTTCATGTTCTTTCTTCTTGGACTGTCCCTCCTATTTATAGTCATTTGGAGACCATTGGTTAACTCACCCAGGGTGGACTACCTAGGTAATCATGTTATTCTTTATGGAACTTGCATAACTAATTGTTGTGGAAATTGTGAGACTTCTTGTCACAAGTTCCCTTTCTGATTGGTGGATCACCTCCAGCCAAAATATTTCCGGAGCTGCGTGGTCTTCTAGTAGGCAATTTTCCTCTGTGCTCCTTACACCTGACTAGTTTAGCAGAGAAGGCACACCAGTGCTTGGCCAAGCATCTGTCATCTATCTTCCCATTGGTTGGACACCCATTATGTTGACTGCAAAACTCTTTCCTCGGCATCATGGCTTCCGTAAAAGGCCTCTCGGATAAGTTAAAAGTAGAATCCATATCTTAATCATCAGCCAATGCCGTCTCATGCTCAACCGGGAGCCCGGTTGACTCCTAACAGTAGTGTGACATGTCAGGAGGTGCTACCCTTGTCGTGAATGGTTTATTGATCTTGTCCTCATCCAAATAATTCTTGGATATAGTTTCACGCTTTCACCTCCCACACTTATCATCAAGAGTTGCTTAAGTGCTATTAGATTGGGTTTGAACATGAAATTTACCAACATTGTCTTCTATGGCTCGTAGTTTTTGTCGGTGTAGCAGTCCAACTCCAATTATTGGCAGTTGCCACTTTGTTGATGTGTCGAAGTTTTAAAGTTCTTAGGTCGATTATATCACTATTTATTGGGTCTTAGTATGTCTCACACTTGCTGAAGAGAATTCTTTGCTTGTAAGCCTCCTTCTTGAATGAAATAACAATCAAGCCTTCTTCTTGAATGTAGTAACTAACAAGCCGCCTTCTTGGATGACATTCCTTAATGCCGAATGAATCAAATTAAGAAAGGCTGCTTCTTGAATTTCATTTTGTATCTATCATTCTAGTTGTATTCACCGACATATTATGATTACAATCTAGACAAACATATGAAAAATAAGTTATGGTAGTTTTTTTTTTTTTTTGGGGTAAATTATGGTAGTTTTCTGTTGTGTGTGTGTGGCTTTTGAGGTCACAAATACTATTGGGTTGGGCGAACTATGAATTTTAGTTTCATTTGTTGGAACTGCTTATTTTTGTTTCAGGGTGCAAAATTGAGTAATGCAAATTTGAAGGGTGCCAACCTTCAACGAGCTTATCTACGACATGTCAATCTTCGTGAAACAGTAAGTACATATGAAACTATTTCCCGTGATGAATTTATTTGTCTTTTACAAAATCTAATCTCATCACTTGCAGCCATTGCGTATTAAAGTAACCATAAGAGGGAATAGCAAGGTTACTGCCTTTTTTTTAATGGAAAACTAAAGTCGGGGGCATGATTTGAACTCTGAAGAGCTCCTTTTCGCCTGCTCGATTTGGCTTAGTTGTGCTATTTTGGGTTATTTTCTCCAAAGGTCAAGGATGTGTCTTGGTTTCATGCATCTTCCAGAGAAAACCATCACATAAATTTGATACCTCGATCCAAGACTGCAACTTTAAAGCTCCTTTTAAAATCCTATTGGCTCCATCTGGCTTTAGAAAGTTATTGAAATCTTGAAGCTCTAATGTTTGAATGGCACCCCTCCGCATGTGCATTGTATAGTCTTGGAGGGTTTCGTTTTATCTTGTGGTTTTTTTTTTTGCTCACAGAAATTGGAAGGTGCGAGGCTTGATGGTGCCAATTTGCTCGGAGCGATCAGATAATTCTCAAGAGTGACAAAATAATGACCCAGTGAGGGTTTAAATTATCTCTGCGTTCACCGTATAGCTTGTTTCAATTTCCAGGCCTTCAGATAATTCTCAAGAGTGACAAAATAATGCCCCAGTGAGGGTTTAAATTATCTCTGCGTTCACCGTATAGCTTGTTTCAATTTCCAGGCCTTTTTTCACCTCTCAGTATCTACCTTTGTTGATATTTGACGTGTGAAATGGTGTCACAACCACGACTTGGAAATTACACTAACGAGGTGTGGATTGTGGATTGCGGTGTGGACCGGAAGCTTTCCTGTGTGTTTATATACAGTTTGATATTATGTCGATTCGTTGGGCTCTGTTGATAAGTTCAGTTAAATTCTTGTAAATCTTTTGCATATGTTCCAATGATTACCAGCTAAGAAGTCTAAGAGCACAACTCTCGATATAAGTTGTGTCGGGAGTTGTTCGACGTATATAGATCTACATGCATCCAACCGGTTGAGGCAAAGCAAAACAACTGTCGTGGTTACCACCACGAGAATTCTTGTAAAGCTTTCCTCTTCGTTGTCGCAAAGCAAGAACATCTCGTGGTCGTGGTCTAACCCTTGGACCCACTCATTCGCTGAATTAGAAGTCAGAACAAGGCGTTCAGGCGTGCACGCGTACTCTAGGATTCAATCGTATTCCGGTCTTTGGCACATTTGCAATCTACTGCTCGCACCTACAAGTGTTTCGCCCGCCTTCGCCACGGAAATCGGGCGACATTAATTGGCACGCCTGGTAGGAGCCCAACTATTCAAAAGGGTTTATCACGGTGAGACGTGGTTAAAAAAAACCGACTGATCGTCAAACCGATGAAGGAGAAGGCAAACAGAATCCCTCATCAATTCCTCAATTGGTTGCTCTATCACTCAGTTTCGATAATTAAGGGTAGTGCCGGCCCCGACATTTGAGTTGTCAAAGCCCGAGCTCAAGTTTGGTTGTCCACGTACTATTAAGTCATAAAAATAAAAAAAACATACTACACAACATAAAAATAAGGTTACATTGTGCTTTTAACTTGAATTATATCAAAATAAAAAATTAAAATCATAATCATTTAATCTCTCTTGTGACATGGTAGTCCTAAGGTAAGTTTTATCAACTTCAAATTCGAAAAGCTTTCTCTCCGCCGAAGCAACTGTGACCGGTATAGTCAACAAAATTCATTAAAAAACACATTATTTGGAAACCACCATAATTCCAACAAGACCTTATAACATCAAGGTAGTCAATTGATTTTTTGTTACTTTTCTCGGCAATATTGGTTTCAAATGTCTAAATTCTTGGAATAACTCATCCCCATAAATATGACCATGTTGTTTCTATTCCAAGAAATTTTCTAATTGTTTTTGGATGAAAATTATACCTACTCCTAATTTTTTTCTTTGTTGGATTCATATTTTTTTATTTATGATTTTTTTTCTTTTGGTTGCCCCGTGCTCGGGGTTGCCCAAGCCCGCCGGCTTGTGGGGCTTACCCCCGGCCCACCCGGCTCTGATTGTGGCATAGTCTAGTCTCGTATTGGCTACCAAACAACTAGAATGAGAAAAGAGTGTCACTGATACCAAAACTATTTTTGTTTGTGCCAAAACTGCAGTGCATAAACTTTTTATATTATGTGATACATTGCTTTTATGAACTATAGTTTTGACACAAATAAAAAAAATTAAAGGATTTAGGCTCCCAGACATCACCCAAGTGCTACTCCCTTTAAAAGTAGGATAGGATTTTCCGAACCGGGAATGTTGCTGTGGACAGTGTACCGCACTGTGCTGTGCACATTTGGATCGTTGATCTCGGCAACTAACCGTTCGGCAATTTCGATTGTTGATTGTCTACGGTCCGAATGTGCGCAACACAGTGCCGCACAGCGCCATCACCGGGTTTGGATTTTCCATTGTGGGAAAAGAAAAATTCTAAAATTAGCCCAATGAGCTAATAATAACAAGTATGTGAATGTGTATTAAAAAGTGTTAAAAAAAAAATACTCCCTCCGTTCCCATTCTTTTGTCCCTCGTCCTATCCCAATCGGATAAAAAAATTAATTATACTCCCTCCGTCCCTTTTTTAAAGTCTAGTATTTCATTTTGAGCTATCCCTTAATAAATGTCTATTTTGTAAAGTTAGTGGGTAAAAGTTAGTGAATTTTCCATTTTGCCCTTAAAAGTATATTGTATTTTGAAAAGTTAATGAGTAAAAATGTAAAAATTATGTTTTTATAGAGGGTAAGGAGAGAAAGTGGAGATAAAAGTTGATGTGAAAGATGTAATGATGATATTATATCTTTTTAATAAGTTGGAATTACGAAGCAGAACACTTAAAAAGGGACGGAGGGAGTAACTTTTAATTGGTAATATTATTTACTATGCAATATGGATCTTGTTTGATATTGATCATAATGAGCTCTTTTAAACGATGTTTTCAAAATCACCTAAAAAATCATACTAGGTTGCAATATAGGAGTATAATCAATTGAAAAGTTACACGGGCTCCCAAAAGCGACTAAAGAA
Source organism: Rhododendron henanense subsp. lingbaoense (assembly GCA_020567845.1). NCBI lineage: Eukaryota > Viridiplantae > Streptophyta > Magnoliopsida > Ericales > Ericaceae > Rhododendron > Rhododendron henanense. Next base: position 8,381,390 of record CM036317.1, read on the forward strand.
CGAGGACGGAGGGAGTACATAATCATTGTCATTTTGTGTGATTATTCTGTCGGCAAGGTTGAAAATAAGGACATAAGTTATTTTTAGTAAGTTTGTACACAAGGGGTCCAGAGGCTGTCCATAATCCTGAATGCCAACCAACCACCTAGGCTTCCACTAAGGAAGGCGATGGGTGATGCCAACTGAGCTAGGAGCTCATTGGCAAATTCGGAAAATATTCATGGAGTCCAATTTCTGAGATTTTGGAACTACTCAGGTGCAACCAAATTGACTTGAACATCCGATTATCAAAAAAAATGTAAATCCACGTAACACAATATAAATTATCTCCATATTACAAAGTATATCTCCATTATTGCAAATTTTTTTTAAAATTTATATAAGATGACACTTTAGAAAAAATAAATCAATCAATTTGTCTGGTATTTTTCTCATCTTTAGTGAAAGTTTTTTTTCTTTTTGCCATAAAATTTACTCTAGACTTAACAACTAACCCACGATTTTTTGTTCTAAGGATTAACATACTTTACCTCCACATATTTGATACGACTCCAATTACATCATTTTGAGATTTTGTAAATTTATTTTCATTTATTGTTGAGTATATTTTTATTGGAACTACCACCAGATCAGCGATGCTTTACGGGACAAAATGTTGGTCTATTAAGAAACAAGATGTGAACAAGATAAGTGTAGTGAAAATGAGAATGTTGAGGTGGATGTGTGGTAAGACGAGACGAGACAAGTTAGAAATGAAACGATTCGTGAGATGGTAGGTGTAACACCTATAGAGGAGAAGTTGAGGAAAAATAGGCTAATTAAGATGGTTTGAACATATCTACTGTAGACCAGAAAATGTAGTAGTTAAGAGAGCGGATATGATAGCAATGCTACGAAGGGTAGATCTAAATTGACATTAGATGATGTGGTGTACAAAGATATAAGTATAATGAGTTTGTATGAACAAGTGGCCATTGACAGAGTTCAATGGAGAAAAATGATTCATGTAGCCGACCCCAAGTGATTGAGACATAAGGCTCGGCTTGGTTTATATCTAGTGTATCTCAATCTTTAAAAGTAAAGGATTTTACAAAAAATATTCATTATATTTTTGTAAAAACTATTAAAAAAATAATCTAAAACTCAAAATGCAAAGTAAAGATGGCTAATTTTTAAGGTTTGTAAATTTTCACTGAATTTTATCCTCTTTTTTTTTTACTTTTCAAGCAAAACGAGAAAAAAGCGATTTTTTCGTGATTTCCCTCAAATTAGAGGTACATACATCCAAGAGGCTAAAATCCGATTCCACTATCAACAAAGTTTAATTTACAAATGGGTTTGCAAGTGATTCAAAGATCTCACAAAAACCCTTAGGTGTATCCAACAAACTCTAATTCAAAGAAAGAGGAAAGACCCCACCAAAATAGATGAGAACTCTTCAATGCAGCTGGAAATGAGAGCCCGAAAGGCCGAAACAGAGACAAAAGAGCCCCAATATATCCAACAAAGCTAGCTGCTGCAAATTTGCTTCAACTGAGAGGAAAAATGGCTGCCCCTAATTTCCTTTCCACATCAGCCTAAGTGCCTAACCCCTAAAACTATACTAAGGGCCTGTTTGGTTTCTTCCTTTTGGCATTTTCAACTTCTCCTTTTTGTGTTTTGGCTGTTTGGTCATCTAATTGTAGAACTCATTCTCTAAGAACTCATTCACTGTTTTTAACGTTAGAGGCAAGAAGTGAAAAAGAGGTCCTGAGCTCCTTTTCCCATTTTCGGGGATTGCCATTTTTTGTTCAATCACCAAAATGACAATCCCCGAAAATGGGATTATTGATTAGTCTCGACGAGAGAATGGTGGGATTTAAGCGCTACGGTGGAGAGAGCGGTGAAACAGAATGGTGGGATAAATCACAGAAATTAATTTCGACGACATTTCCTACATTAATTAGATGTACCCATTAATCTAAATCTCCAACATTTCACCCCTCCTTTTTTTTTTTTTTTTTAAAACCTAGTTTCGTTTCGGCTGTTTCCTTCGTTCCTTTGCGAAATCCGAGTGCGTCTTCGTTTCTTGTTCCCTCGTGTAAGAACTTCATGTATGAGGCCATGTAATTTTGTAATAGTTGTTATCAGTGTGAGGCAAACAAAAAATAAGATGATATTAATTATGAGACTATATTATCAACAGGAATCTTGGATCTCGGTATTCTCGAATAATAGAACAATGGAAGCAATTTTTATTCGTGCACGGTTTCCAATAAATTTTCTCTCAAATTATTATTTTTATTAATTTCTATATCCATCTTTACCTCAAAAGCCTCCCTCAAAACTCAAACCAAAGAAAATTGTTATGTTGCTTAATGGGGAAAGAGTACGCTTGAGGACATTGTATCCCGACAAGGAGGGGGACACAGAAGCCCTCCCCTCCTCCATCTTGGGAGGGAATTTTTTTTTTTTTTTTTGCAGGAAAACAAATTTAGATGCAATGACACATAAGGTGGACACCCAACCAGTGTTCTAAAACGCGGTCTCGGCGACCACTTAGGCGCTCGGCGGCGATTTGCCACCTTGATTATACCCCTAGGTGGTTTATTAGGCAATGAGGGAGATTTGGCGGAGCTAGACGACTAAGGGCCTTAGTGTGAATAGTACTCAAGCTAGAAGAATAAGGAAACCTAAACTTACTTTGGATGTCGTGATACGGAAGAAGTTAATTTTTACTCTCTTTTTTGTTTTTATTCATGTGAATTTAAACTACTATACAAGGAATAGCGTAGTAAATTCATATAAAAAGAGGGTGAATAATAAAAGGGGAGTATGCATATGAAGTTGAGATTGTGTCCATGAGTAACAAAGTTTTGAAGTGTTAGTTTTTTTGGCTAAGCAAAAAGATTTTATATATCTGAAAGGAAGAAAACAAATATTAAACAGATCTCAGGTACACCAGCAAAAACACTATCCGAAAACTAACACCACAGGATGACAAGAAACTAACCGAACCAAAAAATCTAAAACCATGAAAACACCACAAAGGACAAGCCCGCACACCTAAAACACCAAATCCAAAACACCACAAAGGACTACAAGCAAAGACAGCCCAAAATAAAGATCTAGACTAGAGAGAACAAAACACAACCTACGCCCACACCCGAAAACACACAAGACCAAACACTACCAACCACAAAAAAACAACCGACGGACCAAGACCAAAACCCCAGATAGAAAACGAAGCAGCAAAACTGCGCATTTAAAAATCCAAAGAAAGGGAGGCACCTTCCTTGAAATTGTGATCATCCTCCAAATCAACATGAATCTTCAAATCATCAAGAGCGTTAATTCTTTCTGCTAGTTCGGCCTCCTGCATTTCAACGAAAGTCTTTAAGATAAAATTTCTCCCCCCTTTAAAATTTATGCCCAACCTGGCACCTAAATCCATTGTCTCACAAGCTTCCTTAAACATAAATGAGTTTTTGTTCCTAATGTCATCGGAATATAATGAAGAAGAAGGGATCCTCTTATTTTTAAGCATATAGATTTGTCGGTCTTAATCCCAAACTCCACAAGAAGCTTTTTCTTCTTAATCTTCCTCTTCGACCTTCTCAATCTTTTTTCCATTTTATGAAATAGTACGAGAGAAAATTTTGGAGTGTTTGAGTAACTTATGTCAATATTACGATATATGGTAAAAACAAGAGTCGCAATGTGGATTTATTCGGTGGAGGAGTTTAAGGTGTTTCTTGATGGTATTCGTAGGCTAAAACTGTAGTTCATGTTGAGGTTTGAGTCTATTCAACTTTCTGTTGGATGGGCTAACTCTGTTTACTTTATTTTTGTATCTCACTCGATGTACCCTTTCGATTTTATATAAAAGTTTCGTTTGCCGAGCAAAAAATATTACGATATACGTAATTGGGAGCTAATTATTTTTGAGACTATATATGAATGTAAATTGTAGATTGTAGATTTTTGGGAATAATGAAATTAAATATATTTTGTAAAAGAGTTAACGATAATTACAATCCAAAAAAGCTCCTCCATTCGAGATGTGATTTTTGAATTATGTTTTCTCTTAGTTAACTCATTTTTGATAATGCATTTTGACAAAATTCATTCCATAATCAGCTTCGAAACCGTCAAAATTTGAAAATGCAAAAAATGAATTTATGTAGCGGCCAAACAGGCTTTAAGAAGAAGACCAAATCAGTTCCCAAAGAAGCAGAAACACAAAAATGCATTTTTTGAAGTCCTCGGACTCTTTTCGGAATGGAGGTATATACTCCTACTAGTTATTGTTCCAGGATTCGAAATGGAGACGTTCAAGTTCAAACATCGATCCAAACTGATTAATGCCAACCAAATCCTATGATAAATTCGGAAAATATTCATGGAGTCCAATTTCTGAGATCGATCTTGAAACTACTGCAACGTTTATTTAAGCACATGGAAGAAGCAATATTTCAGCAACAATTTTTTTTTTTTTTTTAACTCAAAGCATATTACTGTAAGAGACATTATATTGAACTCCCACCCAAATAACATCTCATAACTTCTACTACATCATAGATACTGAAGAAAAAAAACACTCTTCATATCCCTTCTTTTCCCCCTCTTATCAGGATTTTATTTCTAGCTCCCTCGAGACCACACCTGCAAAGTAGGAGGAACAAAAAAATTAGGAGAGAGGGGGAGAGAGAAAAGATCGATTGTGTGTACATAAACATACATACATATACAGATCTATAGTATGGTTAATTACCTAAACAGAAGCATACGTTGCGGTGGAAAATAAGATAAGGACGGGGCAATCTAATCCCCCCTGTTCTTGTGATCCTGAGTACCACCAGTACGACCGCCGTGGATCTTGTCCTTCACCTTGTCCATGATCCCCCCTCCTTCCTTCCGCTGCCCCTCGTTGCCGCCCTGATACTGCCCCGTCTGGTGCTGCTGCCCGTACTGCTGTTGTTCACCACCGCCGGGGACCTTGTCTTTCACCTTGTCCATTATCCCCCCTCCTTCCTTGTGTTGCCCCTCGCCAACGCCCTGGTATTGCTTCGTCTGGTGCTGGCCCCCGTACTGTTGTTGTTGCCCGTACTGCTGTTGTTCGCTACCACCGTGGATCTTGTCCTTCACCTGGTCTATGATCCCCCCTCCTTCTTTGCGTTGCCCCTCGCCGCCGCCCTGGTACAGCCCCGTCTGGTGTTGCTGCCCATACTGCTGCTGCTGCCCGTACTGTTGCTGTTCACCACCACCGTGGACCCTGTCCTTCACCTTGTCCACTATTCCCCCTCCTTCCTTGCGCTGCCCCTCGCCGACGCCCTGGTACTGCTCCGTCTGGTGCTGGCCCCTGTACTGCTGTGGTTGCCCGTACTGCTGCTGTTCGCCACCACTGTGGATCTTGTCCTTCACCTGGTCTATGATCCCCCCTCCTTCCTTGCGCTGCCCCACACCGCCGATTTCGTACTGCCCCGTCTGGTGCTGGCCCCCGTACTGCTGATGTTGCCCGTACTGCTGTTGTTCACCACCGCCGTGGACCTTGTCCATTATCCCCCCTCCTCCCTTGTGCTGCCCCTCACCGCCGATTTCGTATTGCCCCGTCTGGTGCTGGCCCCCGTACTGCTGTTGTTCGCCACCGCCATAGACCTTGTCCTTCACCTTGTCCATTATCCCCCCTCCTTCCCTGTGCTGCCCCTCGCCGACGCCCTGATACTGCTCCGTCTGGTGTTGGCCCCCATACTGCTGTTGTTGCCCGTACTGCTGTTGTTCGCCACCGCCTTGGACCTTGTCCTTCACCTTGTCCATGAGTCCCCCTCCTTCCTTGTGCTGCCCCACGCCGCCACCCTGGTACTGCTCTGTCTTGTGCTGCCCCCCGTACTGCTGCTCCGGCTTGTTCTGCTCGCCTTCCTTTTTGCCTCCCTTGTTGAGGGATTCGCCTATCTTGTTCATGATTCCTGCCATTTTTTTTCCTCTCTCTTTTCTTTTTTTTCCTCTCTCTCTCTCTCTGTGTAATTAAAGGGGCTGGTGGAATGGGTATCGGATGTGAAGAGAAGAGAGTGTCCAAGGGTCTGATTTTATAGGCGCTAAAAATGGAGGATTATGAGTAGCTAGCAAAGAAAGAGTATTAAAGACAACGTTATCCGCCGGGGGGGGGAACCTTGAAAGTTTGTAAATACCCTTGGTACGTGTACGCGGCGTGTTGGAAGATTCCAAACGTCTACATCACAATCCAACGCCATTTAGTATTAGTAAACTGTATTAGTATTATTATTTTTATAATGCGTGTCTCAAGTTAGTGGTGTTTTCGGTAATGAAAAATTTGTGAATTTTTATTTGTGGTTGAGAAGTTGTTAGATATTTTCGGTAGTGAATAAGTTGTTGATAAATGTCAAATTTTTTTCGGTAGCAAATAAGTTGATGGATTTGTGAGTAGAGTTATTGTAGTAAAAAAAATTTGTTGACAATTTTTTTATTAGTGGAAACGAGATGGTAAAACGCTGAATTTTTTTTGTTAGTGAAAATGAAATGGTAAAATGCGTTAAGTTTTTTGTGATTTTTATTAGTGGGAACACCCCCTAATCCATACAATCCCTTCCTACAACTGTTTCATATGCTTATGCGTGGAATGAGATAACCCTAAGAATTGCCGGCAAGGAGAAGAGCAAATCCTCAAGTCTCTGGCCAAAATCACCCGACCAAAACCCTTAATTGTTTACCAATAAATAAGTTCTCCATACTTTGTCTACCAATAAATAAGTTCGGACTAAACTAAATTAATTTTCGTTGAAGTACTCCTTCCGTTCCAATTTAATTATTCTTTTTGAGAGTTTGTGTCACTTTTCAAATATTTTATGTGATTTGAAAATATTGTATTATAGAACTAATCGAAATCTATCAAACAAGATCCATATTGAATATAAAATTCATTACCGATTTAAAAAATATAATTGATATTTTATCCGATTAGAATAGAACGAGAGACTATTAAATTTGGACGGATGGAAGTATATTTTAATTTTTGTTTCATACTGTGATTCTTATCGGGGTTTTAACTTTTGTTTTTAAAGTTTTTGGGTGCCGAGCGGGTACCACGTGGTGGTACTCATCGGCGATATGGACCGTCAATCAATGATCCAACGGCCTAGAATTATTCTCTATCTCTCTCTCTCCCCACTCTCCTCTTTTTTTCTCTCAAAAATTCAGACCGTCCAAAACACATTTAGACGATTCGGATTGCGCGCGGGGGTACCACGTGTACTATGCCCTACCGACACCCAAAAATGCCTTTTGTGTGTCGTTATTGTCAAATGGTGGAACCAAGTGGTGATTCGTGATATTAAATTTGGTAATGATCTGGTGATTCTTGTCATAATTCGATACGATGTGGGCAAATGGCAATCATCCAGCGAGGATCCAAACAAATATTGTTCAAACATAGTACTATTTGACTGGATAATGTAGATATTTGCAAGATGTGGTTTCAAGATATACATGGACTTCTTTTCTTTGTCTTTTGTTGCTATCACTCTATAGTTAGAATTTACTGCTAATTTTGTTCGCCCTTCACTTAAAAGGGTGAACATTATCTTTATTTTTATTAGTTGAAATGGTGTAAATTTCACCATAAAGTGATATTATACTTACCAAAAAGTGTATAATTAATTGCAAAGGTGAAAATTATACTATTTTAACCAATAAGAGAGAGGATAATGTTCACCGTCTTTTAAGGAGGGTAAACAAAATTGCACTCGTACAACAGACTGACTTCTACGGCCTTTCACATGCTTAGAGCATTCACAGTTGTATAATCAAAACCAAAAGGTTTTTAAGGTTAGCAATATTTTCTCAAAAAAGAGCTCACATTGAAATAACCAAACTTACCAACCTCTTAGTAACTCATCAAATTTTGGCCATTGGATAATCAAAACTAACAATCTTTTGCCAATAAAGAAATTTAGTTGTTTCCATATTTCCTCAATCAAATACACCATCATCATATAAAAACCTTCTCTCTCTTCCATTTTAAATATGTTTCTAAGAAAAATATTTTAAAAAACAGTTTTTTTTTTAGCAAAAACTTTTTTTCCCAAAACTTTTTTTTATTCAAAAACTGTTTTTTTTAAAAAAACTTATTCCCGAAAACGTTTTTTTAAATCAAAGTTTTCAAAAAATTATTCTCTTTTTTCTAATAACCTGTTTTTAATAGTTTGAAAACTATTTAAAAAAAATATTTTCTATGTCACAATTTTTAGATTTTTATAACTTAAAAAAGTGATGTTGCAAGTTTTGGTCATTCAATTTTGGCTGTACTATTGTGGATCTCTTCATTGTTAACCTTAGAACTCCTTAAATTCATAACCAAAAGATGATGTAGCAACTTTTAATAATTAACTTTTGGTTATTTTACTACGGATGCTCTGCATGAGAGTAAAGTGAGTACTTTCTTATACCCACTTTACAAATAAAAAAATAAAAAAATCTGAACCCTCGTAATAGAGCAAACCCGTAAACCGAATTTTTGTGTAGATTCTGAGTACTTTCTTTCATCCCGACGAAAGAAAATCGGAAAAACAAATTTCTTTTGGGAATTAATTTCTATTCTCCCCTTTTTGATATTCACACTCTATTTTTTGTCTTTGAACAAAAAAAATACATACATTTTCAACACTAAAATTCAAAAAAAAAAAAAAAGTGGTTATAAAAAAAGGGAGCGTAGAAATCAATTCCCGCCATTTTACTTTTAACCGAATAGTATTTTCGAAAATATCCGACTTTTACGACTTTTTATATTTAGATATTTTGGAAAATATCTATGTGGTTCCCCACCGAGAACGCTGTCGACAGAAAAGTCCACGTCACAGCGACACTTGTAAACAAAGTATTGGTCGAAAAAGATAACGCCGTACAGGTACTGATCTATTCACGGAAAGAAAAGTTTAACTACTCTTCCATGCACTAATAACTTCCGTCCTTATTTTCAACCTTGCCGACAGAATAATCACTCAAAATGACAATATGGCTTTGTTTGGTTACCCGTTTAGTTTTAGTTTTAGTTTTGTTTTCAATCATTACTCTATTTCTTTTTTCAATCATTACCCTATTTTTTCAATTATTACTTTCTCATCTCTCTCTATCTCTCTCCAATCATTACCCCTATCTTCAATTAATATGATTGTGTACTCCCTCCGTCCCCGTTCTTTAGTCACTTTTGGGAGTCCGTATAACTTTTCAATTGATTATACTCCCATATTGCAACCTAGTATGATTTTTTAGGTGATTTTGAAAATATCGTTTAAAAAAGTTCATTAAGATTAATATCAAACAAGATCCATATTGCATAGTAAATAATATTACCAATTAAAAGTTTACTCCCTCCGTCTCTTTTTAAGTGTTCTGCTTCGTAATTCCAATTAAAATATCCTTTTTAAGTTGAGTTTTTTTTCTTTTTATCCCCTAAACTATACACTTTTTCTCTACTTAGTCCATGAACTATCAATTTGGTGATTTTATCCCCTCAACTATCATTCCGTTACCTACTTAGTCCAATAGATAACGGAAGTTAAGAATTTGGATGGAAAATGTCACATAAGGCCCTGTTTGAGACCCTGTAGAGCAGATACTTGATTATGACAGCTTTAGAGATAAAAATTAATTATGACCAAAATGATCAAAAAAATAAAACCTTCGCACCGGTTCAAACGGATTGAAAATTGGTGCACTTAATTTTTTTAGAAGGTTTAAGTACTCCAATTTTCAATCCGTTTGGACTAGTGCGAGAATCTTATTTTTTTTAATCGTATTATTCTAAAGGATCATAATTAATTTTTTTCTCTAAGCCTTTCATAGTTAATTATCTACTTTTTATTTGAGACCCCTTAGAGCAGATACTTGATTATGAGAGCTCTACGGACAAAATTAACTATGACCTTTTAGGATAAAATGATCAGAAAAATAAGATTTTCGCACCAATTCACATGGATTGAAAATTAGAGCGCTTACTTTTTAACCATATTTTTAATATATAAACAGTCTAAATTCTATATAAGGAGGTCAGTCTTTTTGGAAAAAATATGTATTTGTTAGTCTCTATAAAGTGCCATGTAAGATCTTGATATATGAACCTCGTAAAAAAAATTAAATGCTCCAATTTTCAATCTGTTTGAACCGGTGCGTATGTCTTATTTTTTTGATTTTTTTATTCTAAAGGGTCATAATTAATTTTAATCTCTAGGGCTGTTATAATAAAATAACTGGTCTATAGGGTCTCAAACAGGGCCTTACGTGGCATTTTCCGTCCAAATTCTTAATTTCCGTTATCTATTGGACTAAGTAGGTAACAGAATGATAGTTGAGGGGATGAAATCGCCAAATTGATAGTTCATGGACTAAGTAGAGAAAATGTGCATAGTTTAGGGGATAAAAAGAAAAAAAACTCTTTTAAGTTTGCATAGTAAACCCCATCATTGCATAAAGACCCCTGCCCCATTATCAAGAATTCTACTGTTTCTCTACATCTCTACACCAAATCGTCAACTTCTGCCTTTTCCTCTCTGTGCGTGGAAACAACAACCACCGGTCGTCGTATAGCATCCATTGCTCCATCAAGTAAGTATTTTATTCTTGTAGACTTTTTCCTTATTGTTTCCTATACAATAACATACATGTATACACATATTTTCATGCCTATGTGTAAAGATTGATTGGGTATTCGAGATTTAACTTTGTTTTTAAAACCACTAAAATTTCTTCATACCTCCAAATACATACAGGGCTTGTACGTGAAATCCCCTTCCCAGCTCAAACTTTAGTCTCCTAACTCAAAATCTATAACCCCATAACAAAAAACCCTAGATATTTATTTCCCTGAAAAATTAGGTTTTGTTCCTTATGTTATTTTTTCCCCCTTATCTGCAATTGTTTGCTTGTAATGTACTCCCTCCGTCCCATAAAGTTTGGTATTTTCAGGAATGCGTGCCATTTTTAAATTGCATATATCTTTCAATCCAAAATGTTTTAGGCAATTTTTTGAATTTTGTTTAATAGAACAAATTAAAATCTATCAAACAAAATCTATATTGCTTATAAAAAATATTACGGATTAAAAGATATAGTTAATTTTTTCATAGGGTTGAAATAGTGAAAGTACCAAACTTTATGGGACGGAGGGAGTATATGTGCATTTTATTTATATTGTAGAATTGATATGGAAAGCACATCTAGTGGAGAAAATTTGGGAGAAGAGTACTATATAGAGGAAAATTCAATAGATGGTTTCAAGAATCTAGATTTTGAGAAAGAGCACTTTGTAGACACTAATTCAATGGAAGGTTTGGAGGATTTAGAATTTGCAGAAAATGAAAAAGATCAACCTATGAAATTAAATCATCTTTGTACAAGGGTCCTCCAGAGCCATGTATAGGCTTGATTTTTGAGGAATGGGAAGATGCTCAGAGTTGTTACAAAGCATATGCGAGAAGAAAAGGTTTTAGCATTCGAAAAAATCGTGCTCGCCGATCTCGTACGGATAATTGATTGGGGTAGAATTTTGTTGTCATAGAGAAGGATTTCGTTGTCCGAGTTATTACAAGAAGCATAACTTTGATTGGGTGTAAAGCAACAATGCGTGTGACAAAAGATGATGAAAAATGGGTTGTAAGTAAGTTTGTAACTGAACATAATCATGCGTTGTGTTCTCCGAAAAGTACACTTTTGCTTCGGGGAAACAGAGGAATAACTCGTGCTCAGAAAAATCTCATTGATGTTCTTAATGATGCCGGTGTACTGCCTCGAAAAATAGTGTCCGTGTTAGAGAAAAAAATGGTGTTCACAGTCAAATTGGCTGCTTGACAATGGATGTGCAAAACTATTTGGGAAACAAGAGAAGGAAGCTCTTCAAGGATGGTGATGCACAAAGAATGTACAATTATTTCAAAACCTGCCAATAGAAATGTCCAGGATTTGTGTATGCAATTCAAGTGGACCAAAACAATTGTATGGGAAATTGTTTTTGGGCAGATACAAGATCAAGGCTCGCGTGCCAATATTTTGGGGATGTTGTTACCTTTGATGCTACATATTTAACCAATCGGTATAGCATGCCTTTTGTTCCTTTTACTGGAGTTAACCACCACCACCAATCAATCATGTTCGGATGTGCTTTACTTGTGAACGAGACTGCTGAATCTTACAAATGGTTGTTGCAAACTTGGGTAGAGGCAATGTGTGGGCGCACTCCATCAGTTATTATTACAGATGATGATAAAGCCATGGCCAAGGCAATTGCACAGGTACTACCAAATACTACCCACCGTCTCTGTATGTGGCATATCTTACAAAAGGTTCTTGAACATTTGGCTCATGTTTTTAACAAGTATCCAACATTTCAAGGAGAATTTCACCATTGCATTCATGAAACAATCACAATAGATCAGTTTGAGGTGGAATGGAATCAATTGATTTTCAAATATGAGTTGAAAGAGAATGATTGGTTAAGATAACGCCGTACAGGTACTGATCTATTCACGTAACTACTCTTCCATGCACTAACCTTCATTCGAAAAAGAGCCCAAGGACTTCAGAAAAATACATTTCTGTTAAAAATTCCAAAATTTATTGACTAATTTGAGGAAAAAAAGTTTGAATTTTTTTTTGGGGTCAAAAATGTATTTTTTCTAAGTTCTCATTTTGCAAACAGGAACAGAAAACTTTGCCTCAATTTTAATCGCGTGTTTAGCCACTAATAAATGGTGAAAAATTGTCGAGCTACTACGAGCTATCGACAAAATATCTCTAGCTTAAAGTTGGATGGGATTTTTATCTCTCTTCTTTTTTGTGGAAAAATTATTGTGTCGGCAAGGGATTTTTTTTGTTATCGTACGTGTCCTGAAAATAATGGACTGGAGGCATGGGTTACTACTAACGTAGAAATTTTTCAATGCCGGGTGAGTATATTCACCTGGTGCCCGCTCATGCATCTAAATTGTCTAAAATGTTTTGTTCATCCTCGTTAAAAAAGAGTGAAGATTATCATCTCTCTTATTGGTTAAAATAAAAATGGAATTCACACTATTTCAAATAATGTTCACCTTTTTAAATGGAGGGCGAACAAAATCAGTAAATTCTAGCTATAGAGTGATAGCAACAAAAGGCAAAGAAAAGAAGTCTATATATATCTTGAAACCACATCTTGCAAATATCTACATTATCCTTGAACAATATTTGTTTGGATCCTCGCTGGATGATTGCCATTTGCCCACATCGTATCGAATTATGACAAGAATGATCACCAGATCATTACCAAATTTAATATCACCAATCACCACTTGGTTCCACCATTTGACAATAACGACACACAAAAGGCATTTTTGGGTGTCGGTAGGGTATAGTAAACGTGGTACTCTGTGCGCAATTCGAACCGTCTAAATGTGTTTTGGACGGTCTGAATTTTAGAGCGAAAAAAAGAGGAGAGAGGGGAGAGAGAGATAGAGAATAATTCTAGGCCGTTGGATCATTGATTGACGGTCCATATCGCCGACGAGTACCACCACGTGGTACCTGCTCGGCACCCAAGAACTATAAAAACAAAAGTTAAAATCCCGAAAAGAATCACAGTATGAAAAAAAAAATTAAAATATACTTCCATCCGTCCAAATTTAATAGTTTCTCGTTCTATTCTAATCGGATAAAATATCAATTATATTTTTTAAATCGGTAATGAATTTTATATTCAATATGAATCTGGTTTGATAGATTTCGATTAGTTCTATAATACAATATTTTCAAATCACATAAAATATTGAAAAGTGACACAAATTCTCAAAAAGAATAATTAAATTGGAACGGAGGGAGTACTCCAACGAAAATTAATTTAGTTTAGTCCGAACTTTTTTATTGGTAGACAAAGTATGGAGAACTTATTTATTGGTAAACAATTAAGGGTTTTGGTCGGGTGATTTTGGCTAGAGACTTGAGGATTTGCTCTTCTCCTTGCCGGCAATTCTTAGGGTTATCTCATTCCACGCATAAGCATATGAAACAGTTGTAGGAAGGGATTGTATGGATTAGGGGGTTTTCCCACTAATAAAAATCACAAAAAACTTAACGCATTTTACCATTTCATTTTCACTAACAAAAAAATTTCAGCGTTTTACCATCTCGTTTCCCCTAATAAAAAAATTGTCAACAAATTTTTTTTATTACAATAACTCTACTCACAAATCCATCAACTTATTTGCTACCGAAAAAAATTTGACATTTCTCAATAACTTATTCACTAACGAAAACACCTAACAACTTCTCAACCACAAATAAAAATTCACAAATTTTTCATTACCGAAAACACCACTAACAAGCGCATAACTTGAGACACGCATTATAAAAATAATAATACTAATACAGTTACTAATACTAAAAGGCGTTGGATTGTGCTGTAGACGTTTGGAATCTTCCAACACGCCGCGTACACGTACTAAGGGTATTTACAACCTGAAGGTTTCCCCCCCTCCGCGGATAACGTTGTCTACTCATAATCCTCCATTTTTCGCGCCTATAAAATCAGACCCTTGGACACTCTCTTCTCTTCACATCCGATACCCATTCCACCAGCCCCTTTTACACACACACACACACACAGAGAGAGGGAGAAAAGAAAAGAGAGAGAGAGAGAGAAGAAAAGAGAGAGAGGAAAAAAAATGGCAGGAATCATGAACAAGATGGGCGAATCCCTCAACAAGGGAGGCAGAAAGGAAGGCGAGCAGAACAAGCCGGAGCAGCAGTACGGGGGGCAGTACCAGGGCGGCGGCGGGGGGCAGCGCAAGGAAGGAGGGGGGCTCATGGACAAGGTCCAAGGCGGTGGCGAACAACAACATTACGGGCAACAACAGCAGTATGGGGGCCACCACCAGACGGAGCAGTATCAGGGCGTCGGCGAGGGGCAGCGCCAGGAAGGAGGGGGGATAATGGACAAGGTCCACGGCGGTGGCGAACAACAGCAGTACGGGCAACATCAGCAGTATGGGGGCCAGCACCAGACGGGGCAGTACCCAATCGGCGGTGAGGGGCAGCGCAAGGAAGGAGGGGGGATAATGGACAAGGTCCACGGCGGTGGCGAACAACAGCAGTACGGGCAACATCAGCAGTATGGGGGCCAGCACCAGACGGGGCAGTACCCAATCGGCGGTGAGGGGCAGCGCAAGGAAGGAGGGGGGATCATAGACCAAGTGAAGGACAAGATCCACGGTGGTGGCGAACAGCAGCAGTACGGGCAACAACAGCAGTACAGGGGCCAGCACCAGACGGAGCAATACCAAGGCGTCGGCGAGGGGCAGCGCAAGGAAGGAGGGGGAATAGTGGACAAGGTCCATGGTGGTGGTGAACAGCAGCAGTACGGGCAGCAACACCAGACGGGGCAGTACCAGGGCGGCGGTGAGGGGCAACGCAAAGAAGGAGGGGGGATCATAGACCAGGTGAAGGACAAGATCCATGGTGGTGGCGAACAACAGCAGTACGGGGGCCAGCACCAGACGGAGCAGTACCCTGGTGTCGGCGCGGGGCAGCGTAATGAAGGAGGGGGGATAATGGACAAGGTGAAGAACAAGGTCCAAGGCGGTGGTGAACAACAGCAGTACGGGCAACAACAGCAGTACAGGGGCCCGCACCAGACAGAGCAATACCAGGGCGTCGGCGAGGGGCAGCGCAAGGAAGGAGGGGGAATAGGGGACAAGGTCCACGGTGGTGGTGAACAGCAGCAGTACGGGCAGCAACACCAGACGGGGCAGTACCGGGGCGGCGGTGAGGGGCAACGCAAAGAAGGAGGGGGGATCATAGACCAGGTGAAGGACAAGATCCACGGTGGTGGCGAACAACAGCAGTACGGGGGCCAACACCAGACGGAGCAGTACCCTGGTGTCGGCGCGGGGCAGCGTAATGAAGGAGGGGGGATAATGGACAAGGTGAAGAACAAGGTCCAAGGCGGTGGTGAACAGCAGCAGTACGGGCAACAACAGCAGTACAGGGGCCCGCACCAGACAGAGCAGTACCAGGGCGTCGGCGAGGGACAGCGCAAGGAAGGAGGGGGAATAGTGGACAAGGTGAAGGACAAGGTCCACGGTGGTGGTGAACAGCAGCAGTACGGGCAGCAACACCAGACGGGGCAGTACCAGGGCGGCGGCGAGGGGCAACGCAAGGAAGGAGGGGGGATCATAGACCCGGTGAAGGATAAGATCCACGGTGACCAGGGCTTCCGCGATGGGCAGCGCAAGGAAGGAGGGGGGATAATGGACAAGGTGAAGGACAAGGTCCACGGCGGTAGCGAACAGCAGCAGTATGGGGGCCAGCACAAGACGGGGCAGTACCAAGGCGGCGATAAGGGGCAGCGTAAGGAAGGAGGGGGGATCATAGACCCGGTGAAGGACAAGATCCACGGCGGTGGCGAACAGCAGCAGCACGGGGGCCAGCACCAGACGGAGCAGTACCATGGTGTCGGCGTGGGGCAGCGTAATGAAGGAGGGGGGATAACGGACAAGGTGAAGAACAATGTCCAGGGCGGTGGTGAACAGCAGCATTACGGGCAGCAGCAACAGCATGGGCAGCAGCACCGGACGGGGCAGTGGGAGATCGGCGGCGAGGGGCAGCGCACGGAAGGAACGGGTATCATAGACCAGGTGAAGAACAAGATCCACGGCGGTCGTACTGGTGGTACTCAGGATCACAAGAACAGGGGGGATTAGATTGCCCCGTCCTTATCTTATTTTCCGCCGCTACGCATGCTTCTGTTTAGGTAATTAACCATACTATAGATCTGTATATGTATGTATGTTTATGTACGCACAATCGATCTTTTCTCTCTCCCCCTCTCTCCTAATTTTTTTGTTCCTCCTACTTTGCAGGTGTGGTCTCGAGGGAGCTATAAATAAAATCCTGATAAGAGGGGGAAAAGAATAGAAATGAAGAGTGTTTTTTTCTTCAGTATCTATGATGTAGTAGAAGTTATGATATGTTATTTGGGTGGGATTTCAATATACTGTCTGTTTATATGCTTGAGTTGTAAAAAAAAAAAATGTTGCCAAAAATGCTTCTTCCATGTGGTTAAATAAACGTTGCAGTAGTTCCAAGATCGATCTCAGAAATTGGACTCCATGAATATATCGTATGCTTCTGTTCCGAATTTATCGTGGGATTTGGTTGGTATTAATTAGTTTGGATCGATGTTTGAACTTGAACGTCTCCATTTTGAATCCTGGAACAATACTGCCTCCATTCCTAAAAGAGTCCGAGGACTTCAAAAAATACATTTTGTTTTAGGGGTTAGGCTGATGTGGAAAGGAAATTAGGGGCAGCCATTTTTCCTCAGTTGAAGCAAATTTGCAGCAGCTAGCTTTGTTGGATATATTATTGGGGCTCTTTTGTCTCTGTTTCGGCCTTTCGGGCTCTCATTTCCAGCTGCATTGAAGAGTTCTGTTCATCTATTTTGGTGGGGTCTTTCCTCTCTCTTTCAATTGCAGCAGCTAGCTTTGTTCTCGTTTTGCTTGAAAAGTAAAAAAAAAAAAAAAGTGAATGAAATTCGGTGAAAATTTACAAACCTGAAAAATTAGCCATCTTTGCTTTGCATTTTGACTTGTAGATTCTTTTTTTAATAGTTTTTACAAAAATATAATGAATATTTCTTGTAAAACCCTTTACTTTTAAAGATTGGGATACATTAGATATAAACCAAACCGAGCCTTATGTCCCAATCACTTGGGGTCGACTACGTGAATCATTTTCCTCTATTGAGCTCATATATTTGTGCACCACAACATCTAATGTCAATTTAGGTCTATCCCACCCCGTAGTATTGCTACCCAAAACTATCATATCCGCTCTTTTAACTACTGCATCTCTTGGTCTACGGTAAACATGCCCAAACTGCCTTAGCCTATTTTCCCTAAACTTCTCCTCTATAGGTGTTACACCTACCATCTCATGAACCATTTCATTTCTAACCTGTCTCGTATAGTCTTACCACACATCCACCTCAACATTCTCATTTTTGCTACACTCATCTTGTTCACCTGTAGTTTCTTAATAGGCCAACATTTTGTCCCGTAAAGCATCGCTGATTTGATGGCAGTTCCAATAAAAATATACTCAACAATAAATGAAAATAAATTTACAAAATCTCAAAATGATGTAATTGGAGTCGTATCAAATATGTGGAGGTAAAGTATGTTAATACTAGGACTGCTCAAAAAATCCGGTGAACCGTGAAACCGGTCCGGACCGATCCGATCCGTACCTTTTGGATTTTGTCCGTGGATTAATGGTCCGGACACGGATTGAAAAATTAGAAAACCGTGACTCGCGGTTCGGTCCACGGATTTTCATTACAAAACCGTGGATTAACCGAACCGAACCGTGAGATATTTATTTTATATAAATAATATATATGTGTATTTATATAATAAATTGTTAGTAATGTTAACACTTTTTTCTACCAATTTTAGTATTTTATCTTAATAATGGGATATAATGTAGATGTACATAAAATATAAGGAGTAAATTATAGTGTTTTCATATAAATAACGGGTAACCCTAGTTGAGTTTCACTAGTTCGTTTCTTTTTCATTTTTTTAATGTTATGTACTATAATGATACAATTCTACTAGTGTTTAGATTCTTTTGAATTTGATTTTTAAAATAGGTTTTTGGTAGTTTATGTAACAAAGTATTTTCTGGTGGTGTTAAACTTAATTTTGAATGTAACATTCTTCCCTTTTAGTGTGGGATATATGCTTAAGCTTTATTTTTGTTAAAATCCGTGGACAAAACCGTAACCGATCCGCGAGTCATGGATCGGATTTTATTTTGTAAAAACCGAACCGTAGGACTTTTGGTCCGGACACGGATTTCATTTTATAAAAACCGTGACTAGCGGTTCGGTCCTCGGATTCCTAGAAATCCGAACCGAACCGGACCGCGAACAGCCCTAGTTAATACTTAGAACAAAAAATCGTGGGTTAGTTGTTAAGTCTAGAGAGTAAAAATTTTATGGAAAAAAAAAAAAAAACTTTCACCAAAGACGAGAAAAATACCAGACAAATTGATTTAATTTTTTTTTTTGTCCAAAGTGTCATATCTTATATAAATTTTTTAAAAATTGCAATAATGGAGATATACTTCATAATATGGAGATAATTTATATCGTGTTATGTGGATTTACATTTTTTTTGATAATCGAATGTTCGAGTCAGTTTGGTTGCACCTGAGTAGTTCCAAGATCTCAGAAATTGGACTCAATGAATATTTTTCCGAATTTGCCAATGAGCTCCTAGCTCAGTTGGCATTACCCATCGCCTTCCTTAGTAGAAGCCTAGGTGGTTGGTTGGCATTCAGGGTTATGAATAGCTTCTGGACCCCTTGTGTACACACTTACTAACTCTCCACCACTGATGTATACAATACTAGCACACACAAAAAAGAACATTTTCCGAATTCATGATGGGATTTGATTGGTGTTAATTTGGGGTTGTTCAGTCTAATAAGCTACATGGCTTATTTTTTGTCCTTATTCAAAAAAAAAAATCGCACTTGCTAATTTTTCTTCAACTTTTTGTAGATCATTGCTTCTTTATGATGAGAGAAATCTAAAAAGTAAAAAATTACGATCAAAATCTAAATTTTTTGAATAAAGACAAAAATAAGCCAACATTCATCTTGTTTACCTGTAGTTTCTTAATAAGCCAACATTTTGTCCCGTAAAGTATCGCTGGTCTGATGGCAATTCCAATAAAAATATATTCAACAATAAATGAAAATAAATTTACAAAATCTCAAAATGATGTAATTGGAGTCGTATAAAAAATGGGGAGGTAAAGTATGTTAATACTTGGAACAAAAAATCTTGGGTTAGTTGTTAAGTCTAGAGAGTAAAAATTTTATGGCCAAAAAAAAGAAAAAAACTTTCACTAAAGAGAGAAAAATATCAGACAAATTGATTTATTTATTTTTTTGTCTAAAGTGTCATCTTATATAATTTTTTTTTTAAATTGCAATAATGGAGATATACTTCGTAATATGGAGATAATTTATATCGTGTTATGTGGATTTACAATTTTTTTTTATAATCGGATGTTCGAGTCTGTTTGGTTGCACCTGAATAGTTCCAAGATCTCAGAAATTGGAGACTCCTTGAATATTTTCCGAATTTGCCAATGAGCTCTTAGCTCAGTTGGCATCACTCATTGCCTTCCTTAGTAGAAGCCTAGGTGGTTGGTTGGCATTCAGGGTTATAGACAGTCTTTGGATCCCTTGTGTACAAACTTACTAACTCCCTGCCGCTGATGTATATAATACTGGAACACACAAAAAAGAACATTTTCCGAATTCATGATGGGATTTGATTGGTACTATTAATTAGAGGTTGTTCGGCCTAATAAGCTAAATGGCTTTTTTTTTTGTCCTTATTCAAAAAAAATTCGTATTTGTTCATTTTTCATCGACTTTCTGTCGATCATTGCTTCTTCATGATGAGAGGAATCTAAAAAGTAAAAAATTAAGATCAAAACCTAAATTTTTTGAATAAAGACAAAAATAAGCCAATTTTTTTCATACGTCTTTATTCAAAAAAAATGGGTTTCGATCATAATTTTGTACTTTTTAGATTCCTCTCATCATGAAGAAGCAATAATCCACAACAAGTTGACGAAAAACTAACAAATGTGGAAAAAAATTGTAAGCTCCAAAAAGCCGTACTCTTTGTGTTGGCAATTCCATTGACAAAACACATAGTTTGATGTATCCCATTATCGAGTTGTAATTTATTTTATTAGAGAGTCTGTATAGGTTGTGGAAAGGAATCAATTTGATTTGTATTGCGTTTGAGTGCGGTAGACATTAGTCAAGCGGTTTTTTGTTTTAGGAAGGAGATATGGAGAGATTGTGATTCAGAAAGAAACATGGACAGATTGTGATTTGGAAAGACTTGTATCATGGAGAAAAGGAAAGTGGGAGTAAGAAAATAAAATAATTGAAGATGTGCATTTCGCTCAAGCAAAATATTGAAGGCAGGGATTTTGCTCGTGCAAAATATTTTCAGCATCTTTATAAATACGCATCAGTTAGTTCTTAATTATTTGAGGCGCCGTTCTCCCTCTCCCTATGGCGAAAAAGACCTAGAAATTAACATGTCTAGGGTTATTAGAGAGTTTTTTTTTTCAATTGTGCTTGGAGTACAAATACGATTTATGTATCATTGATTGTTAATAGATCTCCAAGAGTTATTTCATCAACAACTACAAGTTCCAGAGAAGCCGGCCCTTAGGAGGATTCCTAGGCAGTATAAAGTCTTTCGGTGGATTTTGGGTGGCAAACGGAAGGCTTGTGGATTCAAGGCAGCGTCGGACAAAGCACTGGGTGTGGTAAACGAGGATTCGGCAAGTAGAACTTAGGGCAGTTGGTGAGGATTCATAATCGTAGGTAAGTTTGCTTGTAACTACACATTGAGTATAGTGTTTTTGATTCATTCCCGTGGTTTTTCTCGTTTAGGATTTTCCACGTATATCTGGTGTTATTTTGTTTATTGCTTTCCGGTCATAAGATTGGTCTTTATTGATTAGTTGAATATTGATTGTTAGTTTTATTGTTTTCATAAGAGATTAAAAAAAATAAGCAAATCTAAAAACCTAGGCGAGCTAGAATTTTTCAATCAAATAAGGATAAATAAAATAAAAAAACCATTTGGCTTATTAGACCGAACGACCGTAGTTTGGATGTTTGAACTTTGAACTTAAACATATCCATTTTGAATCCTGGAACAGTACTACTACCTTCATTCCAAAAAGAGTCCGGGGACTTCAAAAAATACATTTTTGTTAAAAATTCCAAAATTTATTGACTAATTTGTGGGAAAAAAAAAGTTTGATATTTTTTTTTGGTCAAAAATGTATTTTTTCTAAGTTCTCATTTTGCAAACAGGAATAGACATTCCGGCTAAACTTTGCCTCGATTATAATCGCGTGTTTAGCCACTAATAAACGGTGAAAAATAGTCGAGCTACTACGAGCTATCGACAAAATATCTCTCGCTTAGAGTAGGATAGGATTTTTATCTCTTCTTTTTTGTGGAAAAATTATTCTGTCGGCAAGGTTTTTTTTTTTGGTTACCGTACGTGTCCTGAAAATAATGGACAGGAGGCATGGAGTACTACTAAAGTAGAAGAAGTTTTTCAGTGTCGGGTGGGTATATTCACCTGGTGCCCGCTCATGCATCTAAGCCATCTAAATGTGTTTTGTTCACCCTCATTAAAAGAGGATGAATATTATTTTCTCTTTTATTGGTTAAAATAATGTAGGTCTCATCCTTGCAATACATTTTTTGGTAAGCATAATGGAATTCACACTATTTCAATCAATAAAAATGAAGGTAATGTTCACCCTTTTAAGTGGAGTACGAACAAAATCAATAAATTTAGCTATAGAGTGATAGCAACAAAAGATAAAGAAAAGAAGTCTATATATATCTTGAAACCACATCTTGCAAATAACTACATTATCCAGTCAAGAATCACCAACCAAAATTTTAATATCACGAATCACCACTTGGTTCCACCATTTGACAATAACGACACACAAGAAATTTTTGGGTGCCGGAAGGGCATAGTACACGTGGTATCCTGCGCGCGATTCGAACTGTCTAAACATGTTTTCGACAGTTCGGATTTTAGAGAGAAAAAAGAGGAGAGAGAGGGCGAGCGAGGGGGGAGAGAGATTAATTCTGGGCAGTTGGATCACTGATTGGACAGTCCAGGTCGCCGACGGGTGTCACGTGGTATCCGCTCAACACCTAAAAACTATAAAAACAAAAATTAAAACCCTGAAAAGAATCACAGCGTGAAACAAAAATTAAATTATACGTCAACGAAAATTAATTTAGTTTAGTCCAAACTTATTTTATCGGTAGACAAAGTAAGGAGAAGGAAACCATTATGGGGTCGGTCGAGTGATTTTGGCTGGAGACTTCTCTTAAAGTTTCAGTTTCGATTCTCCTCACTTACAATTTTTACAGTCATCTCATTCCGCGCGTAAGCATGTAAAACACAGTTGTGGGAAGGGATTTTATGAATTAGTCTGAGGTGAGTCGAGCGCAAGTTAACCTAAGACACATGGATTATAAATGGCTTGTTCGGTTGGGTTTTTAGGATGGAGTTTTTAAATATTCATCCTCATGTGCTACTCCTCGTAAGTTTTTATCCTTTGACTTTTTTGCACTTATATTTTCATCCTTTCTCTTTTTTAATACCAATAGTACCCTTACAAATAAATATGCATACCAAATGTTGCCTATTTAGGTGGCGTGTAATTAGGAACTATAATCATGGGTTTTGATCATGATCACATTCCATTCCTTCCTTATTTCAAGGGAAAGGAATAAGGAGAATTTTGAATTCTCAAATATTTAAATCATTAAAGGATATGTTACTAAAATCAACGATCAATTTCCATATTTCCATATCTTCCAACGATTTCGTGACCATTCATGATCGATTCATGAACGGTCCTAACCTAAATCACAACTACATTTTGTTCTGTTTTATGATCGTTCCAAATCTAACTTGCAAAATTGTGGAATCGATCTCATAAACATGACATATTTGGAAATAATTAAATTTAAAAACATGAAATATTTCGCGACATTTTCATGACCAGCACCAAATGCATTTTGCCCTGTTTTATTTTGCCTCGTTTCATGACCGTTCCTAACCTAACTTGCTAAATTGTGGAATCAATTTCATAAACATGGCATATTTTGAAATAATTAAATTTAGAAACATGGAATAGTTCGTAAACATGCATTTTGTTATGTTTCATCTATTCATAACATATGTTTCGTAAAAACATGACATATTTAGAACATGACGAACCTAAAAAACATAATCATAGCGTTTATATTCCATAAAAACATGACATATTTACAACATAACATCATGAATTCATGAAATTGGCCTCATATTCATGACACATTTTTTAAAATACGAATCGATTTAATGAAATCATGATCATGAAAATATGAACGTCCCTATTTCGTGGAAACACACTAAATAGGTCATGCTAGAAAGAACGACGCCGACAAGAAAGAGAAGAAATTCGAGCAACCGGCCCCGCCGGCCCAAGTTGGCCGTAAACAACACAAACAAAAGGGACCAGAGGCCGCGGCGCGGCTCCTGACGGTGACTCCCGTGATCAGGTGCAAGCTCTGCCTCTTAAAGCTGGAGAGGATCAAGGACTACCTCCTGATGGAAGAGGAGTTCGTCACCAACTAGGAGCAGTTGAAGCCACAGGAGGAGAATACCGACGAGGACCGATCCAAGGTTGACGATCTGCAGGGATCGCCGATGAATATGAGACCGATTTCATGATTTGATCATGCATCTTCTCCATGCGCCGTCCGTGCATCTTCCCCATGCACCGCCGATCACCGCTCGCAACCAATCGTCATTTTCTTGCACCACCGCTCGCTGCATTCAAAACCTGCAAAATGGAATGGAATATTTTGGGGTGGGGTGGGGTGGGTTAAATCAACGGAAATCACGGACGGGGACGGGGACGGGGAGGAGGATATGTTTTGGTCCCATTAATCCAGCTCTCTCTCTCTCTCTCTATATATATATATATATATATTAGGGGCACTCTTGGTATTAGAAAAATTACAGGATGAAAACATAAGTGCAAAAAAAGTGCCGGTTGAAAACTTACAAAGGGTTAAACCCGAGGACTATTCTTTATGGTTTAGGTGTAATTAATATACTCACATTGATGAATTGTGTTTATGGGAACTCAACAAACATCATTTTCTATCACTATTCTCTATACTAGTCATAAATGTTTATAATACCTTTTTGTAATGACAATATTACAACCTCATTTCCTTTATAAAAAAAATTTTGGTAGGAGAATTTTTCAGCACAAACAGAACAATGGCGGGGAGGGCTTAAATAATTTTTTGTTAGTTAGCTGTAACTCGTTTTCGAAACAAAACAAGAAAAGGTTTTGTTAATTTGAACAATGAGCCTTCGACAACAGATTCGATAGTGTTGATAATGTATATGGAAAAAAAACCCGTAACAAACAGAATAATCTCTATTATAAAACACAGAAGGGTGTGGGAACAAGTTGTTGGAACGGCTTAGATTCATTTGATCCAAAAGCTGTAGTGCATCCTCCCACTTCCCGGTTAAGTGCCCATGGTTTTCACCTAAATCACACAACTGCCATCCCCTTTCAACCGGGATGCGTAGTGTCGTAGGCACGGGCTAGCACTGGTATCTTTATAATATGGAAAATTATCAATTGGATAATACTACCGCAAACAATTAAATAAAAATCATGAGTCTCAATTTTCGACATCTAAAGAGAGAAGATAAAATTATAGTTGCAGAACAACCGTACAAAAAATCAGGTGAGATAACAAAAATGAAAATTGACAAAAACTCCAATTTCTAATACATCATAAAAAATATAGGATTCAATCCTATGTCGCTCAAAGTGATTTTCTTCTTCTTTTGTGAACAAGTGAATTTTTTTTTTTGTCCGGACGTATAGTAAAATTGTGCCTAGCACCCTTGCACAATCCACTTGACTACTTGAGAATACTTGGTTTTCTTTTGAACGGATTTGAGAACAATTGGTTGGCAAACACCGTTGAGCCCCTCCCTTTTTTTCCCCCTCGTTTTGTTGGCTGCCATATTGAGCATTTGTCTCTAATAGGAGTAGAAAAAGAAATGGCGGCACTCTTGTTTTTCTCAAGTAAAAATTAGACGGATATGAAGAATCATGGTCATTTTTGTCAATCAAAATATTATTTGACCTCTTTTGATTGTGTGGTTTATATTTTCAATGTCATTATTAGTAGATCTTGGAATGGGTATAAATAATGTAATTAAAGTACTTAAAGAACCGTAATCTTGTGCCCCAAACTTGTGCCCCAGGGGCACCTTTTAGCATTTGCCTTATAGATAGTGAAAGAAGTTAATAAGAGGAAAAACTTATTCCACTAAGACCATAATACCCTTTAACTTTCCGATTCTTTCACGTGCTTAAATAAACGTTGCAGTAGTTCCAAGATCGATCTTAGAAATTGGACTCCATGAATATATCGTATGCTTCTGTTCCGAATTTATCGTGGGATTTGGTTGGTATTAATTAGTTTGGATCGATGTTTGAACTTGAACGTCTCCATTTTGAATCCTGGAACAATACTGCCTCCATTCCTAAAAGAGTCCGAGGACTTCAAAAAATACATTTTGTTTTAGGGGTTAGGCTGATGTGGAAAGGAAATTAGGGGCAGCCATTTTTCCTCAGTTGAAGCAAATTTGCAGCAGCTAGCTTTGTTCAATATATTATTGGGGCTCTTTTGTCTCTGTTTCGGCCTTTCGGACTCTCATTTCCAGCTGCATTGAAGAGTTCCGTTCATCTATTTTGGTGGGGTCTTTCCTCTCTCTTTCAATTGCAGCAGCTAGCTTTGTTCTCGTTTTGCTTGAAAAGTAAACAATTGCAGCAGCTAGCTTTCTTCTCGTTTTGCTTGAAAAGTAAAAAAAAAAAAAGTGAATGAAATTCGGTGAAAATTTACAAACCTGAAAAATTAGCCATCTTTGTTTTGCATTTTGACTTGTTGATTCTTTTTTTTTAATAGTTTTTACAAAAATATAATGAATATTTTCTTGTAAAATCCTTTACTTTTAAAGATTGAGATACATTAGATATAAACCAAACCGAGCCTTATGTCCCAATCACTTGGGGTCGACTACGTGAATCATTTTTCTCTATTGAGCTCTATCTTCAAGGGCCACTTGCTCACACAAACTCATTATACTCATATATTTGCGCACCACAACATCTAATGTCAATTTAGGTCTATCTCACCCCGTAGCATTGCTACCCAAAGCTATCATATCCGCTCTCTTAACTACTGCATCTCCTGGTCTACGGTAAACATGTCCAAACTGCCTTAGCCTATTTTCCCTAAACTTCTCCTCTATAGGTGTTACACCTACCATCTCACGAACCATTTCATTTCTAACCTGTCTCGTCTAGTCTTACCACACATCCACCTCAACATTCTTATTTTTGCTACACTCATCTTGTTCACCTGTAGTTTCTTAATAGGCCAACATTCTGTCCCGTAAAGCATCGCTGATCTGATGGCAGTTTCAATAAAAATATACTCAACAATAAATGAAAATAAATTTACAAAATCTCAAAATGATGTAATTGGAGTCGTATCAAATATGTGGAGGTAAAGTATGTTAATACTTGGAACAAAAAATCTTGGGTTAGTTGTCAAGTCTAGAGAGTGAAAATTTTATGGCAAAAAAAAAAAGAAAAAAACTTTCACTAAAGAGAGAAAAATATCAGACAAATTGATTTATTTATTTATTTTGTCTAAAGTGTCATCTTATATAAACTTTTTTTTAAAATTGCAATAATGGAGATATACTTCGTAATATGGAGATAATTTATATCGTGTTATGTGGATTTACATTTTTTTTTATAATAAGATGTTCGAGAGTCTGTTTGGTTGCACCTGAATAGTTCCAAGATCTCAGAAATTGGAGACTCCATGAATATTTTCCGAATTTGCCAATGAGCTCTTAGCTCAGTTGGCATCACCCATTGCCTTCCTTAGTAGAAGCCTAGGTGGTTGGTTGGCATTCAGGGTTATGGACAGCCTCTGGATCCCTTGTGTACAAACTTACTAACTCTCCGCCGCTGATGTATATAATACTGGCACACACAAAAAAAAACATTTTCCGAATTCATGATGGGATTTGATTGGTATTAATTAGAGGTTGTTCGGCCTAATAAGCTAAATGGTTTTTTTTTTGTCCTTATTCAAAAAAATTTCGCATTTGTTCATTTCTCATCAACTTTCTGTCGATCATTGCTTCTTAATGATGAGAGGAATCTAAAAAATAAAAAATTACGATCAAAACCTAAATTTTTTGAATAAAGACAAAAAATAAGCCAATTTTTTTCGTACGTCTTTATTCAAAAAAATGGGTTTCGATCATAATTTTGTACTTTTTAGATTCCTCTCATCATGAAGAAGCAATAATCCACAAAAATTTGACGAAAAACTAACAAATGTGGAAAAAAATTGTAAGCTCCAAAAAGCCGTACTCTTTGTGTTGTCAATTCCATTGACAAAACACATAGTTTCATGTATCCCGTTATCGAGTTGTATTTATTTTATTTATTTTTTTAGAGAGTCTGTATAGGTTGTGGAAAGGAATCAATTTGATTTGTATTGCGGTAAACATTAGTCAAGCGGTTTTTTGGTTTAGG
The DNA here is from genome assembly GCA_020567845.1 of Rhododendron henanense subsp. lingbaoense. Classification (NCBI taxonomy): domain Eukaryota; kingdom Viridiplantae; phylum Streptophyta; class Magnoliopsida; order Ericales; family Ericaceae; genus Rhododendron; species Rhododendron henanense. The sequence goes on from CM036317.1 coordinate 8,409,697, forward strand.
AAGGAGATATGGAGAGATTGTGATTCAGAAAGAAACATGGACAGATTGTGATTTGGAAAGACTAGTATCATGGAGAAAAGGAAAGTGGGAGTAAGAAAATAAAATAATTGAAGATGTGCATTTCGCTCAAGCAAAATGCTGAAGGCAGGGATTTTGCTCGTGCAAAATATTTTCAGCATCTTTATAAATACGCATCAATTAGTTCTTAATTATTTGAGGCGCCGTTCTCCCTCTCCCTATGGCGAAAAAGACCTAGAAATTAACATGTCTAGGGTTATTAGAGTTTTTTTTTCAATTGTGCTTGGAGTACAGATACGATTTATGTATCATTGATCGTTAATAGATCTCCAAGAGTTATTTCATCAACAACTACAAGTTCCAGAGAAGCCGGCCCTAAGGAGGATTCCTAGGCAGTATAAAGTCTTTCGGTGGTTTTTGGGTGGCAAACGGAAGGCTTGTGGATTCAAGGCAGCGTCGGACAAAGCACTGGGTGTGGTGAACGAGGATTCGGCAAGTAGAACTTAGGGCAATTGGTGAGGATTCATAATTGTAGGTAAGTTTGCTTGTAACTACACATTGAGTATAGTGTTTTTGATTCATTCCCGTGGTTTTTCTCGTTTAGGATTTTCCACGTATATCTGGTGTTATTCTGTTTATTGCTTTCCGGTCATAAGATTGGTCTTTATTGATTAGTTGAATATTGATTGTTAGTTTGATTGTTTTCATAAGAGATTAAAAAAAAAAAGCAAATCTAAAAATCTAGGCGAGCAAGAATTTTTCAATCAAATAAGGATAAATAAATAAAAAAAACCATTTGGCTTATTAGACCGAACGACCCTAGTTTGAACTTTGAACTTAAACATATCCATTTTGAATCCTGGAACAGTACTACTACCTTCATTCCAAAAAGAGTCCGGGGACTTCAAAAAATACATTTTTGTTAAAAATTCCAAAATTTATTGACTAATTTGTGGAAAAAAAAGTTTGATATTTTTTTGGGTAAAAAATGTATTTTTTCTAAGTTCTCATTTCGCAAACAGGAATAGACATTCCGGCTAAACTTTGCCTCGATTATAATCGCGTGTTTAGCCACTAATAAACGGTGAAAAATAGTCGAGCTACTACGAGCTATCGACAAAATATCTCTCGCTTAGAGTAGGATAGGATTTTTATCTCTTCTTTTTTGTGGGAAAATTATTCTGTCGGCAAGGTTTTTTTTTTTTGGTTACCGTACGTGTCCTGAAAATAATGGACAGGAGGCATGGAGTACTACTAAAGTAGGAGAAGTTTTTCAGTGTCGGGTGGGTATATTCACCTGGTGCCCGCTCATGCATCTAAGCCATCTAAATGTGTTTTGTTCACCCTCATTAAAAGAGGATGAATATTATTCTCTCTTTTATTGGTTAAAATAATGTAGGACTCATCCTTGCAATACATTTTTTGGTAAGCATAATGGAATTCATATTATTTCAATCAATAAAAATGAAGGTAATGTTCACCCTTTTAAGTGGAGGACGAACAAAATCAATAAATTTAGCTATAGAGTGATAGCAACAAAAGACAAAGAAAAGAAGTCTATATATATCTTGAAACCACATCTTGCAAATAACTACATTATCCAGTCAAGAATCACCAACCAAATTTTTAATATCACGAATCACCACTTGGTTCCACCATTTGACAATAACGACACACAAGAAATTTTTGGGTGCCGGAAGGGCATAGTACACGTGGTATCCTGCGCACGATTCGAACTGTCTAAACATGTTTTCGACAGTTCGGATTTTAGAGAGAAAAAAGAGGAGAGAGAGGGCGAGCGAGGGGGGAGAGAGATTAATTCTGGGCAGTTGGATCACTGATTGGACGGTCCAGGTCGCCGACGGGTGTCACGTGGTATCCGCTCAACACCTAAAAACTATAAAAACAAAAATTAAAACCCTGAAAAGAATCACAGCGGGAAACAAAAATTAAATTATACGTCAACGAAAATTAATTTAGTTTAGTCCAAACTTATTTTATCGGTAGACAAAGTAAGGAGAAGGAAACCATTATGGGGTTGGTCGAGTGATTTTGGCTGGAGACTTCTCTTAAAGTTTCAGTTTCGATTCTCCTCACTTACAATTTTTACAGTCATCTCATTCCGCGCGTAAGCATGTAAAACACAGTTGTGGGAAGGGATTTTATGAATTAGTCTGAGGTGAGCCGAGCGCAAGTTAACCTAAGACACATGGATTATAAATGGCTTGTTCGGTTGGGTTTTTAGGATTTGGACTCTAATTTATTACCCTACCCCAAAATTCACTCATTACCCCTATTTTCAATCATTATTTTCCTTTTCATCTCTATCTTTCTCCATTTATTACCTCAATCATTACCCCTATCTTCCTACCTTAATCATTATAAATTCAAATCCAAAATCCCAAATCCAAAAACCCAAAAACGAACAAGCCCAAAAATAATACTATAGTAATAGGGTTTTGTTAATATGTGCCCCTAAGGCACATGATAGAGCACATGATAATGTTCATTAAATGAGGTCAATTAAACTTCACTATCATAGAAAGTAGTTAAAATAGGAAGCTGATTTTGGGGCTCCCTTTTTTGATGCAGGCACTCCAAAATTTAATGAAGTTACAACACTACCCTTTTCAAGATACAAAAATTACTAGAGGCACTCCACCCCCAAATTATCTCCTCATTTTACTGAGGCACTCCAAACTGAATTACTCCACAAAACCAAACGGAAATACTCCACAAAACCAAACAGAAATCTGGACACAAGATCTTCATACATAGCTAGAATTCTCCAAAATAAACATTGCTAGAAAAGCAGCACTAACTACTGTGAAAATAAACATTGCTAGAATTCTCCAAAAAAAAAAAACAGCACACAACTGCCTTTCAAAAACAAAAAACAGCACAGAATTGAAAATGTTGATGCTGCAAAATCTTCATAACGGCCGCGACACAAGATCTTCATACTTTCGTACTCATTATCTAGCATTTTTCCTCAAAATCTTCACAACGGCTGCAAATCTACAGTGTATAAACAGCCAAATCTACTTCAAATTCATAAGTTTTCGCACAATGACTCCATCAAAATGTACATTTACACTAAACGGGGGGTTATCACTAAAATAGCAGCGCGCTAACTACATCAAGAGCAAAATAGTTGAACCAAAACATACAACATACCTCTTTCCAGTAACTATGTACATCAAGTAAGAACACCTTGATCAACCAAATTTTTCACTGCAAAAAATAGTTGGGAGAAAATATCAATAAAAAAGAATAGTTGAAACCATAAATGTAAAGTGAGAAAAAGTTGTTACTAAAATATCTTACATCGTTGGCAAGTGCTTCTATTATGTCCAACGTGGTGGCAAACACTACATTTTCGTGCCTTTTCTACAATCTCAAAAGCTGAAGGATCGCGGGTGGTAGAGCTATCTCCCTTTCTTTTTTGGGATTATGAGAGACATCTTTTATTTCCACTTTCCAAGGTTTACCAACTTTCTTTTTCCCCAACATCTGAAAAGGACAATTCACAAGGCGAGATCCTGACATCCTTTTCCCTTCACTCAATGGAACACTAGTGCCTCGATATTTCCCACCTCTATCGCAACCAATAATCACATAACAGCCCGGTTTTGATTTTTTAATTGTGGTGACATAACCTTCTTTCAATGCCATGTTACGAATCCTATCGAGGAGCTCATCTCGAGTTGAAAAATTTTCCTCTAACAAAAATTTTCCTCTAACAAAGATGCACATTCAGCATCATTAAGCATTTTTTTCTCTACACTACCTGTTATGTATCAACCCACAAAATGATTACTGCATATTAATTGTTTTACTTTACCAATAATAATAAACAATAAAAAAGAACCTAGATTTACAATCCCAAGCATGTGAGGAAGGAAGCTTACCAGAATCTCTAGCATTGTCAGCATAATTCACGCCCTCACTTGATTCGTAGAACTTTGATATTTCTTCAAAGTTACTTGTGGCTGCAAGATTTATTATGGCATTTATCTCTGCAAAATCTTCATCTGTAAAGTCCGGTTCGAAGCCACCAACATCTTGAGTCTCACCCTCCATCAAAGCCTGCCAAAATGGAGCTATTTGTTTAATGGCAGCTAACCCCAATTTCAAAGTAAGTTCCATTTGTTTAATCCATGAAAGAGATTATAGGTTATAGTTGTTTAATCCATTGTTTACTGCGGTGATTGACAAAATCCACTGACTGGCACACGTAGGAAGTCTGATTTTGTTCTCTTCACATATGTGAATTGGTTTTCGAATTGGGAGAGAGCCCACTAAAAGTGGTGAATCGCACTACTGTCGGTAAGCTTCACTTTAATGAAAGGATTCTATAAAAGCAAGTTTAGGAAAAGAAAAAAAAAAGGCTTAATGATTGTTTTGGTATCCCAATTTAGCAAGTAGCTTAAGGTTATTTCTTAATCACAGTTGATACCATCTTAAAAAATGGGCTAAAAGCTGGAGAAATTTTAGTTCTTACAAGTTACAATCCAGATTGAATTTGTGACCTTAGTGGCATAATCTAGGGCTTCCGCTCCCGCTCTCAATTCTCGCTTTGCGCTCGTGCTCTCACTCATCGCTCTTGTGAATTTTAGTAATTAATTTGGAATGTTCTTGAAAGGCACTTTCACGCTTGCGCTATAGCTCACTCACGGACGCACGTGCTTTGTGTGTCCTAGTTTTTAACTGCATATACATACGTATCAATATGCACTGATCTTACCCCTGCTACCATCGATGCCATCAACAACACCTCACTGCCTCTGCCGCTTTAGCACCTCCACTCTATCAAGTAATACCACTCCATCACTCCCACATGGCCACCACTACCACAGATTCTCAAAAGTGGTGAATCGGTACACAACTGTCGGTCTTTTATCCTATATTTTCTTTAACTGCCTTCATTGAAATTATTTTGTACAGAAAATTCAGGGAGGGCTTTCTACAAGGAGTTGGTCAAGATCAGACGTAGATGCTCGAGATCCGCTTGGTCTGCGTCGTTATGTAAAGCCGAGCAAAAATAGAGAATAAAACCAAGCAAAAATACCTCAAATAGAGAATGAAGGGAGTAGCAAAACGCCGATGAAAAGGAGCAGCTACCGGCAACGATCGGAAACAGAGCAAACCCAAAACCAGAGAGCAGCAAACGGCTAGGGCTTGGTACCGTCTTCCTCTTTTTTCTTCCGTCTTCCACTTTTTTCTTTTCCGTTAACGATGAGGCAGAGGAAAAGGTTAAGTAAATCATGGAGCGGCTGAAGTAATTTTGGGAGCGCCTGAAGTAATTTTGGTAACTTGCAAAAGGGTAATTTTGGGAAAACACTGTAGCTTGGAGCGCCTGAAGTAATTATTGGAGCGCGAATATCAATTCCCTTAAAATATTGGATAAAGAATAAAACTGAACCCACTATTATAGAACGGTCCCGGTAATAGGTGTCCCTGGGGCAATGGTTTAGGTGTAATTAATATACTCACATTGATGAATTGTGTTTATGGGAACTCAACAAACATCATTTTCTATCCCTGTTCTCTATACTAGTCATAAATGTTTATAATACCTTTTTGTAATGACAATATTACACCCTCATTTCCTTTATAAAAAAAAATTTGGTAGGAGAATTTTTCAGCACAAACAGAACAATGGCGGGGAGGGCTTAAATAATTTTTTGTTAGTTAGCTGTAACTTGTTTTCGAAACAAAACAAGAAAAAGGTTTTGTTAATTTGAACAATGAGCCTTCGACAACAGATTCGATAGTGTTGATAATGTATATGGAAAAAAAACCGTAACAAACAGAATAATCTCTATTATAAAACAGAAGGGTGTGGGGACAAATTGTTGGAACGGCTTAGATTCATTTGATCCAAAGGCTGTAGTGCATCCTCCCACTTCCCGGTTAAGTGCCCATGGTTTTCACCTAAATCACACAACTGCCATCTCTTTCCAACCGGGATGTGTAGTGCCGTAGGCACGGGCTAGCACTAGTCTCTATTATAAAACTGAAGGGTGTGGGAACAAGTTGTTGCAACGGCTCAGATTTATTTGATCCAATGGTTGAGATGCATTTTTTCACATTTTATGAAAGTATCCACATTTGTCCATCATATTACATAAATGCCAACTACTCTCTCTTTCTGTGTGTGTCTTCCCACACGGTGAAGAAAAGAAAGAAGGGAGGAAAACAATTCTCCTTACTTCCTTTCTACGAGACTTTTCCTCTCTTTTTTCTCAATTGATTGTCTTCGGGGAAGGGGTTCCCCCCCGGTGGACTGCCGAGCACCGGGACCATCCACTCCTCCTCGATAGTCAAACCTCTCAGGAGAAATCAAATCGGGAGAGGTATTTTTTGTTGCCCACTATGTGTTTGTTACAATGCTCTCTTCTATTTTGTAGAGACTTTGTGGTTTATAGTGAAGTAGAGGGCACACTCCTCTTACTATCGGGGTTTTGCAGATTCCCCCCCCTCTTGAACGCAATAGATATATTTTTTATCTTATCAATTCTGTGCTGAGTTGCAGATGATTGTCGCAGGGTAATCCTTTTTCATATCAATAAAAAAAAATCTTTGCCGTTAATAAAAGGTTAATTTCCAACAATTTGTAGCTACCTAAAATTTTTATAGCTACCTAAAAATTGAAATAAACCTTTTTTGAGCCACTATCAAGATTCAAAGGGTAATTTTAATTCCAATCGGGATGGGTAGTACCGTAGGCACGGGCCGGGATGGGTAGTGCCGTAGGCATGGGCAAGCACTAGTCTCTATTATAAAACAGAAGGGTGTGGGGACAAGTTGTTGGAACGGCTTAGATTCATTTGATCCAAAGGCTGTAGTGCATCCTCCCACTTCCCGGTTAAGTGCCCATGGTTTTCACCTAAATCACACAACTGTCATCCCCTTTCAACCGGGATGCGTAGTGCCGTAGGCACGGGCTAGCACTAGTATCTTTATAATATGGAAAATTATCATGAATTGGATAATACTACCGCAAACAATTAAATAAAAATCATGAGTCTCAATTTTCGACATCTAAAGAGAGAAGAAAAAATTATAGTTGCAGAACAACCATACAAAAAATCAGGTGAGATAACAAAAATGAAAATTGACAAAAACTCCAATTTCTAATACATCACAAAAAATATAGGATTCAATCCTATGTCGCTCAAAGTGATTTTCTTCTTCTTTTGTGAACAAGTGAATTTTTTTTTTTTGTCCGGACGTATAGTAAAATTGTGCCTAGCACCCTTGCACAATCCACTTGACTACTTGAGAATACTTGGTTTTCTTTTGAACGGATTTGAGAGCAATTGGTAACAATTGGTTGGCAAACACCATTGAGCCCCCCCCTCCCCCTTTTTTTCCCCTCGTTTTGTTGGTTGCCATATTGAGCATTTGTCTCTAATAGGAGTAGAAAAAGAAATGGCGGCACTCTTGTTTTTCTCAAGTAAAAATTAGACGGATATGAAGAGTTATGGTCATTTTTGTCAATCAAAATATTATTTGACCTCTTTTGATTGTGTGGTTTATATTTTCAATGTCATTATTAGTAGATCTTGGAATGGGTATAAACAATGTAATTAAAGTACTTAAAGAACCGTAATCTTGTGCCCCAAACTTGTGCCCCAGGGGCACCTTTTAGCATTTGCCTTATAGATAGTGAAAGAAGTTAATAAGAGGAAAAACTTATTCCACTAAGACCATAATACCCTTTAACTTTCCGATTCTTTCACTTTAATTTGTTCTCCTTCTTCCATTTTCCTAGTTCTTTGAACTCTCCCGAGTTCTTAATCAAAGTCAACGTGGTAATCTGCTGTAAAGCAATAAGAGAAGAAGAAAGAAAAAAAGGAGGGCTAGAGCATGTAAACAAGGCTTGGAAAAAGGCAGACTTTCAACTTCTTTTAGTTGAAAAATATTTTTAAGCATGCAACGAGCTTATAATTTTTTAAGCATGCACTGAGCTTATAACAGGATAATTTGAATCGGTCATTTTATATATAGGGCTTATTGAGGAGCTATGAAGCACCGACACCTCTAGAGGTCGAAGTATCACGGTGTCAGGACACGGGGACACGGCGGGACACCTCGGGGACACGTACAGGACACGCCACGTGGCGTGTCCCATAATTTAATATTAAATTTTGAGGGGGACACGGCTGGGGACACGGCGGGACACGGCAGGGGCCAAATTGTAATTTTTTTAAAAACTTTTAGGGCAAAACTGTAATTTTTAAAAAAATTGGGGGTCAAACTGTAATTTAAAAAAAATTGGGGCCAAATTGTAATTTTTTTAAATTTCTGGGTGTCAAACTAAAATTATTTATTTATTTATATAAATAAATAAATATACACATGGCGTGTCCCCCGCCGTGTCCGTGTCCCCATTTTTTTAAAATTCCCGTGTCCCCGTGTCCTTGTCAGCGCGGTGTCGGTATCCGTGTCCGTGCATCATAGTTGAGGAGGTTATTCATAAAAAAAAAACTTATTTTCTTCGAACATCTATAGGTATCTAAACAAAAATTATTTAAAAAAATACAATATTATTTGATACCTATGATATTCGGATGAAAATAAATTTTTCATGAATGATCTTCTCAATGATTACCAATAATTTGGATCATCTCAACACCGTGTATATACTACAGTAATAACACTATCACAATGATTAATATAATCTTTCCTTTTGTTGAGAAAAAAATGGTTGCAATTATTATTTTTATTACTTAATAAACAAAGAAAAAGATTAAAGAAAAAGAGTATTTTAGAAGAGAATAGTATAATAGAGAGGCTGATGCAGTGTGTGTCTAAAAAGTAGATAAAAAAGTGACTTTGGTATAGGTAATTTGGCTAATAATTTAGAGAAACTGGTGTATCTGCTCAAAGGTTGGTGGTGTAAATGAATTTTGAAAAGCGTACTTAGCTTCTTAACTTCAAAAATATATTATCTTTTTTTTTATCGGCAAAATATATTATCTTTTAAATATTCAAAAACTTCTCTTTAAGTTGTACGTATTTCATAATATTGCATACATGGCCAACAAGAGAGTTGAATGAAAAATGAGTTTTGTGCCACGTGTTCTCTAAGTTTTATTAATCTTATTCAGAATTACAAGGGATTTCCATTGTTCGGGTCCTTGAGGATTGGTTAGGGAGCAGGGGGAACGACACAGAAAAATGGAGGGGGCATTTGTGTCCATGCATAAAATATTTACTCTTCCCTCAGCAGAGAAATTATTGCTCTACCATAACTTTTCATTCCCCATAAAAAGAAGAGTATAGTACGTGGAAGAGTTAATGCAATACTAACATATGCCCCTAGGGCACATATTAACAAGACCCATATACTAAAAAGGCAAGGAGAAGGTGGAGGGGGATTGGGTTTGGGATTGTGATATTAACGTTTCGACTCATCTAGCTAGCACGCCGCGTACACGTAACCAGGGTATTTGCTAGCTACACCTTATCCTCCATTTTTAGCGCCTATAAAATCAAACCCTTGGACACTCTCTAGTCTCTTCTCTTCACATCCAATACCCATTTAACGTTCCACTTTTACATACAGAGAGAGAGAAAAAAGAAGAGAGGGGGAAAAAATTGCAGGAATCATGGACAAGGGAGGCAAAAAGGAAGGCGAGCAGTGCCAGGGTGGCGGCGAGGGGCAGCGCAAGGAAGGAGGGGGGCAGCAGTGTGGGCAGCAGCAGCAGCAGACGGGACAGTGCCAGGGCGGCGGCCAGGGGCAGCGCAAGGAAGGAGTGGGGATCGCGGACAAGGTGAAGGACAAGATCCACGGCGGTGGTACTGGTGGTACTCAGGATCAGAAGAACAGGGGGGATTAGATCGCCCCGTCCTTATCTTCTTTTCCGCCGCTATGTACGCTTCTGTTTAGGTAATTAACCATACTATAGATCTGTATATGTATGTATGTTTATGTACACACAATCTATCGATGACGGACAAAGGCAAGGGGATCCTAAAGGGCAGGTTGGCCCATCCGGTCGTCCATTTCGGCAATGGATGGCTCGACTACTCATATAAAAAAAATAAAATGGATGGCTAGACTCCAACAGGAGTTTTGATTAAATACAAGTAGTCGACGTTAAAATGGACAACCGGAATGATTGTTCTACAGCCCCTGTAGTGCAGGTAGTGCTGGCTGCACTACAGAATTTCTGGATTCGGGAAAACTAGTGCAACGAAAGAGAATATTTCTAGTTGTGCAGGGAAGAATATTTAGAATCCATGAAAATAAATTAATCATGTGACACAAGCATTTGATCACAATCTACAAATGTTGTTAAAAAACTATTGCCTCTCTCTCTCTCTCTCTCTCTCTCCTAATTTTTTTTGTTTCTCCTACTTTGCAGGTGTGGACGGAGTCTCGAGGGAGCTAGAAATAAAATCCTGATAAGAGGGGGAAAAGAAAAGAAATGAAGAGTGTTTTTTTCTTCAGTATCTATGATGTAGTAGAAGTTATGAGATGTTATTTGGGTGGGAGTTCAATATAATGTCTCTTGATATGGTTTGAGTTAAAAAAAAAAAAAAAATTGTTGCTGAAATATTGCTTCTTCCATGTGCTTAAATAAACGTTGCAGTAGTTTCAAGATCGATCTCAGAAATTGGACTCCATGAATATTTTCCGAATTTATCATGGGATTTGGTTGGCATTACTCATTTTGGATCGATGTTTGAACTTGAACGTCTCCATTTCGAATCCTGGAACAATAACTAGTATATACCTCCATTCCGAAAAGAGTCCGATGACTTCAAAAAATGCATTTTCGTGTTTCTGCTTCTTTGGGAACTGATTTGGTCTTCTTCTTAGTTTAGTTTAAGGGGTTAGGCACTTAGGCTGATGTGGAAAGGAAATTAGGGGCAGCCGTTTTTCCTCTCAGTTGAAGCAAATTTGCAGCAGCTAGCTTTGTTGGATATATTATTGGGCTCTTTTGTCTCTGTTTCGGCCTTTCGGGCTCTCATTTCCAGCTGCATTGAAGAGTTCTGTTCATCTATTTTGATGGGTTCTTTTCTCTCTCTTTGAATTGGGGTTTGTTGGATACACCTGAGGGTTTTTGTGAGATCCTTGAATCACTTGCAAACCCATTTGTAAACTTTGTTAAAAGTGGAATCGGATTTCGGTCTCTTGGATGTATGTACCTTTAATTTGAGGGAAATCACGAAAAAATCACCAAAAAAAAAAAAGTGAATAAAATTCAGTGAAAATTTACAAACCTGAAAAATTAGCCATCTTTGCTTTGCATTTGGACTTTTAGATTTTTTTTAATAGTTTTTACAAAAATATAAAGAATAATTTTTTTGTAAAATCCTTTACTTTTAAAGATTGAGATACACTGGATATAAACCAAACCGAACCTTATGTTCCAATCACTTGGAGTCGGCTACATGAATCATTTTTCTATATTGAGCTATGTCAAGGGCTACTTGTTCACACAAACTCATTATACTCATATCTTTGCGCACCACAACATATAATGTCAATTTAGGTCTACCCCTCCACGTAGTATTGCTACCCAAAGCTATCATATCCGCTCTCTTAACTACTGCATCTCCTGGTCTACGGTAGACATACTCAGACCACCTTAGCCTATTTTCCCTCAACTTCTCCTCTATAGGTGTTACACTTACGATCTCACGAACCGTTTCATTTTTAACTTGTGTCATCTATTCTTATCACAGATCCACCTCAACATTCTTATTTTTGCTACACTCATCTTGTTTACCTATTGTTTCTTAATAAGCCAACATTTTGTCCCGTAAAGTATCGTTGGTCTGATGGCAGTTCCAATAAAAATATATTCAACAACAAATGAAAATAAATTTACAAAATCTCAAAATGATGTAATTGGAGTTGTATCAAAAAAATGGGGAGGTAAAGTATGTTAATACTTGGAACAAAAAATCTTGGGTTAGTTGTTAAGTCTAGAGAGAAAAAATTTTATGCCAAAAAAAAAAGAAAAAAACTTTCACTAAAGAGAGAAAAATATCAGACAAATTGATTTATTTATTTATTTTTGTCTACAGTGTCATCTTATATAATTTTTTTTTTAAATTGCAATAATGGAGATATACTTCGTAATATGGAGATAATTTATATCGTGTTATGTGGATTTACATTTTTTTTGACAATCGGATGTTCGAGTCTGTTTGGTTGCACCTGAATAGTTCCAAGATCTCAGAAATTGGAGACTCCATGAATATTTTCCGAATTTGCCAATGAGCTCTTAATTAGCTCAGTTGGCATCACCCATTGCCTTCCTTAGTAGAAGCCTAGGTGGTTGGTTGGCATTCAGGATTATGGACAGTCTCTGAATCCCATGTGTACAAACTTACTAACTCCCCGCCGCTGATGTATATAATACTGGCACACACAAAAAAGAACATTTTCCGAATTCATGATGGGATTTGATTGGTATTAATTAGAGGTTGTTCGGCCTAATAAGCTAAATGGTTTTTTTTTGTCCTTATTCAAAAAAATTTCGCATTTGTTCATTTTCGTCAACTTTCTGTTGATCATTGCTTCTTCATGATGAGAGAAATCTAAAAAGTAAAAAATTACGATCAAAACCTAAATTTTTTGAATAAAGACAAAAATAAGCCAATTTTTTTCGTACGTCTTTATTCAAAAAAATGGGTTTCAATCATAATTTTGTACTTTTTAGATTCCTCTCATCATGAAGAAGCAATAATCCACAAAAAGTTGACGAAAAACTAACAAATGTGGAAAAAAATTGTTAGCTCCAAAAAGCCGTACTCTTTGTGTTGGCAATTCCATTGATAAAACACATAGTTTCATGTATCCCATTATCGAGTTATAATTTATTTTATTTATTTTTTTAGAGAGTCTGTATAGGTTGTGGAAAGGAATCAATTTGATTTGTATTGCGTTTGAGTGCGGTAGACATTAGTCAAGCGATTTTTTGGTTTAGGAAGGAGATATGGAGAGATTGTGATTTAGAAAGAAACATGGACAGATTGTGATTTGGAAAGACTAGTATCATGGAGAAAAGGAAAGTGGGAGTAAGAAAATAAAATAATTGAAGATGTGCATTTCGCCCAAGCAAAATATTGAAGGCAGGGATTTTGCTCGAGCAAAATATTTTCAGCATCTTTATAAATACGCATCAGTTAGTTCTTAATTATTTGAGGCGCCGTTCTCCCTCTCCCTATGGCGAAAAAGACCTAGAAATTAACATGTCTAGGGTTATTAGAGAGTTTTTTTTCAATTGTGCTTGGAGTACGGATACGATTTATGTATCATTGATCGTTAATAGATCTCCAAGAGTTATTTCATCAACAACTACAAGTTCCAGAGAAGCCGGCCCTAAGGAGGATTCCTAGGCAGTACAAAGTCTTTCGGTGGATTCTGGGAGGCAAACGGAAGACTTGTGGATTTAAGGTCGCGACGGTTGAAGCACTGGGTGTGTTGAACGAGGATTTGGCAAGTAGAACTTAGGGTGGTTGGTGAGGATTCATAATCATAGGTAAGTTTGCTTGTAACTACACATTGAGTATAGTGTTTTTATTCGTTCCCGTGGTTTTTCTCGCTTAGGATTTTCCACGTACATCTGGTGTTATTCTGTTCATTGCTTTCCGGTCATAAGATTGGTCTTTATTGATTGGTTGAATATTGATTATTAGTTTGATTGTTTTCATAAGAGATTAAAAAAAATAAGCAAATCTAAAAACCTAGGCGAGGTAGAATTTTTCAATTCAATAAGGATTAAAAAAAAAAGAAAAGAAGAAGCCATTTGACTTATTAGGCCGAACGACCCTAATTTGGATGTTTGAACTTTGAACTTAAACATATCCATTTTGAGCCCTGGAACATAGTACTACTACCTTCATTCGAAAAAGAGCCTGAGGACTTCAAAAAATACATTTCTGTTAAAAATTCCAAAATTTATTGACTAATTTGTGTAAAAAAAGTTTGATTTTTTTTTTTTGGGGTTAAAAATGTATTTTTTCTAAGTTTTCATTTTGCAAACAGGAACAGAAAACTTTGCTACTACGAGCTATCGACAAAATATCTCTCGCTTAAAGTAGGATAGGATTTTTATCTCACTTCTTTTTTGTGGAAAAATTATTGTGTCGGCAAGGGGTTTTTTTTTTTTGGTTACCGTACGTGTCCTGAAAATAATGGACTGGAGGCATGGATTACTACTAAAGTAGAAATTTTTTAATGCGGGTGAGTTTATTCACCTGGTGTCTGCTCATGCATCTAAGCCATTTAAAAGTGTTTTGTTCACCATCATTAAAAGAGAGTGAATATTATATTATCTCTCTTATTGGTTAAAATAATGTAGGTTTCAACCTTGCAATACATTTTTTTGGGTAAATTAACCACTTTATAGAGCAAACAAACAAAATATATAGAGTTTTCCAGTACAGACTCTGAAATGGCTACCAACAAGGAGCCTTAACAAGGAAAGAAATAATAACCAAAGCCTAAACACCGGCTAACAAAAACAATAGAACTAGGCAAAACGACAAACCAGCTAGGAACTAAAAAACCTAGAATTTAAGCGCGCCCCAGATATCAGCCAGCAAACGGTTCCCATCAGTCCACTTGAGGCCTCTCCAAGAGCATAGGCATGCCCGAACTTCATTAATAATGTGAGAGCCCAAGAGAGGAGCAGGAAGAGCTTTACCTTGGAATATTCTGGAATTCCTTTCACGCCAAATCCAGTAGATAGAAGCTGCCAATGATAGTTTGTAGATTCTGCTAGGGATAGAGGCACCAATCATCCGAGAACACACCCAATCAATTTCCTCAGCCAGCCCCAAAACAGATCTTGCAATTTGATTCTTGGTTAATACCATTCTCCAAACCTCCTTAGAAAATAGACACTCAAAAAATAGGTGTTCATGGGACTCCATGGCACCTAAGCATAATGAAATTCACACTATTTCAACCAATAAAAATGAAATGTTTATCCTTTTAAGTGGAGGGCGAACAAAATCAATAAATTCTAGCTATAGAGTGATCAGTGGCGGACCCAGAAATTGTTGGGAAAATTTCGGCAACAACGTATAATTCCAGAGAACAATTTCATTGATAACAATCACATGATCGAAACAAATTACAAATACCGAGCAGATTTACCCAAACGAGATACAAACAGAACTTTTCTGAATTGGAACCGAGTCCTGTGTGATACCACAGTCACCTTAAGAAAGATTCGCCGCCTACCGAGGGTGTTGTAGGTTGCACCAGCGTCTTCCTCCCAGGGTTGGCTCGGCTAAACCGCAAGCCGTCGGAACACCGCCGTCGACCGCCTTGGCGAACTAAACAAGCGTCTGTCTCTCTCTCTCACAAGAACAATATTCAGAGTATATGGAGCAATACGAAACTCTTGTGTGTCTACCAAAATGTGATACACCAATATAAAGGAAGGAAACCTCCTATAATGAATTCAGGAATTGAATTGCATGTAACTCCCACAATGAATTTGAGAATTCAAATCTGCCATTAACCTCATAATGGGGAGGAGTAAACCAGGTTGTAACTCCTGGTCATTAGTCCACGTCCAGATTCGTTGAACCAAATAGAAGCCTATCGGTTGCCTCGAGAGACCCTCCTTATGCCTCGATTTTATTCATCCGATTTTCCTGGAAAATTTCCAACAATCCCCCCCATGAATGAAATTGGCAGACATACTGACGCAGAGTACAAAGCTGACCCGGAGAGAGAGACAACGGATAATCCCTGCATAGGATAGGTGGCTTTTGGCCTGGAACCTTCCCTTGTGATAGCCTATCGGATTTACTGGCAGACCAGTGTGCGGTCCCGCTTTGAACTGTTCCGCCGCCGATGTAAACCGAGACAATAGACGTCACACAGGACTTCTCCTGACGTAGTTCAGTTCTCACTATTGGGTTCATTTTGGCCATGACACCCCCTTCCTGGTTCTGCGAGTATTTTCTCGAGAATTTTGCCACAATTCTCAAAGAAGCGGCCCCACTTCATACTAACATAGGTGACCTTCCTATAAAGGGTATCCTGCTATACCCCGCCTGGCAATCCAGCGCATAGGAGTCATTAAAAGCAATGCTTAACCTCTTTCCATTTGCAGGTATCACTGATTTACACCATAGGAATGGGCAGGAGACCGAGTCTCCTCAGTGATCGTTCTCGGCTACTCGCGAAAGATAGTCTCATTGAACCTAGATTATGGGATCTCCAGTCAGCTAGGTTGGCTACCCCCACGGTAACTATGAGCGTAGTGGCTTTAGCCCCATCCCTTTCGATGTTTGCTCAACTAGCTCTCGGTTTAACCCTTTGGTTAGCGGATTCGTAATATTGTCCTTTGACCTCACATAGTCAATAGCGACAACCCACTAGAGAGCAGTTGCCTAATGGTATTATGTCTACGACGAATGTGTCTAGACTTACCATTATACATATTACTCTGTACCCTACCAATTGCAAATTGACTGTCGCAATGGATACTAATCGCTGGCACAGGTTTCGGCCATCTTGGAATATCCTCTAGAAACTGGCGTAGCCACTCTACAATGGAATCAGATATTTTATCTAAAGCGATAAACTCTGATTCCATTGTAGAACGTGCTATATACGTCTGTTTCGAAGATTTCCAAGAAACAGTTGCACCACCAAGTATAAAGACATATCCACTAGTGGATTTCGAGTCCTTTATATCTGATATCTAGTTCACATCACAATACCCTTTAAGTACTGCTGGATATCTAGTGTAGTGCAATCCCAGATCACGAGTATACCTCAAATAGTGCAGAACCCTGACTATTGCCTTCCAGTGATCATGTCCTGGATTACTCGTGTATCTACTCAATCTGCTAACTGAGTAAGTGCTTACTCCGCAACCTAACCTCTTAGAAAGGCTTGCACCCGAGCATAGGGCTAGGTCGTTGATAGCATAAATACCGGAAGACCGGATCGTTCCCACAGAGAAATCTTCTTCAGCGAACTTGGAATAGAAGTAATGTAAGGTGTTTCGGCGTTCAAGCGGCCAACTTTTGGTGATTGATTCGAAATATGGAATTAAACTTGGAAGTTAACTAGATTAAGGTGGTCGAGTCAAAAGGATCGATTTACCCATGACTTAGCCATTAAACGGTTTCTTTATCTAACTCATGTATGGACCGAAACCGTCCGGATTCCACTAGAAGAATTAAAAGCTGAAGACTACTTGTAACTTAATTCAAATTGAACTCATTTAACGCAAGTGAGAGACGAAAAAGGATCGTTCGCGCGCGTAAGATTAATCAAGCACGTAGCATGAGGCGATAGACTTCATTGATCAAAGAAGCCACCGACCTCATGATCAAAGCTAGAAATCATGGGTTTAATTCATTCAAAACCTTGAGATTAAGCTAAAGTTTAAGCGAAACCATTTAAACGACTAATCCATGGAGCAAACCTCACCCCATGACCAAACCGATTAACTACTCACTCATAGCAAATTGACTAGAAACAAGGCTAGGAAGTGAAAACATGCTTAACCGAAAAAAACGGAAAAAAACTTGATTTATATAGAGATCTCACTAGTGGCTACAACATTAACAAACGAGAAATTAACGGGAAATAAGTACCTTGAGTAGTTCTTGAAGGAAATGACAAGAAAAGCTTGAAAGACTAACAATGGAGTTCCTAGGAAAGCAAGAAAGAAACTTAGGCCTAAAAACTAACTAATGACATCTCCCTTCCATAAATGGCATACAAGCCTATTTATAGACCTTACAAAATCAGCCAAAAAGTGGACAAAAAGGCCCCTAAAATATCCCAAAGACATGCCAAAAGTGGAAACTTTCCATAAAAGGAAAGTTGAAATATTCAGCAAAAGGTGCTGGCCGAAGGGCATTAGCATGGATACCTCAAAAATGAGGTATGCATACCAACTCAACTGTCTTGCAATTCGGCATGATGGTATGGATACCTTATTTTTGAGGCATCCATACCTCTGTGAAAAAACTGCAGAACTGGACAGCTTGGTTCACCAAGCCTTGTGGTAGTCCGACGGCCTTCTGATGCTTCAGTACATGATCAACGGGACTTGGCGGAGGTATGCCTTGTGGCCTTGGATCATCGGATGCCCTCGAGGGCCGTCCTCGATGCATTAGGCTTACTTGAAACACTTTGGCACGCTTCTCGCCAACCTTGACCACCGGCCAATCTCCGAGGCTTCTTGTGGCACCATTAGGCTTCGGTGACAATGAAATGAGAACCGGCGGGCAGCTGGACACTTGGTTCATACCGGAATATCGCTTGGCGTCCAAAACCACCTTCTTGGCACTTTTGACCTGACAAGCTTACAAAAGATACCTTACGAGCAAAATTGCAATAGAAGCTAAATAAACGCAAGATAAAACAACATAAAACGGGACTAGTCGCACCAAATATCTACAAAATTGGGTGCTCATCAGTAAGCTATATCGGGCCTTGTACAATTCATCAAGTACATCAGGCTCCCAATTATCCGAGAATACTATAATTGAGATACGCCTTCCCCCCCCCCCCCCCCCCCCCATTCTTGGATAAACGGAGATTTAAATCCACAGGGGTTCTTGCGACACTTTGAATCAGACGGGTTGAACTTCTCAAGAATCTTGTCAACATAGTGTGTCTGAGACAACGCATGTCCGACAGATGTTCTGGTGATCTTGACACCCAGAATCACATCTGCAAGGCTCATATCCTTCAAGTCAAACTTTGAGTTTAACATATCCTTGATAGCCTCCTTTCACAAAGGACTCTCAGGAGAGTTCACTGCTTTCTTGGATGTTATGTTCAGCCAGTTTGCTACACCTAGGCTCAACATCAATTTCTTCCTCTTGGTTTTGACTGCTTTCACCTGCAGTCTTCAAAGTTTGCTTAACCGAACTCGACTCCTCTATGGATCTATGTGAAAATATGTGTTCAAGGAACTACACATTCCTAGATTCCATGTTCTTATTCTTGTGAATATTTGATTTCTCATATTTATGCACAAGACATAACACAAGTTGCTATTGTGCGCACACAATCAACAATTGTGAGGCCTATTCTCACCTTCTTAGGTATAGGAACAACCACTTTTGCAAGACACCCCCACATTCCTTAGAATTTATCGCAAGGCTTTCGCCCCAACGTCTATAGGGTTTTATCAACTTTCTTGCATGGTATCTTGTTTAGGCCACCATATGCGGAGCAAAATGCGCCTTTTAGGCAAGATATGGCCTTTTCACAAATCCATATTGTTGAAGCGAATAAGGTATAGTGGTTTGGTGAATTAGCTAGACACAAGTTACACCACCGGTAATTTGAATTTACCACCTCGGTCACTATCCACCACCTTATTCTTAGCTAAGTTGATGTCCAATTCCATTCTTCACAAGAACGAGCTTTATCCACTATTGTGTTCTTGCTCTCAAGCAAGTACACGTAGCAATATTTTATGCTAACATTGACAAACGTAACAAAATACTTATTGCCACCATAACTTTGAAATCCCACACCTCAGTGTGAATTAAGTTAAATGGTTTAGTGCTTCTTTCAACTAATTGAAAAGAAGTCTTTATCATTTGAACCTTCACAATAGCAACCACTTGCCCATCCTACTCATTTTCCACATGAGAGGAACATATTCCCGTAGGAACCACTGTTGGCGCACCAGACAGTTGTACAAACCACTCAGGATGTTTAGGTAGAACAACATCTCATGTTGACACCTCTTCTCAGCATGGTTCATAAGAACCTCTGTTAGCGCACCAACAGATGTGATCAAATCACTTGGGGCACTGCCTCCATTTTCCATTTCAACTGATACATATATATATGCATGTAAAGAGATTTCATAGAAAACATAATTATGCACGACTGCATATTATTATCTCTTAAGTGCTGGTTAGAACCTGTACATGCTCTCACATGCAATGCCCAAATAAATCCAGTGCCCTCCAATGCATAAAAATAAAAACACAAACAGAGGAGCCCCAATCACAAAAACACTTCGAGAATCATAGTATAAAACCGATTAGCAAAATCAAAAAAAAAATGCTAATAGTGATCCTTTCGAAATAGCAATCAATTTGAGACATTAGTCCGTTTCTAAAACTTTGATCTCTTTATAAAATCATAAGTAATCAAAGACATCCACTGCCTTTGAATGTTATCAAAGCAGCAACTTTCAAAGTTGGAAAACGAACGGTTTTTTTTTTTTTTGGGTCCAATACGGATCATATCCAAAAAGATCTTAAAAATTGACAAAACAAAACCGTTTCTATTTTCTCCATCTGCTCTTGTAACTTGTTCCCAAAACAAAGCCGAAATGACCGCACACGGTCCAAGTCGAGCAAATCTTACGCAGGACCGGGGCTGAGTACACCACTTTGATCTGAGGCCAAGTCGCACAGCAGTGAGACTCCACCATACCAAGTCCAGATCATCCTTCCTGTGGTAACATTTATCAAAAACCTTCACTAACAAAAGTTAGTCCAGATAAGCCTCAAATCAAACTGTTGCCTAAACAACAAATAGACAAATCCTTCTACTCCAAGGATTAGTCACAAACTGAAAAGTCATTATGTGACCAACTATCAAAGTATAGATCCCATGGGCAAACTCTTCACTGTTACCGAGCAATGACATCAGTCCACGTACTCATTTAAATGCCAATCAAGTGGGTCGCTCGCAGTTGCGAAGGTTTCCACCAATTGTTCTATCTCACTCTGAAACAAACCGTGCTAACCCATGCCACAACAAAGTGACTCCACAACCATAATCTTGTGATAGCATCCTGTGGAAATAATTACCAAACACTTCCACACACAAAGTTAAGTCCAGATATGTCTCAAAATAAATCTTTCTCCATACATGTACATATCCATACATATATCTCTCAAAATTTTGTATGTGACAATATCAGACTTATGACATAGGATACTAATACACAAGCAAGGTATATATCAGCATTTAAGGGATAGAATCATTGACATTATACTGACACAATTAATCTCCATGATATCAAAATAACACGTCAAAAATCAGTGTTAATCTTCATAAGTGTGCCAAATATATATCACTACAGATAATCTCTCTATGTCTACCATGGAATCTGCACGTGGTACCGAGATACAAATTTGAAACAACTTGGTAGAAAAAGTTAATCCCAAAATTCCTACAACACCATAAAAGTCAGGATCAAAACACATGAGACATCACAACGGAGTACACTACCGGGGAATCAATTCACAACTCCGCCAAGAGGCACACTAATAAATGAGTATGGGGACAAAATCCTTAGAACCCTTTGCTGATTATGAGTTGAAGACAATAATCTCGAAAATCAAATTCTATACTCATGAATTCAATGCACCAAACAAATTGAATGCCTTTAAAATGCTAAAATTGTTACTGGAGTATGAATATTCAAGGTAAAAACCCTTTAACGCCAAATCAATATCCAGTACTCATAACCTTTTAATGTGCGCAAAATGGTTATGCTAAAACATTAAAGAAGGCATTTACGAGACCAGTTACACACACATGAAAAGCTCTGTTCATCTTGCACCAAAATCTGCATGCATTTTCCTTTTCTAGAACGTCCCGACATACCACTGTGTACTACTCTCCCATACTTGGCACATATTGTTCTTTTCTTTTAAAACAAAGCTTTTTTCAACCTTAGTTAGCAAACCACTTAATCCATCACTTTACCAAAACCGATTGATAAATCTGAGGTGAAAAGACAATATCACAAAGGTAGTTTTTATAAATAAAAAAACCCCTTGCAAAAATCTGAGGCAATATATAACTTCGATTAGCAATGAGATGTGCTAATGATTATCCAAGTACCGACTTAGATGCCAATTGATGAGTAATACACGTTTGTCAAAATCACTTTTCTGATCTTGGACCCATAATGGGAGAATTTTTCATAAGTCCACTATAGCAGTTTTATAACCTACAGTTTTATAACCTACTAAGTCCACTTCTAAATTTCATAACCCACTAAGTCCACTAGCCTACAAAAATACTAATATAACCATGTAGCCCTAATCACTATATATACCCAATTATAGCAGTTTCTTTTTCATTTCCTTCAAACGGGGGGGGGGGGGGGGGGGGGGGGGAGGGAGAGAGAGAGAGAGGAGGGAGCCGCCGGGACAAGCATCTCAACTCAATCACCTGTCGCCGCCACCGCCGCCACCCACCTCCAATCGCCGTCACATCCCGTCCCAACCTCCCGTTCCCGTCGCCATCGCCACCCACCTCCCGTCGCCGTCTCCTCGTCCCAGCCTTGCCGTCGCCATTGCATCTCATCTTCGCATCATCGTCGTGTTCAACAATTGGAATAGGTCGTCAACACGTCTCCAAACGAGATCTACACAAATCTCCATGAGATCGCCGTCCTTTCCGATCGTCGGCTTCGTTCCCACCATCACTGTTGTTTTCAACACAAACAGGTAAGTTGAGTTTTGTTTAAGGTTGAACATACACGGTTATTTGTTAGTATTTGTGCAGATCTGGTTTGGTTAGGGTATTGGATGAACTTATGGAATCATATAATGTTATATAGAATTGGGTTCACAACATATCAATCGTTCTTAGTTCTAAAAAAATCTGTAGCAAGCGTGAGGTTGTCTTTGAAAGTTTGAATGGGAGAGTCCAAAGTAGATTTGTTGACTGATACTGTTTTTTGCACTTCTGATTTCTATTGGTTATACCAAAGTCTGGACTCCGGACAACATCCGGCCTGTGACACAGGAATGAAACTAGCATGATTCAAAACTCAGAACTTCTGATACAGGTGACATATATGGTTATATGTCCAAATTTACTCGATTAATTTGTGTGTTTAACTGACATATATGGTTATATGTCCAAATTTGTTCTCTACATGTTATAGAAGCCAGTCAATGAAGCCGCTGCGCGGACCAATTCAATATAGGCAATGGACAATGGAGTAGGGTTAACTGGTTAATTTGTGTGTTTAACTGACATATATGATTATATGTCCAAATTTGTTCTCTACATGTTATAGAAGCCAGTCAATGAGGCATATAACGTTTAAGTTTTCGTTTGACAGCTGATATCATGAAACATATATGGTAATATACGAATTCTTGAATCCTTTTTTTAACATATAAAGCTATATATTTCCATCTGTTTAACTTTTTTTCTTAAATGTGCAGAAATGACGAATCCAAAAGAAATAGGAGTATGGTTTCATGAAGTGCCTAATCCAATTTATTGCAAATTGGAGTATCACCACAATGACACCGTGATAATGGAGTTTAGGATGAACTCCAACCTCAGAAGAGCCCTTCACATCAAATCCTTCTACCAAAGGTACTTGATGAAGTTGAAGATGCACATTAGGATCGTTGATCCTGACAAGACAGTCAAGAACGTTAGATTTAGAATTTTAATTTGGTTAAAGTCTTTTGGTGTAATTTCTTTGTCGTGTTTTCATATTGCTATTCAAAAGACTTTGAATCCATTTTGTAGATCTATCGATCAAATTTATAACTATGTAGTTGAACAATAGCATACTCTGAATCCATTTTATTTATTTATTTTGAACACATATGTTTTGATTGGCGGATGTAATGGTTTCAATAATTGTTACTTGTTAAAACTTAAACATGTACAGGCATGAACATATAACGTTATAGATGATCTGAATATATAACCATATAACCATATCGTTCTATATTCTCCTTTTCAGGTACACTGCTGTTTTATAGATATCAGTTGTGTTCAGTGTGACATATTAAAGTTATATAACGTTATATAACTTCTTATATTCTTCTTTTCAGGTACACTGTATATAACGTTATTGTACTTATATAACAATATATATTCTCCATTTTTCATTGTATTGCAACATCATATTATAACCATTGATAATCTGTATCATTTTCATGGTATTGCAACAGCATACAAATGTTAGATGTTCCATATTAACTTTGATATAATGTTATATATGACCAGTAGACTTGTGGAAGGTTATATATCATGTTTTCACCAATCATGTTCGGATCAATTAGGCCGCTGCGCGGACCATTTCAATAATCTAATTTAATTGGTTTTATAGAGATATCTAAACTAATTATGTTCTCTTCTTTTCTCAAGTACCAAAAAACAATGCAAGTATCAAATCTCTTTCCTTTCCTTTTGTTTTGTTTTGTTTTGTTTTGTTTTTTCCAAGTGTAGTATTAGGTCAATTTTTCTTGGTTGTGTTTGGGCTATGCCTCAAGCACTCTTTCTTGTCTTCATTCTTTTTATTTTTTTGCTCATACAGAAACAACAGTATTGTTCTGTCATGTGTATCCCTTGAAAATGAACATATGACATTATATAAGGTTAAACCTAAACAACCAAAATCATTTTAGGTTTGCATCCTTAATATCGTTATATTTGGTATAACAGATCACCTTATATGAATTGGTCCGCGCAGCGGCTTAACAGACCTGAACATATAATGTTATCTGTGCAGCGCGTTAAATGTAAGTATCTAATGTTAAATATGAACTGATGAACGAGTATATAACGTTATATCTCTTTCTCCCTCTTTCTCTCTGTCGCAAAACTCCCTCCTTCTCTCCATCCCAAAATCCCAACGTAACTGCCATGATTGTAGTGAAAAAAAGTTGGCAGGGGCATTTTTGGCTTGTATTAATTCCTTTTTGGCTTGACAAGGGCTCAGTTTGGCAACACAAAAAAAGAAAAAGAGTAAAAATACATTTTTTTTTGTCTAAGCCAAACAAGGCCCTTGTCTGAGTGGACCTAGTGGGTTACAAACTTGAGAGGTGGACTTGGTGGGTTACAAACATGCTATAATGGACCCTAGACCAATTTTTTAACCCATAATCCGTGCATGCCAAGATATAAATCTGCAACTCACAACACGGTTAGATCCAAAACAGAAATTGTTTTCTGGAAATCCGAATGCCGATCAGAGATCAAAGAATCTTTCTTAAGCTTGTTGGGAAAATTTCGGCAACAACGTATAATTCCAGAGAACAATTTCATTGATAACAATCACATGATCGAAACAAATTACAAATACCGAGTAGATTTACCCAAACGAGATACAAACAGAACTTTTCTGAATTGGAACCGAGTCCTGTGTGATACCACAGTCACCTTAAGAAAGATTCGCCGCCTACCGAGGGTGTTGTAGGTTGCACCAGCGTCTTCCTCCCAGGGTTGGCTCGGCTAAACCGCAAGCCGTCGGAACACCGCCGTCGACCGCCTTGGCGAACTGAACAAGCGTCTGTCTCTCTCTCTCACAAGAACAATATTCAGAGTATATGGAGCAATACGAAACTCTTGTGTCTCTACCAAAATGTGATACACCAATATAAAGGAAGGAAACCTCCTATAATGAATTCAGGAATTGAATTGCATGTAACTCCCACAATGAATTTGAGAATTCAAATCTGCCATTAACCTCATAATGGGGAGGAGTAAATCAGGTTGTAACTCCTGGTCATTAGTCCACGTCCAGATTCGTTGAACCAAATAGAAGCCTATCGGTTGCCTCGAGAGACCCTCCGTATGCCTCGATTTTATTCATCCGATTTTCCTGAAAAATTTCCAACATAAATTTGGCATAGCGGGAGCACCAATTTTTTTTGTAACGCCTTAATATGTGAGTTATAGTTAAACACATTCACACCAAAATAATTTTAGCATTCATGATAATGTAATAATTTAAAAGTATATATGCATTTTAATAACAAGCTATTTGGGCAAATATCACATGTTCATCATCTATTTTTCTATTATTAACTCTACAAGTACAAGTTTCGGGTAGCAAAAATGTACAAATATAATGTGCGGGTTTATATTGAGTATTACACAAATGATTGGAGACGTTAGGGAGTAGGAGAAACCTTGGTTGTGAAAGAGTTTTAATGGATGGGGGAAACCTTAGTTGTGAACAATTTTAGTGGATTTTTCAAAAAGAATCAAAAAAAGCCACGGAGTGCAGATTTTGAAAAAAACATTAAAAAAATGCCACGGAGTGCGGGCGTTCGAACCCTTGCCGAGTATTCCCTATAGAGGGTTACTTACCATTGCACCAACCTGCCTCTTACTTCAAATGTTAGCATATATAAATATATATAAATAGGGAAAAAAAATTTAAAAAAAAGGCGTGGGGACACGTGACCCCACGTGCCCTATGGTGGGTCCGCCCCTGAGAGTGATAGCAACAAAAGACAAAGAAAAGAAGTCTATATATATCTTGAAACCATATCTTGCAAATATCTACATTATGTCGATTACCAACCTAATATCACGAATCACCACTTGGTTCCACCATTTGACAATAACGACACACAAGAAATTTTTGGGTGCCGGTAGGGCAGTACACGTGGTACCCTGCGCGCGATTCGAATTGTCTAAACAAGTTTTCGACAGTTCGGATTTTAGAGAGAAAAAAAAGAGGAGAGAGAGGGGGGAGAGAGAGATAAAATCTAGGCAGTTGGATCACTGATTGGACGGTCCAGATCGCCGACAGGTGTCACGTGGTATCCGCTCAACACCCAAAAACTATAAAAACTAAAATTAAAACCCTGAAAAGAATCACAGTGTGAAACAAAAATTAAATTGTACGTCAACGAAAATTAATTTAGTTTAGCCCAAACTTATTTTATCGGTAGACAAAGTAAGGAGAAGGAAACCATTAAGGGGTTGGTCGAGTGATTTTGGCCGGAGACTTCTCTTAAAGTTTCAGTTTCGATTCTCCTTACTTACAATTTTTACAGTCATCTCATTCCGCGCGTAAGCATGTAAAACACAGTTATGGAAAGGGATTGTATGAATCAGTCTGAGGTGAGCCGAGCGCAAGCTAACCTAATACACATGAATTATAAAAATAATACTCCCTAGTAATAATACTAAAAAGGCAAGGAGAAGGTGGAGAGGGATTGGGTTTGGGATTGTGTTGTTGACGTTTCGACTCTTCTAGCACGCCGCGTACACGTAACCAGGGTATTTGCTAGCTACTCCTTATCCTCCATTTTTAGCGCCTATAAAATCAAACCCTTGGACACTCTCTTCTCTTCACATCCAATACCCATTTCACGTTCCACTTTTACATACAGAGAGAGAGAGAGAGAAGAGAGAGGGAAAAAATGGCAGGAATCATGAACAAGATAGGCGAAACCATCAAGGGAGGCAAAAAGGAAGGCGGGCAGAACAAGCCGGAGCAGCAGTTCGGGGGCCAGCAAAAGACGGGGCAGTACCAGGGCGGCGGCGAGGGGCAGCACAAGGAAGGAGGGGGGCTGCAGTATGGGCAGCAGCAGCAGCAGACGGGGCATTGCCAGGGCGGCGGCGAGGGGCAGCACAAGGAAGGAGGGGGGCTGCAGTATGGGCAGCAGCAGCAGCAGACGGGGCATTGCCAGGGCGGCGGCCAGGGGCAGCGCAAGGAAGGAGGGGGGATCATGGACAAGGTGAAGGACAAGATCCACGGCGGTCGTACTGGTGGTACTCGGGATTAGAAGAACAGGGGGATAAAATCGCCCCGTCCTTATGTTCTTTTCCGCCGCTATGTACGCTTCTGTTTAGGTAATTAACCATACTATAGATCTGTATATGTATGTATGTTTATATACACACAATCGATCGATGACGGACATAGGCAAGGGGATCCTAAAGGGCAGGTTGGCCGACCCGGTTGTCCATTTCGGCAATGGACGGCTCGACTACTTATATATATATATATTTTTTTAAAAGGACGGCTAGACTCCAATAGGAGTTTTGATTAAATCCGAGTAGTCGGCGTTAAAATGGACAACCGGAACGACTGTTCTACAACCCCTGTAGTGCAAGTAGTGCTGGCTACACTACAGAATTTCTGGATTCCGGAAAAACTAGTGCAACGAAAGAGAATATTTCTAGTTGTGCAGGGAATATTTAGAATCCATGAAAATAAATTAATCATGTGACACAAGCATTTGATCACAATCTACAAATGTTGTTAAAAATCTATTGCCTCTCTCTCTCTCTTCTAATTTTTTTTGTTCCTCCTACTTTGCAGGTGTGGACGGAGTCTCGAGGGAGCTAGAAATAAAATCCTGATAAGAGGGGGAAAAGAAAAGAAATGTAGAGTGTTTTTTTCTTCAGTATATATGATGTAGTAGAAGTTATGATATGTTATTTGGGTGGGAGTTCAATATAATGTCTCTTGATATGCTTTGACTTTAAAAAAAAAAAAAAATGTTGCTGAAATGCTTCTTCCATGTGCTTAAATAAACGTTGCAGTAGTTCCAAGATCGATTTCAGAAATTGGACTCCATGAATATTTTCCGAATTTATAATGAATATTTTCCGAATTTATCATGGGATTTGGTTGGCATTAATCCATTTCGAATCCTCTATATACCTCCATTCCGAAAATAGTCCGGGGACTTCAAAAAAATACATTGTTTTAGGGGTTAGGCTGATGTGGAAAGGAAATTAGGGGCAGCCATTTTTCCTCAGTTGAAGCAAATTTGCAGCAGCTAGCTTTGTTGGATATATTATTGGGGCTCTTTTGTCTCTGTTTCGGCCTTTCGGGCTCTCATTTCCAGCTGCATTGAAGAGTTCTGTTCATCTATTTTGATGGGTTCTTTTCTCTCTTTGAATTGGAGTTTGTTGGATACACCTAAGTGTTTTTGTGAGATCCTTGAATCACTTGCAAGCCCATTTTTAAACTTTGTTGACAGTGAAATCGGACTTCGGTCTCTTGGATATACCTCTAATTTTGGGAGAAATCACGAAAAAATCGCTTGTTTCTTGTTTTGCTTGAAAAGTAAAAAAAAAAAAAGTGAATAAAATTCAGTGAAATTTTACAAACCTGAAAAATTAGCCGTCTTTGCTTTGCATTTTGACTTTTTTTAGATTCTTTTTTAATAGTTTTTACAAAAATGTAATGAATGTTTTTTGTAAAATCCTTTACTTTTAAAGATACACTATATATAAACCAAACTAAACCGAGCCTTATGTCACAATCACTTGGGGTCAGCTACATGAATCATTTTCCTCCATTGAGCTCTGTCAAGGGCCATATGTTCACACAAACCTATTATTGTAACAACCCGGATTTTCGGCCATTTTTTTTTTAATTAACCCGTAATTTTTACTATTAATAATTAGTATTAATAAAATTATTTTCCTTAATAGATATATACCAATATAATTATCTTATCCTTTTTTCTTTTTTTAAATTGCATGCATGCATACAAACTCCTTCCATCTCTCCCTCTCCTACTCCTACTCAATCTCTACTTCCTCCTTGATCCTATTTTTCGTCCATATTCCCGTCCATCTCAAAACCCAAGAGTTAGAGTTTCATTAAAACACACTCTTACATCCCTCATCAAAATTCTACTATAAATATCCCATTAATCCGACCCTAGGGCATACCACGCTATTTTCCACACCCTACCAATCCAGAAGAGAGAAAATTCGGAGGAAACGAAGCTCCAATCCATGGAGTCTTAGAGAGAGAGAAAGAAAGAGAGAAAAGTGGGTTTGTGTTCTAGAAACCTCCGAAACCCAAATCATCCATTCCAATCTCCTCCCACAACCCCTAGCATCTCCAAACATCATCCAATTCGGCCCCAAAGTCTCCCGTCCATCAAAACCGAAGTTTTCTTCCTCAAATTCAAGTTTCGGTTCGTGAATCAATTCGATCCAAATCAAGGTATTATAGTCCCTTCCAACCACTTCTCTATGTATATTAAGTGTTTTTATACTTAACCCGATAGCCCTCGTAGTCCCATGCATCGAAACCGTAGCAGAAAAACAAAAAAATCAAATTCTGGACGTGACCTTGCGGCCGCAAGGACCAGGTTCGAGTTCACGGCCGCAGGCTCAGCCGCAAGGTTGACCCAGTCAAACCTTGCGGCAGGTACAGTTTTGCTCCAAATTCGTTTTTCAACATCCCGAACAATGTTTTCGACCCCCGATCTATTTTTCCTAGACTTCTAACACCTCAAAGATAATAACTTGTTAATATTATATTTTTATTTATTTATTATCTATTTATTAAATATTTACTTGTTTTCGTTCAAAGTTTACAAACGAAAAATCTTTATGATTTTGTAAATTATGTTATCGATGCCCGAGTTATTTTTTTTTTAGACTCTTTACATTCCAGAGATGAAAATTTCATTAACTTCAAATATTTTAATTATTAGATAATTGATTATCCATTTATTTATCTTTGACAACTTTTATTAATACCTTTACTTAAAATAATTCTGCGACCCTCCGAACCCAACTGTTGACACTCGAACATGTTGTGTAGTACCTTTAGGACTCTCAATAAGGTCATGATAGTTATCCTAATGTTTTCACCTATTTAATGTATTTAATTAACTTATGATCAATCTAATTATTATTTTTAAATAGTTAATAAGAACCTAAAAATATTTCTCAAACTATTTTTAAGTTCCTACTTTAATTTTTTTACATCTTGGCCATACAAGACTAAGGGCAAAGGCCCATTCATAAAAGGTTGCGTGATTGCATTGCTTATTAATTGTTTTAATTATTATTGATTAATTGTATATTGCGCCGATACTTGATTTGAATGCTAGAATTGGACCCTAGAGACAGGGGGTAACATACGAGTAGGGTTTCACTTAGACGTTACTAAGCAATGGTTATTTGAGAAGAAGAGATGTTAGAAGATGCCTGCAGGCGGATTGTATGACGTGATTTGAAACTGGCAGGTAGTCCAGTGATGTGAATTGAAATTGGCGGGTCGTCCAGTGATGATTTAAAACCTGGCGGATAGTCCAGCGATATTTTGATGATAAAACCTGGCGGTGGTCCAGTGATATTTTGTGATGATAAAACCTGGCGGAGGTCCAGCGATATTTTGTGACAGTAAAACCTGGCAAATAGTCCAGAGATGTTTGTGATGATAAAACCTAGCGGAGGTCTAGCGATATTTTGTGACAGTAAAACCTGGCGGGTAGTCCAAAGATGTTTTCTGTTGATAAAACCTGGCGGTGGTCCAGTGATAAATTTTGATGATAAAACCTAGAGGTGGTCCAGCGATGTCTTGTGATGATAAAACCTGGTGGGTGGTCCAGCGACGTTTTATGTTGATAAAACCTGGCGGGTGGTTCAGTGACGTTTTATGTGGATAAAACCTGGCAGGTGGTCCAGTGAAATTTTGTGATGACAGAACTAATGGGAGTTCAGTGGTAATTTTGATATGGTGATTAAGATAGGCAAACCCTAGTTATGGTCTGGGCGTGACTAGTTTTCTCTTGTTATTAGGCTATTTTACATAAATGAATAAATTCATGTGTGATACTTCTATTTTTTACTTTCCTGCATTGATAATATATGGTTATCTGCTAGCTGTAATGTAAGAGGGGTGGTTGGGTTGGATTATACTACGGAGTGAACTCTTTCACTCAGGCATGGATTGTCTGGCATCCATGTCAGATTTTGCAGAAAATCAGGAGGAGACTCAGGACCCTGAAGGAGGGCAATACTATCTAGGGATGAATCCGGGGATGGAGACTGAGCCCATATACGCTTGGGATCCGTATCAAGCTTAGAAGTCGGCTCTGTTATTTTGTCTATTTTATTACCACAAAGACTATTTTAGTATTTCCACAGTGGTTTGTAATAAATGAATACTTATGTTGAATTATCTGTTTTGGATTTGAACTTTAATTTAATAAATTTTCTAGAAATTAGTATTTATTGCCTCCGATTTAATTTCTGAAAATCGGGACGTTACAATTATACTCATATCTTTGCGCACCACAGTATCTAATGTCAACTTAAATCTACCCCTCCCCGTAGCATTGCTACCCAAAGCTATCATATCCAAACTACCTTAGCCTATTTTTCCTCAACTTCTCCTCTATAGGTGCTACACCTACCATCTCACGAACTATTTCAAATATGTGGAGGTAATGTATGTGAATACTTAGAACAAAAAATCATGGGTTAGTTGTTAAGTCTAGAGAGTAAAAATTTTATGGCCAAAAATAAAAAAACGTTCAGTAAAGACTACAAAAATACCAGACAAATTGAATTTTTTTTTTTTTGTGTCTAAAGTGTCATCTTATATAATTTTTTTTTAAATTTGCAATAATGGAGATATACTTCGTACTGTAATATGGAGATAATTTATATCGTTTATATCATGTTATGTGGATTTACATTTTTTTTTGATAATCGGATGTTCGAGTCAGTTTGGTTGCACCTGAGTAGTTCCAAGTTCTCAGAAATTGACTCCAAGAATATTTTCCGAATTTGCCAATGAGCTCCTGCTCAATTGGCATCACCCATCACCTGAAGCCTAGGTGGTTAGTTGGCATTCAGGGTTATGGACAGCTTCTGGACCCCTTGTGTACAAACTTACTAACTCCCCGCCGCTAATGTATACAATACGTACCGGCACACACAAAAAAGAACATTTTCTGAATTCATTATGGGATTTGATTGGTATTAATTAGGGGTTGTTCGGCCTAATAAGCTAAATGGCTTATTTTTTTGTCCTTATTCAAAAAAAATTCGCATTTGTTAATTTTTCGTCAATTTTTTGTGGGTCATTGATTCTTCATGATGAGAGGAATCTAAAAAGTAAAAAATTACGATCAAAACCAAATTTTTTTGAATAAAGACAAAAATAAGCCAATTTTTTCGTCTTTATTCAAAAAAATGGGTTTCGATCATAATTTTGTACTTTTTAGATTTCTCTCATCCTAAAGAAGC
This sequence comes from Rhododendron henanense subsp. lingbaoense, assembly GCA_020567845.1. NCBI lineage: Eukaryota > Viridiplantae > Streptophyta > Magnoliopsida > Ericales > Ericaceae > Rhododendron > Rhododendron henanense. Next base: position 8,442,446 of record CM036317.1, read on the forward strand.
AATAATCCACAAAAAGTTGACGAAAATCTAACAAATGCGGAAAAAAATTGTAAGCTCCAAAAAGCCGAGCTCTTTGTGTTGGCAATCCATTGACAAAACACATAGTTTCATGTATCCCGTTATCGAGTTGTAATTTATTTTATTTATTTTTTTAGAGAGTCTGTTTAGGTTGTGGAAAGGAATCAATTTGATTAGTATTGCGTTTGAGTGCGGTAGACATTAGTCAAGCGGTTTTTTGGTTTAGGAAGGAGATATGGAGAGATTGTGATTCAGAAAGAAACATGGACAGATTGTGATTTGGAAAGACTAGTATCATGGAGAAAAGGAAAGTGGGAGTAAGGAATTAAAATAATTGAAGATGTGCATTTCGCTCAAGCAAAATATTGATGGCAGTGATTTTGCTCGAGCAAAATATTTTCAGCATCTTTATATATACGCATCAGTTAGTACTTAATTATTTGAGGCGCCTTTCTCCCTCTCCCTATGGCGAAAAAGACCTAGAAACATGTCTACGGTTATTAGAGAGTGTTTTTTCAATTGTGCTTGGAGTACAGGTACGATTTATATATCATTGAGCGTTAATAGATCTCCAAGAGTTATTTCATCAACTACAAGTTCTAGAGAAGCCCTAATGAGGATTCCTAGGCAGTACAAAGTCTAGTCTACAACAAAGTTGGTCTATGGTGACGAAAATTGGCGGCGAAATTTATTTTCGTCGCCAAAGGGGCACTATTGGCTACGGAAAAAAAAATCGTCATCGAAGGCTTAGTTTTTGGCGACGAAAATAATTTCGTCACCAAATGCAAATTTTTGGCGACAAAATCCCAAATTCTTCGTCATAGGGCAGCTTTTTAGCGAGGAATTCAAAATTCGTCGTCATAGGGGGCTATTTAGCGAGGAAAAAAAATTCGTCGACAAAGGTTGGCTTTTAGTGACGAAATTTTAGAATTCGTCGGCGTTGACCGAATTTTTTGGCCGATTATTTTTTATTTTTTTATTTTTTAATATTATTTAGCATAAAAAAATTAATACAAATACAAATATACATATTAAATAAAATATATATAGTTTAGTTTAAAATTTAATCATAAAAAGGTAATGTATATTATACATAGTTTAGTTTTAAAAAATTCGATAGTTATCCATTGGCGGTGGCGGCGGCGTGGTGGGGTGGCCTGGGTGGAATTGTAGGAATGGTGGTGGTGTTTGTGGTGGTGGTGGTTGCGGTGATTGTTGATGTGGTGGTGGTGGTGGTGGAATGGTGATTGTGGTGGTGGTGGTGGTGCTGGTGGAGTGGTGATTGTGGCGTGGTGGTGGTAGTGGTTTCGGAAAAAAAAAAAAACGAATTAGAAATAGTATATATAATAAATATTAGTCTTCTAGTAATAGATGGTGTGTTGGTGTAGTGGTAAGGGCTTGGGTATTGTAGACCTGAGGTCATGGGTTCGAAACCCACTGGGAGAAAAAATTGCAAGCATAAGGGTGGAATTTTTTTCCCGCTGCAAACACAATCGCCGACGAAAAATTTCATCGCCAAAAAAAACCAACGCCGACGAAACTTTTTCGTCGCCGAAAACCGAAATAGACGATGAAAAAATTCTATCGCCAAAACCAAAAAAGGCCGACGGAAAAAAAAATTTCGTCGTCAGGGGTCTTTCTCGTCCAACTAAAAACGACGAACAGGGACGACGAAAAATTAAAAATTAGTTTAGCGACGAAAATCATGTAATTGCCGACAAATTTTTTTCCTCGTCTTTGACTTATTTTGTTGTAGTATATATATATCTTTCGGTGGATTCCGGAAGGCAAATGGAAGGCTTGTGAATTCAAGGCAGCGTCAGACAAAACACTGGGTGTGGTGAACGAGGATTCGGCAAGTAGAACTTAGGGCAGTTGGTGAGGATTCATAATCGTAGGTAAGTTTGCTTGTAACTACACATTGAGTATAGTGTTTTTGATACCTTCCCGTAGATTTTCCCGTTTAGGATTTTCCACATATATCTGGTGTTATTCTGTTTATTGATTTCCGGTCAAATGATTGGTCTTTATTGATTGGTTGAATATTGATTATTAGTTTGATTGTTTTCATAAGAGATTAAAAAAAATAAGCAAATCTAAAAACCTAGGCGAACTAGAATTTTTCAATTCAATAAGGATAAAAAAAAAATGCGCCATTTGACTTATTAGGCCGAACGACCCGAGTTTGGATGTTTGAACTTTGAACTTAAACATATCCATTTTGAATCCTGGAACATAGTACTACTACCTTCATTCGAAAAAGAGCCTGAGGACTTCAAAAAATACAGTTCTGTTAAATATTCTAAAATTTATTTACTAATTTGTGGAAAAAAAGTTTGATTTTTTTTTTTGGGTCAAAAATGTATTTTTTTCTAAGTTCTCATTTTGCAAACAGGAACAGAAAACTTTGCCTCAATTTTAATCGCATGTTTAGCCACTTAATAAATGGTGAAAAATAGTCGAGCTACTACGAGCTATCGACAAAATATCGAACGCTGCTACAGGTACAGCATTTGCTGTACAGCAGCCGCGCACAGACCAGTTTTGCGTCAGCCTAAATTTTGAAGCAAAGTTAGATGATTCATAAACACCCTTCCCGATATCGGATTGAGGTGATTTTTTACAGGGAGCATAAACGAAGCATTTTGAACAAAATTAGCGGCTCCGATCATCTATGCAAGACCCGAGACGGACACAAAATTGGTCTATGCGCGGCTGCTGTACAGCCTTCACTGTGCAAGCAGACTTTCTGCAAAATATCTCTCGCTTAAAGGAGGATAGGATTTTTATCTCTCTTCTTTTTTGTGGAAAAATTATTGTGTCGGCAAGGTTTTTTTTTGTTACCGTACGTGTCCTGAAAATAATGGACAGGAGGCATGGAGTACTACTAAAGTAGGAGAAGTTTTTCGGTACCGGGTGGGTATATTCACCTGGTGTCTGCTCATGCATCTAAGCCGTTTAAAAGTATTTTGTTCACCATCATTAAAAGAGGGTGAATATTATCCTCTTTTGTATTGGTTAAAATAATAAATGTCTCATCCTTGCAATACATTTTTTGGTAAGTATAATGGAATTCAAACTATTTCAAATAATAAAAATGAAGGTAATGTTCACCCTTTTAAGTTGATGGCGAATAAAATCAATAAATTCTAGCTATAGAGTGATAGGAACAAAAGACAAAGAAAATAAGTCTATATATATCTTGAAACCCCATCTTGCAAATATCTACATTATCCAGTCACGAATCACCACTTGGTTCCACCATTTGACAATAACGACACACAAGAAAATTTTGGGTGCCGGTAGGGCAGTACGCGTGGTACCCTGTGCGCGATTTGAACTGTCTAGACATGTTTTCGACAGTTCGGATTTCGGAGAGAAAAAAAGAGACGAGAGAGAGGGGGAGTGAGGGGGGAGAGAGAGATTAATTCGGGGCAGTTGGATCACTGATTGAACGGTCCAGATCGCCGACGGGTGTCACGTGGTATCCGCTCAACACCCAAAAACTATAAAAACAAAAATTAAAACCCTGAAAAGAATTACATGCAGCGTGAAACAAAAATTAAATTATACGTCAACGAAAATTAATTTAGTTTAGTCCAAAACTTATTTTATCGGTAGACAAAGTAAGGAGAAGGAAACCATTAAGGGGTTGGTCGACTGATTTTGGCTGGAGACTTCTCTTAAAGTTTCAGTTTCGATTCTCCTCACTTACAATTTTTACAGTAATCTCATTTCGCGCGTAAGAATGTAATACACAGTTGTGGGAAGGGATTGTATGAATTAGTCTGAGGTGAGCCGAGAGCAAGCTAACCTAAGACACATGGATTGTGTTGTTGACGTTTCGACTCTTCTAGCACGCCGCGTACACGTAACCAGGGTATTTGCTAGCTACTCCTAATCCTCCATTTTTAGCGCCTATAAAATCAAACCCTTGGACACTCTCTTCTCTTCACATCCAATACCCATTTCACGTTCCACTTTTACATACAGAGAGAGAAAAGAAGAAGAGAGAGGGAAAAAATTGCAGGAATCATGAACAAGGGAGGCAAAATGGAAGGCGAGCAGAACAAGCCGGAGCAGCAGTGCGGGGGCCAGCAGCAGCAGATGGGGCAGTGCCAGGGCGGCGGCGAGGGGCAGCGCAAGGAAGGTGGGGGGCAGCAGTATGGGCAGCAGCAGCAGACGGGGCAGTGCCAGGGCGGCGGCGAGGGGCAGCGCAAGGAAGGAGGGGGGATGATGGACAAGGTGAAGGACAAGATCCACGGCGGTGGTACTGGTGGTACTCAGGATCAGAAGAACAGGGGGGATTAGATCGCCCCGTCCTTATCTTCTTTTCCGCCGCTATGTACGCTTCTGTATAGGTAATTAATTACCATACTATAGATCTGTATATGTATGTATGTTTATGTGCACACAATCGATCGATGACGGACAAAGGCAAGGGGATCCTAAAGGGCAGGTTGGCCCACCCGGTCGTCCATTTCGGCAATGGACGGCTCGACTACTTATAAAAAAAAATGGACGGCTAGACTCCAACAGGAGTTTTGATTAAATCCAAGTAGTCGACGTTAAAATGGACAACCGGAACGACTGTTCTACAGCCCCTGTAGTGCAGGTAGTGCTGGCTGCACTACAGAATTTCTGGATTCGGTAAAACTAGTGCAACGAAAGAGAATATTTCTAGTTGTGCAGGGAAGAATATTTAGAATCCATGAAAATAAATTAATCATGTGACACAAGCATTTGATCACAATCTACAAATGTTGTTAAAAATCTATTGCCTCTCTCTCTCTCTCTCTCTCTTCTAATTTTTTTTGTTCCTCCTACTTTGCAGGTGTGGACGGAGTCTCGAGGGAGCTAGAAATAAAATCCTGATAGGAGGGGGAAAAGAAAAGAAATGAAGAATGCTTTTTTCTTCAGTATGTATTATGTAGTAGAAGTTATGAGATGTTATTTGGGTGGGAGTTCAATATAATGTCTCTTGATATGCTTAAGTTTTAAAAAAAAAAATGTTGCTTAAATGCTTCTTCCATGTGCTTAAATAAACGTTGCAGTAGTTCCAAGATCGATCTCAGAAATTGGAGTACTCCATGAATATTTTCCGAATTTATCATGGGATTTGGTTGGTATTAATTAGTTTGGATCGATGTTTGAACTTGAATGTCTCCATTTTGAATCCTGGAACAATAACTAGTGACGGAACCAGAGTTTTACTCTAGCAGTAGTGAAATGTATACTAAAAAAAAAAAATGCATTACAATATTAATAGTTATCGGCTCCAGAAAAAATTAAAATAACATAACAAAAACTAAACTAAATGATGTTTGTCATTTACACATGGAGTACGAAAAAAGGCTAATTTTAATTTTGGGCATCGATAATGGTATAATAATTAAATTCCCTTAATTTTTTTAGGTTAATTTGTTTTAGGGTTAGAGTGTGGAATTTTTTTCCTTAATTACACATCATCATTTATATTATTTTACTTTGACCCATTGAATTTAGTGTTGGAATACTTTTTTGGGTCTCCTTTCTTGAAAAAAAATAGAACATTTATGACTAGTCTATAATAAAAAATAAGGAAAAAAACCTAGTAGTGGCAAGACTATATAAGTTGGGAATAAAAAAAATTGTCACATATAATAATTGCACTTTCCAAAATTCTTGTCGTGGAGGCCACCGCCACTAGACCCCCCCTGGTTCCATCCTTGCAGGACTGTCAATGGACCGGATCCGATCCGAAAAATCCGAATCCGAATCCGAATCCGATAACGTCGATCCGATAATCCGGTAATCCGAATCCGTATTAAATCCGTTATCAATCCGAATCCGAACTTTATTTTTTTTAACTTTTAAAATTTTTTTTTTTAAAAACTTTAAATTTTTTATTTTGAAAAAAAAATGTTTAAGAAGTTGTGTTTTTATTATCAATTTTTTCTTTTATTTTTTTTTTTGGAAAATAATTTTTTTTAAAAAAAATTGTATTTTTAAAATTTTTTTTTTTTTTTTTTTGCTAAAATTTTTGAAGTAAAAAAGTTTTCGGATCAGATTTGGATTTTCAGATTGGATCCACATTTTTCGGTTCGGATCCAAGTCTTGTCGGATCCGGATCGGATCCGGTCCGTTGACAGACCTACTTGCAGTCACCCCTAACTAGTGTATACCTCGCCTATGAAAAAAAAAAAAAAAAACTAGTATATACCTCCATTCCGAAAAGAGTCCGAGGACTTCAAAAAATGCATTTCTGTGTTTCTGCTTCTTTGGGAACTGATTTGGTCTTCTTCTTAGTTTAGTTTTAGGGGTTAGGCACTTAGGCTGATGTGGAAAGGAAATTAGGGGCAGCCATTTTTCCTCAGTTGAAGCAAATTTGCAGCAGCTTTGTTTCGGCCTTTCGGGCTCTCATTTCCAGCTGCATTGAAGAGTTATGTTCATCTATTTTCGTGGGGTCTTTTCTCACTCTTTAAATTGGAGTTTGTTGGATACACCTAAGGGTTTTTGTGAGATCCTTGAATCACTTGCAAAGCCCATTTGTAAACTTTGTTGATAGTGGAATCGAACTTTGGTCTCTTCGATGTACCTCTAATTTGGGGGATATCACGAAAAAATCGCTTGTACGTTTCTCGTTTTGCTTGAAATTAAAGTTTAAAAAAAAAAGTGAATAAAATTCAGTGAAAATTTACAAACCTGAAAAATTAGCCATCTTTGCTTTGCATTTTGACTTTTAGATTCTTTTTTTAAAAGTTTTTACAATAATGTAATGAATATTTTTTGTAAAATCCGTTACTTTTAAAGATTGAGATACACTAGATATACTCAACAATAAAAATAAATTTACAAAATCTCAAAATGATGTAATTGGAGTCGTATCAAATATGTGGAGGTAAAGTATGTTAATACTTAGAACAAAAAATCGTGGGTTAGTTGTTCAATCTAGAGAGTAAAAATTTTATGGCAAAAAAAAAAAAAAAACCTCACTAAAGACGAGAAAAATACCACACAAATTGCAACAATGGAGATATATTTCGTAATATAGAGATAATTTAATCGCGTTATGTGGATTTACATTTTTTTTGATAATCGAATGTTCAAGTCAGTTTGGTTGCACCTGAGTAGTTCCAAGATCTCAGAAATTGGACTCCATGAATATTTTCCGAATTTGCCAATGAGCTCCTAGCTCAGTTGGCATCACCCATCGCCTTCAGGGTTATGGACAGCCTCTAGAGTCTAGACCCCTTGTGTACAAACTTACTAACTTCCCTCTGTTGATGTATACAATACTGGCACACACAAAAAAGAACATTTTCCGAATTCATGATGGGATTTGATTGGTATTAATTAGGGGTTGTTCGATCGGCCTAATAAGCTAAATGGCTTATTTTTTTGTCCTTATTCAAAAAAAATTCACATTTGTTAGTTTTTCGTCAACTTTTTTTGGATCATTGCTTCTTCATGGTGAGAGAAATCTAAAAAGTAAAAAAAAACGATCAAAATCTAAATTTTTTGAATAAAGATAAAAATAAGCCAAGAAGCCAATTTTTTCGTCTTTATTCAAAAAAAATGGGTTTCGATCATAATTTTGTACTTTCTAGATTCCTTTTGTTATGAAGAAGCAATAATCCACCAAAAATTGACGAAAAACTAACAAATGCGGAAAAAAATTCAATAAGAATAAAAACATAATTCATTTGGCATATTAGGCCGAACGACCCTTAATTAGTTTGGATGTTTGAACTTAAACATATCCATTTTGAATCCTGGAACAGTAGTACTACGTACACCTTCATTCCAAAAAGAGTATGAGGACTAGAAAAAATACATTTTTGGCCAAAAATGAAAATCAAAGTGTTTTTCTAATTCGTCCCCGCCTACGGATTAGTGGACATTTTTCACAAATTTTATGAACATAAGCTCTTATTTTCATATTTGCCATTTCCCACAAATTAGTCAATAAATTTTGGAATTTTTGTCATAAATGTATTTTTTTTCTTCTAAGTTCTCATTTTGCGGATCGGAACAGACATTCCGGTCAAACCATAGAGGACCAAGAATTTGGAACGAAGGGTGTAGGATAGAAGGAGTATGATTTTAATCGCGTGTTTAGCCACTAATAAACGGTGAAAAATAGTCGAGCTATCGACGCCCCGTTCCACAATCCAAAATAAGTACTTATTAAATAACGACCTATTTTCAAATTTTAAAAAAATGGGTTTATGAAAATAATTTTTTCAATTTTTTAGCAAGGTTTGATAGATCTTATCAAGATCTATAAAACTATATTCATATTGCATATTTTTTGATTTCAATAAATCTATTATTTTTAAGCTTGAAAATTAAAAATAAGTACTTATTTTTTAAGGGGTAATCCGGAACGGGGCATATCTCGCTTAAAGTAGGACTAGAGGCCGGGGCACACGCGATACGTGTGCAAGTTAGATTTTGTCAAAATTTGTGAAAATTCGACGAAACAATAAGTGGGAAGCATTTGTGCAAATTTTGACAAAATTCGACTTGCACACGCGATGCGTGTGCCCCGGCCTCTAGTTGTTATGAAACCTATCACCAAACCACTATTCCAACGGAACCCAACTCGCTCAAAATGAATGCCGTTTTTTTTTAAGGTAAATTCTATTTAAAAAAAAAAAAAACACATCTGGAAGAGAATTATTGTTATGAAACCCATCACCAAACTACCATTCCAACGGAACCCAATTCGCTCAAAATGAATGCCTTTTTTTTAAACGGTAAATTCTCTTTAAAAAAACACATTTGGAAGAGAATCATTGTTATGAAACCCATCACCAAACCACCATTCTAACGGAACCCAACTTGCTCAAAATGAATGCCCAAAATTGAGTTTGGGAAAATGTAATTCTCTTTGGGGAAAAAAAAAAAACCAATCCACGAAATTTACCCTGCCTTTATCCATATCAGTTTAATGGGAGGAAATAAAAAAAAGAAGCATCTATATGAAACAAAACAATTTATAGCAGTTTAGTTTTAAATAAAAAAGAAGCAGTATAGGGAGAAAACAATTTATAACAGTTTATAGATAAATTAAAAGTAGAAATTGAAAGTGACAGGTGTGCCATTGATACAGTGTAAGTACGGAAAGGAATGGAAAGTTAAAAAGGAAAGGTCATTGTTGAAGAACCTGAGAGTCAAATTAAGAAGAATTCAGAGAAGTTGCAGATGTGGAAAGGAAATGAGAATGAGGTAAAAGGAAAACTTCGGGTAGCAATTGGGGAGAAGAATTGAGAAAGTTGTGGAGGTAGTGGGGAATAACTGTTTTAGGTGGTTTATTTGTGCTTAAATGTCGAGTATATTCTCACAATTAACTTTTTTGTTTTTTGTAATTTTTCTCTTAAAAGGGTATTTTTGGGAAAGAAAAATACATGACAGGAGAGACACCTGGTGCTCCCCTTTATATATTAGAATAGATAGATAGGATTTTTAGGGAAATTATTTTACCACACCCTTTTTTGTTAACGCCACCCCATGCAAGTGTATTTTTTGGTGCAAAAATACACTTGCAGGATGTGGCGTTAGCAAAAAAAGGATGTAGCAAAACGATAAATCCCAAATTCGTCGTCATAGGGCAGCTTTTTACTGAGGAATTCAAAATTCATCGTCATAGGGGAGCTATTTAGCGAGGAAAAAAAATTCGTCGACAAAGGTTGGCTTTTAGCGACGAAATTTTAGAATTTGTTGGCGTTGACCGAATTTTTTGGCTGATTATTTTTTATTTTTTAAATATTATTTAGCATAAAAAATAAATACAAATATACATATTAAATAAAATATATATAGTTTAGTTTATTTTAAAATTTAATCATAAAAAGGTAATATATATTATACATAGTTTAGTTTAAAAAATTTCGATAGTTATCCATTGGCGGTGGCGGCGGCGTGGTGGGGTGGCATGGGTTGAATTGTAGGAATGGTGGTGGTGGTGTAGTGGTGATGTGGTGGTGGTGGTTGCGGTGATTGTTGACGTGGTGGTGGTGGAATGGTGGTTTTGGTGGTGGTGGTTTCAGAAAAAAAAAAAAAAAAAACGAATTATAAATAGTATATATAATAAATATTAGTCTTCTAATAATAGATTTTGTGTTGGTGTAGTGGTAAGGGCTTGAATATTGTATACGCGAGGTCACGGGTTCGAAACCCACTGGGAGCAAAAACAGCGAGCATAAGGGTGGAATTTTTTTCTGCTGCAAACGTCGCCAAAAAAAACCAACGCCGACGAAACTCTTTTGTCGCCCAAAACTGAAATAGACGACGAAATAATTGATCGCCAAAACCAAAAAGGACGACGGAAAAAAAAAATTGTTGTCAGGGGTCTTTCTCGTCCAACTAAAAAGGACGAGCAGGGACGACGAAATTTTTCGTCGGCAATCAATTTGGCTACGAAAATCATGTAATTGCCGACAAAAATTTTTCCTCGTCTTTGACCTATATATATATATATATATATCTCTTTCGGTGGATTCCGGAAGGCAAATGGAAGACTTGTGAATTCAAGGCAGAGTCAGACAAAGCACTGGGTGTGGTGAACGAGGATTCGGCAAGTAGAACTTAGGGCAGTTGGTGAGGATTCATAATCGTAGGTAAGTTTTTTTTTTTCCAATCGGTAATAGGTGGTTATTCTTATTGCAGCATCAAAGAAACATTGAGGGAGGCTTCCCTATTAACCCAGCTTGGATAATCCCGAAGCCAAGTTATAGGGGTCTCCAGAGATAGGGCATATTTGGCTAAAACATTAGCCACCCTATTACAATTCCGAGGAACAAAAGAAAAGGAACAAGAATTAAAACGACTACCAAAAGACAAAGTATCTCTAATTATGACTTCCAGGCATGCTTTAATTAGTCTCTTCCCCTGTAACATGTTGATCACAGTTTGCGCATCCCCTTCAACAGAGTATGAGCATCCAAACGAACAAATGGGACTAGCCAGTGCAATGCGAAATCCTTCTGCTTCCACCATTTCGGCTGATGCTCTTCCTAGAATAGGAACAGCCATTGCTCCCAAAACCTCTCCAGAAATATTCCTAAAGACCACACCCACACCCCCGTTACGAGAATTTGGATCAAAAGCACCATCAACATTTATCTTAATCATTCCATGTACTGGTGGTTTCCATAGCACAGCATCTCCACAATTCTCGGCACAAGTGGAAACTTGATCTTTCTTAGTGGCCTGCAAAAAGATATCAAAGTCCTCTAACGCATCTTGGATAATTTTTGTTTCCAATTTCCAGTTCTGTTTGAAAGCCCAATTGTTCCTCGCTATCCACACATGCCAACCAATTGTAGCAAATAATCCCAGAGCTTCCTTCTTCACCTCCCCATTAGGCATATCCCCTACACTCTTCCACATGTCTCTAATCTGTGCATTGCATGTTATCTCCGGACGAAAGCGAAATGGAGATAATACCCAGACTTTAGACGCTCTGTCACAATTAAAGAGCATATGGGAGGGTGTTTCCTCTGCCAAACCACATAGAGTACAAATAGGATCTACTTGTATTTGTCGCTGTAACAGAGCACTAGTAACTGGAATAATACCATGCAAACACCGCCACATAAACATTTTAATTTTTGCGGGAGCCTTCATATGCCATACCCTTTTCCACATATTCTCGTCAGCCTCTAATCCATTGATCTGGCCACTACTACGGGCTGTTCGTCGTGTCTGAACAATTTCCTTTGCAATAACATAGGCTGACTTGACAGTAAAAGACCCCGTTTGTGTACCCCTCCAGATGCATTTATCTACCAGACCTGTCTTACTCAAAGGAATACTTAAAATCTGCTCCACATCTCTGGAATTAAATACCTCCTTAATGACTGACTCCTTCCAAGCCATATGGTTGTGATTAATAAGCTCTTCGACATAGTTCCAGTTACTACCTTGAGGTTTTGGGGTTAGGATTTTAGGATAAGTCGAGTCCCCAAGCCATGGTTCCTCCCAAATCTTAGCCTTTTTACCTGTCCCAATTCTCCACTGCCAACCCTTACTAATCACTTCTTTACTTGCTAATATACTCTGCCATGCCCATGAAGAGGATTGCTTTGGATTAGCCTCCAAAAAGGAGGTTTTAGGGAAATATTTCGCCTTGAACACCCTAAAAAAAAGGGAATCATCCCCAGTCATCAATCGCCACCCTTGCTTTGCTAGCATCGCCAGGTTAAAAGCCTCAATATCTCTGAAACCCAGACCTCCCATGCCCTTCACCTGTGTCATTTTCTCCCAACTCATCCAATGAATTTTCCTTTTCTCCTCAGTACCACTCCAAAAGAATTTTGCAATCACTGAGTTTAACAACTTACAGAGACCGAGTGGAATCTTTACACACGCCATGGCATAGATTGGTAGAGCTAACAAGACATGTTTAGCTAATACCTCTCTACCCGCATGGTTAGTAAAAGATCCATCCCAGCTTTTAATTTTTCCCATGGTGCAGTCTTTAAGATACAATAGAGCATCTTTCTTAGACCTTCCAATGATGTAGGGTAATCCCAGATATTTTCTTTCCTCCGTGCTATTGCAAAATCCCAAGATCTCTTTACACTCCTGCCGTTGATTAGCTGTAGTATTGGAGCTAAAAAGAATAGAAGATTTGGAGTTGTTAATTAATTGACCCGAAGCCTTTCTGTAAGTATCCAACACTTCCTTCACAGCCCCACTTTCCTCCTTGGTAGCCTTGCAAAAGACAAGAGAATCATCTGCAAAAAGAAGATGAGAAATGTATGGCCCTCCCCTGCAGATTTGAATTCCTTTCAGTTGCCCTTGCCTCTCCCTCTGCTTAAGTAAACATGAAAACCCCTCCGAACATAGTAGAAACAAATACGGTGATAAGGGATCTCCTTGGCGCAACCCCCTTTGAGGCTTGACATAACCATGTTGCCGGCCATTTATAGTTACAGAATATGAAACCGTGGTCACACAGCTCATAATCCACTTCACCCATTGCGAATGAAACCCCATACGTATCATGACAGCCTCGAGATAGTGCCATTCCACTCTATCATAAGCCTTGGCCACATCTAACTTCAAAGCCATGCACCCAACCTTTCCCCTTCTTTTCTGTTTCAAGAAATGGACCACTTCGTGGGCAACTAGAATATTATCACTAATCTGCCTATTTTGAATAAAAGCACTCTGATTCTTACTAATCAAATTAGGCAGAATATGTCGTAATCTGTTAGACAATGCTTTTGCTATGATTTTGTAGAAGACATTACATAGCGAAATAGGACGAAATTGCGATACCTGGACCGGTGTTTTGACTTTAGGGATGAGTACAATCTGCGAGTGATTAAAACTCTTCAGCATATGGCCCGATTGGAAGAATGACTGGACCGCCATGGTGACATCCTCCCCAACTACCGCCCAATACTTTTGGTAGAAGCCACCCGTCATGCCATCTGCTCTTGGCGCTTTACTAGGGTCCATATCAAACAAGGCTTGGCGAATCTCCATAGCACTAAATTGTCTTGTAAGAGAATTGTTCATCTGCTCTGTTACCCGTGCTTGAATTGAGTCCACCACCGTAGTATCATGGCTCGACCCTTCTGTCCGGAAAAGGGATTGGAAGTACTGTACGAATTCCCCAGCAATTGCATCTTGATCCTCACACCAATTCCCATTCGAATCTTGCACCCCAGAGATAGTATTCCTTCTCCTTCGCTGAGTAACTTTAGCATGAAAGAATGCAGTGTTGCGATCACCTTCTGCTAGCCAAGATTTTCTTGCTTTTTGCCTCCAAAACTTCTCCTCTTGCACCCAAGCATCACCCAATTCCTTCTCTAAAACACCGATTTGGCTTTTATCACTTGAATCTCGGTCTTCTCCAATTGCTTTAAGTTTATCCTGTATCTCATTAATCTTTTTCCTGGCATTGAAATTTTTCACCTTACTCCACACTCTCAATTCTTTACGGGTATTACGAACTTTGTGAAACACTTCAAACATCTTAGACCCACGAATAGTCTTTTGCCAGCCCTTGCAAACTGTATCATAACTAGCCGGATCATTGGCCCATCTACTGTCAAACCGGAATTGCCGATTACCAGTAAATTTGGGGGGATTCGTATCCAATAATAACACCGCATGGTCAGACCCAACCGAAAACAAATGCTGCACCCTTGCCCTGTCATATTTCAGTCTCCAACCTGGTGCGACGAAAACCCGATCTAAGCGTTCTTTAATTAACTTGCCCATCGCCACCTCGTCTATTAGACCAAGTAAATGGGTACCCATGAAATCCTAAATCCACCGCCCCAAGACTATTAACAAAATCTCTGAACACCCTTAGGGACCAAACTTCTCGTCTCCTACCCCCTTTCTTCTCATCTGTCCACAAGATGTCATTGAAATCTCCCCATAACACCCAATCTCCAGTACTCTGCTGTCGATACCTCAGAAGATCTTCCCACTGGGATTTGCGTACGCTATCAATAGAGCTTGCGTATAGGTTGATCAAATGCCATTCATGATTAGACTCATCATCCTTTATTAAAACTTCAATAAAGAAACTACTCCTACGAACAAGACTAACATTCAAGCCCCGTTTCCACAGTATAGCTAAGCCACCAGCTATGCCAGATGGATCCACAACTAGAACATTATCCATACCTACAAAAGACCGAATAAAATCGATTCTGCAAAGCTGATTTTTCGTTTCGGAGAGAAAAATCAACTGGGGAGAGTGAAGTCGGCAAAGCTCCTTCAATTGATTCGCAGTCAAAGCCCTCCCCAATCCCTGACTATTCCAGGCCATAAGCTTCATCTGTTCTCTTGGGCCCATTTTTGGCTGGCCACCTCCACCATTTCTGAAAAAACCTGCCCCCCATCTCCTTCCCCCACTTTCTGTTTCTTAGCCTGACTTGGACACTTTTCCTCAGCAATTTCTACCTCCACAAGAGCCACTTCAAATTTCCGTTTGGTCTGTTTCGTAGGTAAGTTTGCTTGTAACTATACGTACATTGAGTATAGTGTTTTTGATTCCTTCCCGTAGTTTTTCCCGTTTAGGATTTTCCACGTATATCTAGTGTTATTCTGTTTATTGATTTCCGGTCATAAGATTGGTCTTTATTGATTGGTTGAATATTGATTATTAGTTTGATTGTTTTAATAAGAGATTAAAAAAAATAAGCAAATCTAAAAACCTAGGCGAGCTAAAATTTTCAATTCAATAAGGATAAAAAAAAAAAAGTCATTTGACTTATTAGGCCAAACGACCCTAGTTTGGATGTTTGAACTTTGAACTTAAACATATCCATTTTGAATCCTGGAACATAGTACTACTACCTTCATTCGAAAAAGAGCCTGAAGACTTCAAAATAATACATTTCTGTTAAAATTCCAAAATTTATTGACTAATTTGTGGAAAAAAAGTTTGATTTTTTTTTTTGGGTCAAAAATGTATTTTTTTCTAAGTTCTCATTTTACAAACAGGAACAGAAAACTTTGCCTCAATTTTAATCGCGTGTTTAGCCACTTAATAAATGGTGAAAAATAGTCGAGCTACTACGAGCTATCGACAAAATATCTCTCGCTTAAAAGAATGATAGGATTTTTATCTCTCTTCTTTTTTTTGTTACCGTACGTGTCCTGAAAATAATGGACAGGAGGCATGGAGTACTACTAAAGTAGGAGAAGTTTTTCAGTGCCGGGTGGGTATATTCACCTGGTGTTTGCTAATGCATCTAAGCCATTTAAAAGTGTTTTGTTCACCATTAGTAAAAGAGGGTGAATATTATCCTCTTTTTTATTGGTTAAAATAATGTAGGTGTCATCCTTGCAATACATTTTTTGGTAAGCATAATGAAATTCACACTATTTCAACTAATAAAAATAAAATATTTATCCTTTTAAGCGGAGGGCGAACAAAATCAATAAATTCTAGCTATAGAGTGATAGCAACATGCAAAAGACAAAGAAAAGAAGTCTATATATATCTTGAAACCACATCTTGCAAATATCTACATTATCCAGTCAAGAATCACCAACCTAATATCACGAATCACCACTTGGTTCCACCATTTGACAATAACGACACACAAGAAATTTTTGGGAGCCGGTAGGGCAGTACACGTGGTACCCTACGCGCGATTCGAACTATCTAAACATGTTTTCGACAGTTCGGATTTTAGAGAGAAAAAAGAGAGGGGGGAGAGAGAGATAAATGGCTTATTTATCTTTTTGGTCCCCAAAGTATTAGCGAGTGGCCAATTTCGTCCCCAATATAAACATTTGACCAATTTAGTACCCAACGTTTAAAATTTGTGTCGATTTGGTCCCTATCCATAACGCCGTTTCTTGATTCCGTCAAAAGAAGGGGCATTCTTGGTATTTCACCTTATCATCATCTTCTTCACACCCCACACCCTAATGTTGTGAAGTAAGCCTGATGGCTTCAAGGGAAACCCAGAATCTGCAAGAAGCAGCTGGAAGAGGTGGAAGCTTCACAGCCACCACGTGCTCAACGTGGTGCCGTCCATGGAAGCTTCAAGGTAAGAAGCTTGGTTTAACCGTGACTAGAATTGGTCAAATTACTTAGTAACTAAGAGATTGAATTCGTAGTCTATAAATACAGACTTGTAATCCTTGTCGTATAATGAATTAAGAGTGAAAATTCAGTGAGATACTGAGAGAGAGAGAGAGAGAGTTCCAGGGAACCCAGTTTCCCCTCTCCTGTGAATTGTAAAATTCGTGCTTGTTTGTTCAATAAAAATACAAATTGTTTGTTACGTGTTGTAAACGGTGAAAACACCGGAGGTCACCGGAATTTGTGTTCGTTTCCCTGCCGTGAAAACAGGTCCGAACACGAAGTGGTCTAAAACTCTATTTGACCAAAGGGGCTGAAGCGTCTCACTGAGACGATCACAACCGTCGTCGTCCGCCGCCGTAACTCGTCGGAACGAAGATACACGTGCCAGTTGCAGGCGGCGCGTGTAAGGCGAGTCAGATTCACTCGCGTGAAAAACCAAGGGATTTTACCCCCGATGAAGTGACCAAGGCAGGATCAAAACAAAAAAAGTGACCATGGCAACTGTTTTTTTTTTTTTGGGTAACTGACCATGGCAACTGTTATTTCGGCTTGTGCTCATATTGGAGCACTGGACTTGGGTTAGGGCGTGGAGTGTGAAGAAGATGAGAAAGGTGAAATACCAAGAATGCCCCTTCTTTTGACGGAATCAAGAAACGGCGTTATGGATAGGGACCAAATCGACACAAATTTTAAACATTGGGTACTAAATTGGTCAAATGTTTATATTGGGGACGAAATTGGTCACTCACTAATACTTTGGGGACCAAAAAAGTAAATAAGCCGAGATAAATTCTAGGCAGTTGGATCACTGATTAGACGGTCCAGATCGCCGACGGGTGTCATGTGGTATCCGCACAACACCCAAAAACTATAAAAACAAAAATTAAAACCCTGAAAATAATCACAGTGTGAAACAAAAATTAAATTATACGTCAACGAAAATTAATTTAGTTTAGTCCAAACTTATTTTATCGGTAGACAAAGTAAGGAGAAGGAAACAATTAAGGGGTTGGTCGAGTGATTTTGGATGGAGACTTCTCTTAAAGTTTCAGTTTTGATTCTCCACACTTACAATTTTTACAGTCATCTCATTCCGCGAGTAAGCATTTTAAAACACAGTCGTGGGAAGGGATTGTATGAATTAGTCTGAGGTGAGCCAAGCACAAGCTAACCTAAGACACATGAATTATAAAAATAATACTATAGTAATAATACTAAAAAGGCAAGCAGAAGGTGGAGGGGGATTGGGTTTGGGACTGTGACGTTGACGTTTTGAATCTTCTAGCAAGCCGCGTACACGTAACCAGGGTATTTGCTAGCTTCTCCTTATCCTCCATTTTTAGCGCCTATAAAATCAAACCCTTGGACACTCTCTTCTCTTCACATCCAATACCCATTTCACGTTCCACTTTTACATACAGAGAGAGAAAAAAAGAAGAGAGAGGGAAAAAATGGCAGGAATCATGAACAAGATAGGTGAAACCATCAACAAGGGAGGCAAAAAGGAAGGCGAGCAGAACAAGCCGGAGCAGCAGTGCGGGGGCCAGCAAAAGATGGGGCAGTACCAGGGCGGTGGTGAGGGGCAGTGCAAGGAAGGAGGGGGGCAGCAGTATGGGCAGCAGCAGCAGATGGGGCAGTGCCAGGGCGGCGGCGAGGGGCAGTGCAAGGAAGGAGGGGGGATGATGGACAAGGTGAAGGACAAGATCCACGGCGGTGGTACTGGTGGTACTCAGGATCAGAAGAACAGGGGAGATTAGATCGCCCCGTCTTTATCTTCTTTTCCACAGCTATGTACGCTTCTGTTTAGGTAATTAACCATACTATAGATCTGTATATTTATGTACACACAATCGATCGATGACGGACATAGGCAAGGGGATCCCAAAGGCAGGTTGGCCGACCCGGTCGTCTATTTCAGCAATGAACAGCTCGACTACTTATAAAAAAAATTATGGACGGCTAAACTCCAACAGGAGTTTTGATTAAATCCGAGTAGTTAGCGTTAAAATGGACAACTGGAATGACTGTCCTACAGCCCCGATAGTGCAGGTAGTGCTGGCTACACTACAGAATTTCTGGATTCCGAAAAAACTAGTGCAACGAAAGAGAATATTTCTAGTTGTGCAGGGAATGTTTAGAATCCATGAAAATAAATTAATCATGTGACACAAGCATTTGATCACAATCTACCAATGTTGTTAAAAATCGATTGTCTCTCTCTCTCTCTCTTCTAATTTTTTTTGTTTCCTCCTACTTTGCAGGTGTGGACGGAGTCTCGAGGGAGCTAGAAATAAAATCCTGATATGAGGGGGAAAAGGAAAGAAATGAAAAATGTTTTTTTCTTCAGTATCTATATATGATGCAGTAGAAGTTATGAGATGTTATTTGGGTGGTAGTTCAATATAATGTCTCTTGATATGCTTTGAGTTTAAAAAAAAAAAAAAAGAAGTTGATTTGTGCTTAAATAATCGTTGCAGTAGTTTCAAGATCGATCTTAGAAATTGGACTCCATGAATATTTTCCGAATTTATCATGGGATTTGGTTGGCATTAATCAGTTTGGATATTGTCTGAACTTAAAACATCTCCATTTCGAATTCTCCATATATAGGGCTGTAAACGAGCCGAATATTAGAATGTTCAAATTTGTTCATTAAGTTTTTTAGTGAACTCGAGCTCGAGCCAAACTCAATGAAAATTATAACGAGCCAAACTCGAACCGAGTTTGCCTAGGTTTGGGTCGAACTCGAGCTTGTTCACAAGCCTTAACGATCTAATAATATCATATTTTTATGCTCTCATACAGGTCTAAAATTGCAAATAAATTTTTCATTTTGTACATAAATATGTTCATATATATATAAAATGATAAAACTATATACATAAGTAAATTTTAACTAACCGTAAACGTTTAGACTTGTACAAGTTTTAAAATTTTCACTATATAACAATATAAAATTCCCATAATAAACATATACTCCAGGTTCGCGAGCCTAATCGAGTTGAATACTGCTGCGTTCAGGTTCGGCTCATTTATGAAACGAGCCTAAAATTGAGGTTCAGGTTCGGTTCATTTGGTAGACAAATCGAACTCGAACAAGCCTTTACCGAATCAAGCCTCGAACAGTTCACGAACGACTTATTTCATTTACAGCACTATCCATATACCTCCATTCCGAAAAGAGTCCGAGGATTTCAAAAAACACATTGTTTTAGGGGTTAGGCAGATGTGGAAAGGAAATTAGGGGCACAGCCATTTTTCCTCTGTTGAAGCAAATTTGCAGCAACTTTGTTCGATATATTGGGGCTCTTTTGTCTCTGTTTCAGCCTTTCGGGCTCTCATTTCCTGTTTCATTGAAGAGTTCGATCTGTTCATCTATTTTGGTGGAGTCTTTCCTCTCTCTTTGAATTGGAGTTTGTTGGATTCACCTAGGGGTTTTTGTGTGATCTTTGAATCACTTGCAAGCCCATTTGTAAACTTTGTTGATAGTGGAATCGGACTTCGGTCTCATGGATGTATGTACCTCTAATTTGTAGAAAATCACGAAAAAATCACTTGTTTCTCGTTTTGCTTGAAAAGTAATAAAAAAAAGGGAATAAAATTCAGAGAAAATTTACAAACATGAAAAATTAGCCATCTTTGCTTTGCATTTTGACTTTTAGATTCTTTTTTAATAGTTTGTATAATCCTTTACTTTTAAAGATTGAGATACACTAGATATAAACCAAACCGAGCCTTATGTCCCAATCACTTCTGGTCGGCTACATGAATCATTTTTCTTCTCCATTGAGCTCTGTCAAGGGTCACTTGTTCACACAAACTCATTATACTCATATTTTTGCGCACCACAGCATCTAATGTCAATTTAGGTTTATTCCTCCTCGTAGCATGGCTACCCAAATCTATCATATCCACTCTCTTAACTATTGCATCTCATAGTCTACGGTAGATATGCCCATACCACCTTAACCTATTTTCCCTCAACTTCTCCTCTATAGATACTACACCTACCATCTCATGAACCGTTTCATTTCTACCTGTCTCGTCTAGTCTTACCACACATCCACTTCAACTTTCTCATTTTCACTACACTCATCTTGTTCACATGTTGTTTCTTAATAGGCCAACATTCTATCCCGTAAAGCATCATTGGTCCAATGACAGTTCCAATAAAAATATACTCAACAATAAATGAAAATAAATTTACAAAATCTCAAAATGATATAATTGGAGTCGAATCAAATATGTGGAGGTAAAGTATGTTAATACTTAGAACAAAAAATTGTGGGTTAGTTGTTAAGTCTAGAGAGTAAAAATTTTATGGCAAAAAAAAAAAAAAAAACACTTTCACTAAAGATGAGAAAAATACTAGACATTGATTTATTTTTATTTTTTGTCTAAAGTGTCATCTTATATAAAAAAAAATTTAAAATTGCAATAATGGAGATATACTTTGTAATATGGAGATAATTTATACCGTGTTATGTGGATTTACATTATTTTTGATAATCGGATGTTCGAGTTAGTTTGGTTGCACCTGACTAGTTCCAAGATCTCAGAAATTGGACTCCATGAATATTTTCCGAATTTGCCAATGAGCTCCTAGCTCAGTTGGCATCACCCATCGCCTTCCTTAGTGGAAGCCTAGGTGGTTGGTTAGCATTTAGGGTTCTGGACAGCCTCTGGACCCCTTGTTTACAAACTTACTAACTCCCCGCCTCTGATGTATATAATACTGGCACACACAAAAATGAACATTTTCCGAATTCATGATGCATGGGATTTGATTGGTATTAATTAGGGGTTGTTCGGCCTAATAAACTAAATGGCTTATTTTTTTGTCCTTATTCAAAAAAATTCGCATTTGTTAATTTTTCGTCCACTTTTTGTGGATCATTGCTTCTTCATGATAAGATGAATCTAAAAAGTAAAAAATTACGATCAAAATCTAAATTTTTTGAATAAAGACAAAAATAAGCCAATTTTTTTGTCTTTATTCTAAAAAATGGGTTTCGATCATAATTTTGTACTTTTTAGATTCCTCTCATCATGAAGAAGCAATAATCTATAAAAAAAAAAAAAAAAAGAATTGACAAAAAACTAACAAATGCGGATAAAATTGTAAGATCCAAAAAGCCGTGCTCTTTGTGTTGGCAATTTCATTGACAAAACACATAGTTTCATGTATCCCGTTATCGAGTTGTAATTTATTTTATTTATTTTTTTCAAGAGTCTGTTTAGGTTGTGGAAATGAATCAATTTGATTTGTATTGCATTTGAGTGCGGTAGACATTAGTCAAGCGGTTTTTTGGTTTGGGAAGGAGATATGGAGAGATTGTGATTCAGAAAGAAACATTAAAAAATTGGTGGGAAGTCCACTGTAGCATGTTTGTAACCTACTAAGTCCACTAATCAAATCTCTAACCCACTAAGTCCACTAATAGGTATTTTGTAACCCACTAAGTCCACTTCATTTAAAAGATAAATAATCCCTGACAGATTTACCCTTCCATTCAAATCCCATCCATTTAGCCTATTATCTCTCCATTATCCCTTCTAATTTTGTACTTATCCTTGAAACCCACGGGTATATCTCTCTCTCTCGTCTCTCTCTATTTGAAATCACGTCAATCACATTGTACTTATATAACGTTATATAACACTATATTTTTTACTTTATTGAATTGGTCCGCGCAGCGGCCTCGGGAAATAACAGTTATGTTGGATCAGTTTCGTATCTAACGTTATTGTACTTATATAATGTTATATAACATTGTATATTCTGCTTTGTAGAGTTACATATTGATCTCAACTGCTTTGTTGAATTTTTTTTGAGTTTCGATGCAACAAATAACGTTATATAACATTATATTTTTTACTTTATTGAATTGGTCCGCGCAGCGGCCTCGGGAAATAACAGTTATGTTGGATCAGTTTCATATCTAACGTTATTGTACTTATATAACGTTATATAACATTGTATATTCTGCTCTGTAGAGTTACATCTTGATCTCAACTGCTTTGTTGAATTTTTTTTTGCGTTTCGCTGCACAAAAACTCTCATATAACATTATATTTTTACTTTATTGAATTGGTCCGCGCAGCGGCCTCAATGACTTGGTTCTAGTAACAATAATACACACAAATAATCGTTATACATGAGATTTTATCCTTTCTAACTCTAAAAAAATAAAAACAGGAGATCTCGTAACTTCTTTCCCTTCGTCGCCGTTGCCTTCTTCACAGTCGACTTCACAGGTAACTAAATACTCTTCACCCCTTGAACAACTGCACAAATAACAGCCTTTAACAAAATTAGTATATAACCAACATTGATATAACCATATATACTATCAATCGAATCCCTAACTTAATTCAACCATACCATAACATTATATATTCAGGTCTGTTAGGCCGCTGCGCGGACCAATTCATATAAGGTTATATATAGTTATATATATATAACCACATATAACCTTATATGAATTGGTCCGCGCAGCGGCCTAACAGATCTGAGTATATAACCATATATGTTTCTCAACAGCAACAAAAAAAAGTACAAAAAACATTCCAAATCCAGCAAAAAAACAATATGTTCCAACAGCAGGTAAACAAAAATACAACATACAAAACCCTAACAGAGAATCATACCGAGGGACACAAGGCGACGAAGATCGAGTTATTTGTTACGATTTGGAAGGGCACCTGATGTTTTGAACAGATATATGATGATGAAGGTGTCGGCGACGGTGGTAGCGGTGATGAAGGTGTTGGCGGCGACGGGAGGCGTGGGGGGAGGCGGCGACGGGAGTTGTGGGGGGGAGGCGGCGACGGGAGGTGTAGGGGGCGAGTCGCTGTTCCTTCTGTTGGCGGCGATGGGGGGGAGTCGTTGTTCCTTCAGTTGGCGGCGACGGGAGGTGTGGGGGGAGGCGGCGACGGGAGGTGTGGGGGGAGGCGGCGACGGGAGGTGTGGGGGGAGGCGGGTCGGTTCCTTCCGTTCCTTCTGAAATTTTGGGGGGAAGGGGGGGCTGGGGGGGGAAGGGGGGAGGGGGGGAGGGTTTTGTAGAAGAAATCGGGAGAAATCTTAGGGATTAGAATTTCAAACGGGAGAGATTTTAGGGATTAGAAATCAGGAGAGATTTTAGGGATTTTAGGATAGGGGGTATATTAGACTAAACAGGTTTATTATATCCTGGTTAATAGGTTAGTGGACTTAATGGGTTATAGAATTTAGAAGTGGACTTATGGGGTTTGAGATATGGTACAGTGGACCTGGGGAAAATTCTCCCAAGAAACATGGACAGATTGTGATTTGGAAAGACTAGTATCATAGAGAAAAGGAAAGTGAGAGTAAGGAAATAAAATAATTGAAGATGTGCATTTCGCTCAAGCAAAATATTGAAGGCAGGGATTTTGCTCGAGCAAAATATTTTCAGCATCTTTATAAATACGCATCAGTTAGTTCTTAATTATTTGAGGCGCCGTCTCCCTCTCCCTATGGCGAAAAAGACTTAGAAACATGTCTAGGGTTATTATAGAGTGTTTTTTCAATTGTGCTTGGAGTACAGATACGATTTATGTATCATTGAGCGTTAATAGATCTCCAAGAGTTATTTCAAGTTCCAGAGAAGCCCTAAGGAGGATTCTTAGGCAGTACAAAGTCTTTCGGTGGATTTCGGGAGGCAAACGGCAGGCTTGTGGATTCATGACAGCGTCGGACAAAGCACTAGGTGTGGTGAACGATGATTCGACAAGAAGAACTTAGGGCAGTTGGTGAGGATTCATAATCGTAGGTAAGTTTGCTTGTAACTACACATTGAGTATAGTGTTTTTGATTCCTTCCCATGATTTTTCCCGTTTAGAATTTTCCACGTATATATGGTGTTATTCTGGTTGTTGCTTTCCGTTCATAAGATTGGTCTTTATTGATTGGTTGAATATTGATTATTAGTTTGATTGTTTTCGTAAGAGATTAAAAAAATAAACAAATCTAAAAACCTAGGCAAGCTAGAATTTGAATTTTTCAATTCAATAAGGTTAAAAAAAATAAACCATTTGGTTTATTAGACCGAACGACCCTAGTTTGGATGTTGGAATTTTGAACTTAAACATATCCGGCCATTTTGAATCCTGGAACAGTACTACTACCTTCATTCCAAAAAGAGTTTGAGGACTTCAAAAAATACATTTTTGTTAAAAATTCCAAAATTTATTGACTAATTTGTGGAAAAAAAGTTTTATTTTTTTTGGTCAAAAATGTATTTTTTCTAAGTTCTCATTTTGCAAACAGGAACAGACATTCCTGCTAAACTTTGCCTCGATTTTAATCGCTTGTTTAGCCATTAATAAATGGTGAAAAATAGTCGAGCTTCAGCTACTACGAGCTATCGACAAAATATCTCTCGCTTAAAGTAGGATAGGATTTTTATCTCTCTTCTTTTTTGTGGAAAATTCTGTCGGCAAGGTTTTCTTTGTTACCGTACGTATCCTGAAAATAATGGACAGGAGGCATGGAGTACTGCTAAAGTAGGAGAAGTTTTTCGGTGCCGGGTGGGTATATACTATATATTCACCTGGTGCCCATTCATTCATCTAAAGCCGTCAAAAAGTGTTTTGTTCACCCTTTCAAAAGAGAGTGAATATTATCCTCTCTCTTTTTGTTAAGCATAACGGAATCTACATTATTTCAACTAATAGAAATGAGAGTAATGTTCATCCTCTTAAGTGAAGGGTGAACAAAATTAGTAAATTCTAGCTATAAAGTGATAGCAACAAATGACAAAGAAAAGAAGTCTATATATATATATATATATATATATATATATATATATATATATATATATATATATATATATATATATATATATATATCGGGGCGGTTCCGGGGACACCTATAAAAATATCTACAAAAACACCCCAAAGTTTTCGATCGAATTTCAATTATCCGAGCCGCTCAATGTAATTAGAACGTGATTTTAGGGTACCCGTGAGAAATCAGCGCAAAAAAAATAACCAGGAAGGACTTCATCCGAAGAGTTTTTTACTAAACGGTTAAATAAAAAATTGCTCAAATCAAGCCCTTTCGGTCATTTTTTTTGCCAATTTCTTGCTCATAATCTTAAAATCACGTTCTGAGCACATTGAGTGACTCGGATCATCAAAAATTTAACCGAAAACTGTGAGATTGAAATTTGAGATTTTTTTAAGATTATTTTTTTGGTGTTTTTGGAACTGCCCCGTATATATATATATCTTGAAACCACATCTTGCAAATATGTACATTATCCTACCTCTCTTAAAGAAGAGCAGGTTTGGGTGGATTTCGCTTGCCAACTTTTGTCCAATTTGGACAATTGTACCCCTCTATTGTTAGGATGGTGTTCTTGTTTGGTTGGATAGAATAGTCTTTTTGCCTCTTGTACATTGTGGGGCACGTGGCGTGGACTCCCACAGCCACACCCTCCCAGACAACCACGTAATACCTCATCTCTCTCTCTCTGTCCTGCGATTTTTCTTCAGGCTCCCATGGCCATGGCTCTCTCTCTCTCTCTCTCCTTTCAGGCTTGATCACGGTCAACCCCAACAAAATGATTTCCTTCTCCCTTTCTTGCACATGCACATACGCAGAGGAAGAGAGAGATAATCCAAGAAGTTAGGTTTTAGAGAGAGAGAAAGAGGGAGAGGAAGACATGAGGGGACCTGCGGCAGATCCGACGGGGTATGGAACTGGGTTTCAGATTTTCGGCAATACCCTAACTGGGAATACGGTAAGTCGATTTGACTCCATCCGAACCCTCCCTTCCACCCAACTCTTTCTTCAACTAATCAGATCTCTGTCTCTCTATCTGTTCTCCGTTCTCTGTGTATCTCTGTCGCTGCTCTTATTAGTTTTTATTCTTTTTCTGATGGGGTTTCATAATTTTGGATTCCTCTTTGCAGATCTATTCATGTGTCTAGACGCAAGTTGTTTTCTCGGGTTTTGCCATTGGGAACATCGGTAAGAGTTCTCTCATTTCAATTGATGATTTTCTTCACCTCTGGTTATACTGATGAGTGGTTTTCTTTTACTAAAATCTATTGCATGTATCTAATTTAATGTCTTTTAGAGATTGAGATTCAATTTGCTGAAATATAAGTACTGGAGGTTTTTTAGTGGTGCATGAATTTGGAAATTTAGATACATCTTTCTTTTGATAAATAAAATCAAGTAGAACTTTTCCCACCTGAAATTCTGAGATCAACATGTTAGTTGAGAATAATATTATAAACCTCATTGATTCATAAGATTACGATATGTGGTTCAAAGAAAATTGCAAACGGTACTACTCTGGGAGTTTTTTGCTTTATCAAATTTGTCCTTTATGAATTTTCCTTTGCTATATCAAGCTGCCAAATGTCAGATGGGGAAAAAGGTTTTGTTTGCTTTATCTATGTTTTTCAGAGCTTTCTACTGACAGTAGTTGTATTATGTTTCTTTTTCCATTCCCTTTTGTTTTTCCACCCATTGCAGTTTCAGCTTTGTCTACCTATCTTTAGTCCTCTCAAGGATTATCAGTGTATCATGTAGGTTATAAATATAGAAATCCTGTTCTCATTGCCATTTACTTGGTCCACCCTATGGCTTTATGAACTCAGTCCTCATGCAGTCATGCTTGATTTCTGTTGCTTCCTTTTTTAGGTTAACGGGGAGATATATAACCATAGAAAGTTGAGAGAAAAGCTGACGTCTCACCAGTTCCGAACTGGAAGTGATTGCCCACCTTGTAAGTGCTTGACTAAATGTTGAGAAGAAGATCACTTGTTTATTCTGATAGAGATCTTTGATGTTTGGTGCTTTTCTTATATATCAGAAAAAAAGTCTACTTCCCTAATTGCCTAAATAGAGTAGTTGGTTATTTTTCTCAATTACCCCAAAAAAAGGTTGTTTCATTTCTTTCTTTGTTTTTCATTTTCACTTTCTGGATTAAATTGTCCTCTTTCTTCTCAATTGTTTCTTTGATTTCATCACTTGTCCTCTTCAGTATGAAGAATATGGAGAAGAATTTGTGGACATGTTGGATGGGATGTTCTCCTTTGTCCTCCTTGACACCCGTGACAAAAGTTTCATTGCTGCTCGGGATGCCATTGGCATTACTCCACTCTACATGGGCTGGGGTCTTGATGGTATGCAAGTGTATTTCATCAGTTTTATGGTTTTGTTGTGACATGTAAATCAAATCTTGTCATTGTATATGCGATTTGCTCTTTTATACTGCTGTATCAATACTATGTTTATTTTCGTGTAATCAAGTTGAGCTCATCTTCTGGTGTTTATTTACTTGACGACTTATTTTGTATCTCTTTTTATGAATTTGCTTGGGTTGGCAATCGTGACCCAGACTGTGACGTTGGTTTGAAGTTCGGTGTCAGGTGCTTATGACTGTGTAAAGGATCAAAGTTCATGATTTTGCATTGTCAGCGGTTGACTCGAATTTCTGATTGTAGTTGTCATATCATTTTCTTTTTTCTATACAACCACTGACTAAGGGCTACTTTTTTTTTGCAGGTTCTGTTTGGTTTGCTTCAGAAATGAAAGCGCTAAGTGATGATTGTGAACGATTCATTTCCTTCCCTCCTGGTCACATATACTCTAGCAAACAGGGTATGCACATGTTAACTCATTCTGGATTGAAGTATTTCTGCATTTAAATTTTAGATTGTATAGGCTTTCTTAGATGGTTAACTCATTAGTCCAGCACTTGATTCCATAGCCTCTCCTAGCAATTAGTGATCTGTATGGAATTGTTATGATCTATTTAGTCTTTCTTTCCTGTGCAGAAAGAAGTTTGCCTTTCCCAAATAAATGCAACTCCATATAATTAATTTTCAAACGAAGCTTTAATCACATTAATTGCACAACAGCAGCATTTTGTTTGTGGAAGCAACTATACTTCAAGGAAAAAGGACCTAGAAGACAACAGTCATTTTGTTTAGTGGTAACTATGTGACATTTTGAAGAACTGAGAGGGTTTTCTAGATTGCACCATCATTCTCTGTTAGACTGTTACTGCTATCTACCTCTGTTTTTCACTCTATGAACTGTACTGATTGTTCTGCGTTCCCAAGCGATGCTAACTATTTTAGTTTCTTAATGCGACATTTCAGGAGGGCTCAGAAGGTGGTATAACCCACCATGCTTCTTTTGCAGTTACAATATTTAATTACTGTCTTTCTTTTGCAGCTTGATTTCTCTTAATTCATCGATTCAAAATCTTCGTAGAGTTCGATGTAAAAAAAGAGTCAAATCGTTAATGGGACTCTTCTCAAAGACTGTTGGCATGCGAACGATGTAACATTCGGTATTGTCTCTCTTCTCTCTACAGATTGTTAGTATACAATTGGAGCTTCAACTCTATAAGCATTGAAACCGTAGTTTTCTATGTTTGTTTCTTGTGTGCTGCTTAAATTGTAGTTGGTATTTACTTTGTGTAACTTTATTTGTTTTAGACTCGTAGATTGGTTGAACTTATTTCGCCGAATTTGTACGTACTCCTTAGTCGGCTCTCTAATCATATCTACTTTGTGCTTCTCTTTTGTTTGCTTAAAGATATGCTTCTAATTAATCCATATGATTTTCGTAGCTTTTTTTTGTTCAATTCTCTAATGTATAGCAAGCATATTTTTCCAAAACCCTAACTCCTCCAATGGATGGACTTTAAACTCCAATATGCAGTGATGTGTTTAGATTTGTTGGACTTATATTTACTCTAATATGTGGAATAGAGCTTAAATCTTGGATTGGTATTTTGACTAATAATTTGGTATTTTGTGACTGAAGAGTGAGTTGATAATCAAATTAGCACGTATTATGCAGCTTGTTAACAAGATAATTTGCAGGATTGAAAAGTCTTGAATCTATGTAGTGAAGAAGCTTCTATATTTGATTAAAGCAAGCATGTTTTAAACTGAAATTTGCAAGTCTTAGTTGGTAAAAGAGGACATCATCTCATAGATATTAACAAAGCTACTTAGAATGCTCTCTAGGATTTAGACTCTGTTGTTGTGGCAGGATCCATATGATTTCACTCCAGCTGCTAGAAAAACATGCAACATTAGATACGTAGAAATCAGAATTATTTTGCTTTAATTTCTTACCAACCGAATGGAAGTTTAGTTTCCCCTATTACAAAATTAGTTCCTGAGATTTGTGTATTTCAGGTTGGCAAAGTAGGCGAAGAGAAGTGGAAGCCTATTGGATTTTTGTAGTTTATTGCAGTGATTTTGAAAGCTGAAGCTGGAGTGGAGCTCCGAATTTTTTTGGAAGGATTTTGGGTATGTTTTCTGTTCACTTTTCCAGGCTTTGGAAGAAAATTTATTAGATATTAGCCATGATCTTTATTAAGTGTGTTTTGGAATCCTGGTTAGTATGAATCACTAGGCAGATTAAAAAGTTATTAGCCCCATTTGGACATGGTCGCATTTTGTTGGGTTACTTAGTAGGAATGGTTGATGGTGTTGATTATCCCTTACTAGTCCAATATATTCTCGCCAGTATCATTCCTTTTGCAAGGCTGATTAGGAACTCATGAGTTGTCGTCATGAGATCCATCCGTTCTTTGGTGTGACTAATCGTAAGCGTGTATTCCTTCATTCCTTCTGAGAATTTGGAGTAGGAGAGCCTTGCTTTTGACTGGTTTTACGAAATTTTTACTTGGTATATGTGTTTTGGTTAAATTTGAATTCTTATAATGTGATCGGTGACGGATTTTTCGTTGCGAAGATGGGTTTTTTGAACTGCATTGTCGATTTCGGATTGTATCTATGTTGATGTACCAGTTTCTCAAAGATGTATGAAGCCAACAATGGCTCATTTTCTGGGGACACATTGATATAACAACTTCCAATGGGCCCTTTTTTTTTTTAAAGTTTTACTCATTAGTCGAGCTAATCTTTGTCATGTCTATTTCTTTGGAAGATATGTTCATTGTGCAGTGATCAATAGGATTAATGGGAACATTGAACTGTGGAATTGAAACTCCAATATAGAATGAGAAGATCTATGCATTTATGTAGATTATAGTGCTTGAATAGACTGAATGAATACTATTTCTTCCCTTGCAGGTACCTGTAGTGTCGTCAACCGTGCACAAATGAATGGCACTATAAGTTCCGTTAATTAACGAACTTAGATTGCTAAAAGAATGATCAGTTTTATGGGGAACAAGTTGGTGTTCTTATGGATTATCTGCTTAGGTTTTTTTTTATGCAATAGAAATTAAATCTGTTGTTGAGCCTTCATATACAAACTAGGGATCAATTTTTTTAGTTTGATTTTCATATTTGGATGTGATTGAATCATTACAATGGCCGCTTTCTGCACTGTTTCCATTTTTGTTGTACATGGTAAGCTGCAAACATGTAAAAGTTGTACATGTTATACTTCATTTAGAGTAAGAACGATTCTACTTTTATCACTTTGATTCCATATGATCAAACTTATGCATACAACTTTTGCTACGCTCATCCATTTAAAAGTTCAGAAACAATCAAAATCGATGTCCACAACGGGCATGACAGACGTGCTTTGCACGTCGCAAAGCACCTAGCAAAATCTACTTTAGTGCTAGCTCTTTTGTAATCTACTTCATTGCTAGCCCCTTTGCAGAATCTTATGTTAATGTACCAAACTTATGTAATCTACTCTAGATAAACCTTTTCTTTATATGCAGCCATATCGCAGGAAAATTTAAAACCGATCAATTCAACGGGCAGAGCACACGTGCCTTGCACGTGGCAAGGTACCTAGTCCAGTCAAATACTATATTTGAACAATATTAGTTTGGATACTCGCTGGATGATTCCCATTTGCCCATATCGTACCTAATTATGACAAGAATCACCAGATCATTACCACATTTGGGGAAATGATACACCCACCGAAGGTTCCCACCGCACCGCCCACCGCACGCCGGCGGGGCCCACTCCAGCCACCGGACGGCCGATCCGAACCGTTCAAAAATTCTAAAAAAAAAACCCGAGTGGGCCCTCGCGAAAATCAACGGCATCCGACGTGTGTAGGTGCTCGATCCGAACTTCCAAAAATCAGATGATCCGAGCCGTTAAAAAATGTAAGATTGGTTAGAGCACCTACACACGTCGGATGCCGTTGATTTTTGCATGTGCCCACTCGGTTTTTTTTTATAGAATTTTTGAACGGTTCGGATCGGCCGTCCGGTGGCCGGAGTGGGCCCGGCCGGCGTGCGGTGGGCAGTGCGGTGGGGAAACCTTCGGTGGGTGTATCATTTCCCCAAATGTAATAGTATCACGAAGACACGAATCACCACTTGGTTCCACCATTTGACAATAACGACACACAAGAAATTTTTGGGTGTCGGTAGGGCATACTACACGTGATATTCTGCGCGCGATTCTAACCGTCTAAATGTGTTTTAGACGATCCGAATTTTAGAGAGAAAAAAAGAGAAGAGAGGGAGAGGGAGAGTAATTCTGGGCCCCCTAAAAAGAATCATAGTATGAAACAAAAATTAAATTATACGTCAACAAAAATTAATTTGGTTTAGTCCAAACTTATTTTATCGGTAGACAAAGTAAGGAGAAGGAAACCATTAATAGGTTGGTCGGTCGATATTGGCCGGAGACTTCTCTTAAAGTTTTGATCAGCTTCAATTCTCCATGCTAGCAATTTTTGCAGTCACTTCATTTCACGCGTAAGCACAAGCTAACCTAAGGGCCCGATTGAATGCGGGATAAGTTTTGGGGGGATTAATTATAGAGGGGGATAAAATAATAGGGGGTATTAGTTATGAAGAGTGGACCCACATCGATGTGACTTTTATGGAGGGTGAATAAAAAAGTAGTTGGTTTGAATGGGGAGGGATAAAATTGGGTGGATGATGTAAAAAGCAGTCAAATGACCTTTTTGTCCTTGTACACTCCCAAATTAAATTATGCGTTATATTAATTACATATATAATTCAAAAATCAATTTATTTTTTAAAATTTTGTGTGGCCATTGGATTGCTCTCCATTATTATACACCATTGATTTGGGTTGGTTTCCACATACTATTAATTACTCCGTAACAAGTAGCAAGAAGCAGAGTACTAGATAATTTTCCCAACTTTGGGAACTTTGGAAATATCGACTGCCTTTTCCATCCGCTGTCCGATACTCCATTTGAGAGAGAGAGAGAGAGGGGGGAGAAAGACAGAGAAGAAGAAGAAGAAAAAGAAGCAGCAGCGGCACCGATCGTCTCTCTCTCCGATTTACTCCAGAACCCACCCCAAAATCAGGTACATCTCTCTCTCTACATATACATACTTCTGTGCGTGTGTTTTTGTGGTGGTGGTTCGTGGTTGTGATCTGTTGTTCTTTTTCTTGTTTTGATGTAGCAAATTGAGAGAGAGATAGCTGTCGGGGAGAGGGATGAGGAGGGGTAAAACAGTCAAAATCCAGCCGGATTAGCCCTCCATAAATATGCCCACCTCAAACCCCACCCATAAATAATCCTCCTTACCCGGATAAGAAGAGAGAAATATGGAGGGGGGATAAGCTATGGAGGGAGAAGAAATGGGAGCCAAACCTTGTGAAACCTGTCACATCAAGGCTTTATTCTCCCGGATGAGTTATGGAGGGGGGCTATTACTCCATCCAATCGGGCCCTAAGAGTCTAACACACACGCACTATAAAAATAATAGTCCAGTAATACAAAAAGGCAAGGAGAAGGTGGAGGGGGATTGCGTTTGGGTTTGTGATGTTGACGTTTTGAATCTTCCGACACGCCACGTACACGTACGCAGGGTATTTGCTAGCTACTCCTTATCCTCCATTTTTAGCGCCTATAAAATTAAACCCTTGGACACTCTCTTCTCTTCACATCCGATACCCATTTCACGTTCTACTTTTACATACACAGAGAGAAAAAAAAAAAGAAGAGAGAGGGAGAAAATGGCAGGAATCATGAACAAGATAGGCGAAACCATCAACAAGGGAGGCAACAAGGAAGGCGTGCAGAACAAGCCGGGGCAGCAGTACGGGGGCCAGCACAAGACGGAGCAGTATCAGGGCGGCGGCGTGGGGCAGCACAAGGAAGGAGGGGGGATAATGGACAAGGTGAAGGACAAGATCCCTGGTGTTGGAACTGGACAGCAGCACAGACAGCAGCACCAGACGGGGCAGTACCAGGGCGGCGGCGCGGGGCAGCACAAGGAAGGAGGGGGGATAATGGACAAGGTGAAGGACAAGATCCCTGGTGTTGGAACTGGACAGCAGCACGGACAGCAGCACCAGACGGGGCAGTACCAGGGCGGCGGCGCGGGGCAGCACAAGGAAGGAGGGGGGATCATGGACAAGGTGAAGGACAAGATCCCTGGTGTTGGAACTGGACAGCAGCACGGACAGCAGCACCAGACGGGGCAGTACCAGGGCGGCGGCGCGGGGCAGCACAAGGAAGGAGGGGGGATCATGGACAAGGTGAAGGACAAGATCCCTGGTGTTGGAACTGGTGGTACTCATGATCACAAGAACAGGGGGTATTAGATCGCCCCGTCCTTATCTTCTCTTCCGCCGCTATGTACGCTTCTGTTAGGTAATTAACCATACTATAGATCTGTATATGTTTGTGTACACACAATCGATCGATGACGGACATAGGCAAGGGAATCCAAAAGGGCAGGTTGGCCGACCTGGTCGTCCATTTCGGCAATGGACGGCTCGACTACTTATAAAAATAAAAATGGACAGCTAGACACCCACAGGAGTTTTGATTAAATCCGAGTAATCGGCGTATAAATAGACAACTGGAACGACTGTTCTACAGCCCTTGTAGTGTAGATAGTGCTGACTGCACTACAGAATTTCTGGATTCCGGAAAAACTAGTGCAACTAAAGAGAATATTTCTAGTTGTGCAGGAAATATTCTCTACAAATGTTGTTAAAAATCTATTCTCTCTCTCTCTCTCTCTTAATTTTTTTTGTTCCTCCTACTTTGCAGGTGCGGACGGAGTCTCGAGGGAGCTAGAAATAAAATCCTGATAAGAGGGGGAAAAGAAGGGATATGAAGAGTGTTTTTTTTTCTTCAGTATCTATGACGTAGTAGAAGTTATGAAATATTGCTTCTTCCATGTGCTTTAAATAAACGTTGCAGTAGTTCCAAGATCGATCTTAGAAATTGGACTCCATGAATATTTTCCGAATTTATCATGGGATTTGGTTGGCAATTAATTAGTTTGGATATTGTCTGGAACTTAAATAAGTATGCAGTCCGGGTATCAGCTGCTACGAGCTATCGACAAAATATCTCTCGCTTAAAGTAGGATAGGATTTTTATCTCTCTTCTTTTTTTGTGGAAAAATCTGTCGGCAAGGGGTTTTTTTTGTTACCGTACGTGTCCTGAAAATAATGGACAGGAGGCATGGAGTAGTGCTAAAGCAGGAGAAGTTTTTCAGTGCCGGATGGGTATATTCACCTGGTGCCCGCTCATGTGTATCTAAAGCCGTTTAAAAGTGTTTTGTTCACTCTCTCAAAAGAGAGTGAATAATATCCTTTTTTTTATTGGTTAAAATAGTGTAGGTCTCATATATGTAACACACTCTTTAGTAAGCATAACGGAATTCACATTATTTCAACCAATAGAAATAAGAGTAATGTTCATCCTCTTAAGTGATGGGTGAACAAAATTAGTAAATTCTAGCTATAGAGTGATAGTAACAAATGACAAAGAAAAGAAGTGTGTGTGTGTGTATATATATATATATATATATATATATATATATATATATATATATATATCGGGGCGATTCCGGGAACACAAAGACCAGGAAGGGCTTCATCCGAAGAGTTTTTTATTAAACGGTTCAATAAAAAACTGCTCTAATCAAGTCATTCCCGGTCTTTTTTTTTGCCAATTTATTGCTCATAACCTTAAAATTACGTTTTGAACACATTGAGCGGCTCGAATCATCAAAATTTGACCGAAAACTATGAGATTGAAATTTGAGATTTTTTAAAGATATTTTTTAGGTTTTTTCGGAACTGCCCTGTTTATATATCTTGAAACCACATCTTGCAAATATGTACATTATCCAGTCAAATTACGTTTTGAACACATTGTTTGGATCCTTGCTGGATGATTCCCATTTGCCCATATCGTACCTACTACCTAATTATGACAAGAATCACCAGATCATTACCAAATTTAATAGTATCACGAGACACGAATCACCACTTGACTCCACCATTTGACAATAACGACACACAAGAAATTTTTGGGTGTCGGTAGGGCATAATACATGTGGTATTCTGCGCGCGATTCGAACCGTCTAAGTGTGTTTTAGACGATCCGAATTTTAGAGAGAGAAAAAGAGGAGAGGGAGGGAGTGAGGGGGAGAGAGAGAGTAATTCTGGACCCCTGAAAAGAATCGTAGTATGAAACAAAAATTAAATTATACGTCAACAAAAATTAATTTAATTTAGTCCAAACTTATTTCATCGGTAGACAAAGTAAGGAGAAGGAAACCATTAAGGGGTTGGTTGGGCGATTTTGGCCAGAGACTTCTCTTAAAGTTTTGATCAGCTTCAATTCTCCATGCTAGCAATTTTTGCAATCACCTCATTTCACGTGTAAGCATGTGAAACACGGTTGTGGGAATGGGAAGGAATTGTGTGAATTAGTCTGAAGTAAGCGCAAGCTAACCTAAGAGTCAAAGTGTTCCGGTTTTTCAAAATAGGACCTTTAAGAAAATGAAGGTAATTTCAAGCTCAAAAATCATGTGTTAAAGCAAATAATTTTCCTACCAATATGGATCTTGTTTGATAGATCTCATTGAGATCTTTTAAATGGTGCAAAAAAAAAATCAAAAAATTATTTTTTATTTTCGTTATATTTGAGTTTGAAATTACCTTATTTTTGAAAATGAAGGTTTAAAAAGAAAGCAGAACGGGGACACTCGCACTATAAAAATGTGTTTGTACCTCCCAAGCCTCCAAATCCTCATCCTAATTTTGTATATGTAGTACACACAATCGATCGATGACGAACATAGGCAAGGGGATCCTAAAGGGCAGGTTGGCCGACCCGGTCGTCCATTTCGGTAATGAACGGATCGACTACTTATAAAAAAAAATAATGGACGGCTAGACTCTAACAGGAGTTTTGATTAAATCTGAATAGTCGGTGTTAAAATGGTATTAATTAGTTTGGGTCGATGTTTGAGCTTGAACGTCTACATTTTGAATCCTGGAACAATACTACCTACCTCCATTCCGAAAAGAGTCCGAGGACTTCAAAAATTGCATTTTTGTGTTTCTGCTTCTTTGGGAACTGATTTGGTCTCTTCTTAGTTTAGTTTTAGGGGTTAGGCTAATGTGGAAAGGAAATTAGGGGCAGCCATTTTTCCTCTCAGTTGAAGCAAATTAATTTGCAGCAGCTAGCTTTGTTCGATATATTGGTCTCTTCTGTCTCTGTTTCGGCCTTTCGGGCTCTCATTTTCAGCTGTATTGAAGAGTTCTGTTCATCTATTTTGGTGGAGTCTTTCCTCTCTTTTTGAATTGGAGTTTGTTGGATACACCCGAGGGTTTTTGTGAGATCCTTGAATCACTTGCAAAGCCATTTATTAACTTTGTTGATAGTGGAATTGGACTTCGGTCTCTTGGATGTATGTACCTCTAATTTGAGGGAAATCACGAAAAAATCGCTTTTTTCGTTTTGCTTGAAAAGTGAAAAAAAAAAAGTGAATAAAATTCTGTGAAAATTTACAAACCTGAAAAATTAGCCATCTTTGCTTTGCATTTTGACTTTTAGATTCTTTTTTTAAAAGTTTTTACAATAATGTAATGAATATTTTTTGTAAAATCCTTTACTTTTAAAGATTGAGATACACTAGATATACTCAACAATAAAAATAAATTTACAAAATCTCAAAATGATGTAATTGGATTCGTATCAAATATGTGGAGGTAAAGTGTCCCGCCCCGCAAACGGCACCCAAAGTGGGCCCGAGTCAGCGCGTCCACGTGACATTCCACACAGAAGACCAAACCACACCTCACAACCTCTCAGAATGTAAATACCCAGCGGAAGACTTATCACCTTAACATAAAATGAGTCAACGTGTCAACCAGCCAACTACAATATCAATTTACAACACTTTAGAAAATTTCATATTTCAACATATCCACCGACCACTTAATTACAATTTAAACAAAACAACTTCTTCCTCAACTACCTACAACAAGCTCGACCATCCTCAACATCCAAGGCTAGCCCAAACACTCCTCAACACGATGACCGGTAGTGGACCCACTCTAAGCAACCTATTACCTGGCAGACCAAAAAGGAAAGCCAGAGTGTGTGAGACATAGAAGTGCTCGATAAGATACCACAATATCCGAAGGAATATCAACGTGAAAATGAATCCACCAACATAATTGAAATACTCAAACGCACATAACAGTTATAACCACCACATCCTCCAAACACAACAACAATAATCGACAAGCATCCATATGTAAACAATGCAAGGAGTACAAGCGTGAAAGTAAATCACACAATATGCAGTGGCACGTCTGCCACATTCCCATGTATCCAAGGTATTGTGTCCCGCACACCATATTCCCATTCACCGTTAATTAGACGGTACGGCCCACGATATGATGTGACTCACTCCACAATCCTTTAGCGGATACAATCAACACATAACATGCATATTCATCTATTATGCATATTAACAGCTAAACCTTGGTTAGCATGATATACCATCACCACCACCACATTATCTTTTTCTAAGATAATCATATCGGAAGCTAAACCACAATTAGCAAGATATACACTTATCATCACAGCAGTATCTTATAGAGAAGAACCATGTCAGACACACTCACTTTTGCATCGACCGAGATATGCCAAACTTACGGTTTCGGCACCTCCTATCTGACCAGCTCATTACCTAGTCACAGGCTAACTCCTATTAGGATACAAATCCCTTTGAATGTTTAAGTAAATATATGATACACCCTATAATATATTTACCATGCTAACAAGTGACAAAAAGGTTAACAAGGCCACCAACACCTCCTAAACCATTTAACAATCATTTGATACCAAATTATAAAACTAATAAGGTATTAGACGATACCCAACGAATACAAATATGTTCATCTTAAGGCTTAGAAGTGCCCCCAATCAAACTTAAGAGTATAAATATGACATAACTCTTAAAATCGGTTTGAAAACCATGACCATCCTGTCGTATTCTGACCATAACTTCTTATTGGTTTAGAACTAGGTCATGAGGCCACCACCATTAGAAAGTACACCTCTGGTACAAGAATTTTGATATAAAATTTGCCCAACATAGAATCCGGACGACAAAGTTATGCTCGTCCGAAATTATACACACAACTGCCCAAAATTGCAGATTCTGCACATCTATCAACTTCAAATCAAAAATTGATTTAACCTAGTGCAAACTAAGCCACAACCCCTACATATTCCGAAAGGTATACAAGTCTAGTTTCAGAATCAACAACCCGCGCACAAACCCGATACCCGAGCTAAGAGATATGACCATTTTCCCAAAACATGTCAATGCAGCGAATACGAAATTCAGCAGGGACACACAAACTTGTAAAATCCGTCAAACTTAGACCGTACAACAAAATGACCTGAAATTTGGTAGAGATCATAACAACATCTCAAAGTTTATCCCTGATTTTTCCCAGATTTTACAAAGCAAGGAAACCTAGTCAAATCCACCTCCAAACTCAGAAATTCTGTGCAGCGAAGCACAATTTCCAGCAGAGTAGTCTGTGTTCGAAAATTCATTAAAAATCGAATACTCAATACTTTTGAGTGATTCCAATGCCAAAACATCACCAACTTAGCAATCTATCAGACGCATAAGGACCCAAAACCAGGAGGGTCGTTTAACTAAAAAAAACGTGATACATAACACAGATCTGAAAACTGTTTGCACAAAACCAGCAATCCGACCACAGCTTGGTTTATGATTTTTATCTTTTTTCACACTTCTCAGAAAATTCTGAGAATTTAACACAATACAATAGACACAATAACGAACTTTCAGTAAAAATACCAGAAATTAAAAAGCTTCCTAGGTACTTTGAATAATTTCGTGAAGAGGAGCTCTGCACCTATTTTTTCCTTCTTCTTTCTCTTCTCCTCTTCTCATCTCTCTCTCTCTCTCTCTCTCTCTCTCTAGTGTCGGCAGAAATGAAAGGGAAATGAAGAAATATCTGTATAAATACCCCTCTAGAGAAATTATATGGTGTAACCACACCACCCCTCCACTTATGCAACCACCCAAAACACACACAAGGCCCTCAAACTTCCAATGCATGCAGTCTAACCCCGAATCATATAATTCAAATAAAAAGTGAATTAAATATTCTAAATATCCGGAACGGGTATTACATAAAGTATGTTAATACTTAGAACAAAAAATCGTGGGTTAGTTGTTCAATCTAGAGAGTAAAAATTTTATGGCAAAAAAAAAAAAAAACCTCACTAAAGACGAGAAAAATACCACACAAATTGCAACAATGGAGATATATTTCGTAATATAGAGATAATTTATATCGTGTTATGTGGATTTACATTTTTTTTGATAATCGAATGTTCAAGTCAGTTTGATTGCACCTGAGTAGTTCCAAGATCTCAGAAATTGGACTCCATGAATATTTTCCAAATTTGCCAATGAGCTCCTAGCTCAGTTGGCATCACCCATCGCCTTCAGGGTTATGGATAGCCTCTAGAGTCTAGACCCCTTGTGTACAAACTTACTAACTCCCCGCCGTTGATGTATACAATACTGGCACACACAAAAAAGAACATTTTCCGAATTCATGATGGGATTTGATTGGTATTAATTAGGGGTAGTTCAGCCTAATAAGCTAAATGGCTTATTTTTTTTCCTTATTCAAAAAAAATTCACATTTGTTAGTTTTTCGTCAACTTTTTTTGGATCATTGCTTCTTCATGGTGAGAGAAATCTAAAAAGTAAAAAATTACGATCAAAATCTAAATTTTTTGAATAAAGATAAAAATAAGCCAATTTTTTCGTCTTTATTCAAAAAAATGGGTTTCGATCATAATTTTGTACTTTTTAGATTCCTTGTGTAATGAAGAAGCAATAATCCACAAAAAATTGACGAAAAACTAACAAATGCGGAAAAAAATTCAATAAGAATAAAAAAATAATTCATTTGGCTTATTAGGCCGAACGACCCTTAGTTTGGATGTTTGAACTTAAACATATCCATTTTGAATCCTGGAACAGTAGTACTACGTACACCTTCATTCCAAAAAGAGTATGAGGACTAGAAAAAATACATTTTTGGCCAAAAATGAAAATCAAAGTGTTTTTCTAATTCGTCCCCACCTACGGATTAGTGGACATTTTTCACAAATTTTATGAACAGAAGCTCTTATTTTCATATTTGCCATTTACCACAAATTAGTCAATAAATTTTGGAATTTTTGTCAAAAATGTATTTTTTTTCTAAGTTCTCATTTTGCGGATCGGAACAGACATTCTGGTCAAACCATAGAGGACCAAGAATTTGGAACGAAGGGTGTAGGATAGAAGGAGTATGATTTTAATCGCGTGTTTAGCCACTAATATAAACGGTGAAAA
Source organism: Rhododendron henanense subsp. lingbaoense (assembly GCA_020567845.1). Taxonomy (NCBI): domain Eukaryota; kingdom Viridiplantae; phylum Streptophyta; class Magnoliopsida; order Ericales; family Ericaceae; genus Rhododendron; species Rhododendron henanense. The sequence goes on from CM036317.1 coordinate 8,483,673, forward strand.
ATAGTCGAGCTATTGACGCCCCGTTCCACAATCCAAAATAAGTACTTATTAAATAACGACCTATTTTCAAATTTTAAAAAAATGGGTTTATGAAAATAATTTTTCAATTTTTTAGCAAGGTTTGATAGATCTTATCAAGATCTATAAAACTATATTCATATTGCATATTTTTTTATTTCAATAAATCTATTATTTTTAAGCTTGAAAATTAAAAATAAGTACTTATTTTTTAAGGGGTAATCCGGAACGGGGCATATATCTCGCTTAAAGTAGGACTAGAGGCCGGGGCACACGCGATACGTGTGCAAGTTAGATTTTGTCAAAATTTGTGAAAATTCGACGAAACAATAAGTGGGAAGCATTTGTGCAAATTTTGACAAAATTCGACTTGCACATGCGATGCGTGTGCCCCGGCCTCTAGTTGTTATGAAACCTATCACCAAACCACTATTCCAACGGAACCCAACTCGCTCAAAATGAATGCCGTTTTTTTAAGTTAAATTCTATTTTAAAAAAAACACACATCTGGAAGAGAATTATTGTTATGAAACCCATCACCAAACTACCATTCCAACGGAACCCAATTAGCTCAAAATGAATGCCTTTTTTTTAAAAGGTAAATTTCTCTTTAAAAAAACACATTTGGAAGAGAATCATTGTTATGAAACCCATCACCAAACAACCATTCCAACGGAACCCAACTTGCTCAAAATGAATGCCCAAAATTGAGTTTGGGAAAATGTAATTCTCTTTGGGGAAAAAAAAAAAAAAACCAATCCACAAAATTTACCCTGCCTTTATCCATATCAGTTTAATGGGAGGAAATAAAAAAAGAAGCATCTATAAGAGACAAAACAATTTATAGCAGTTTAGTTTTTAAATAAAAAAGAAGCAGTATAGGGAGAAAACAATTTATAACAGTTTATAGATAAATTAAAAGTAGAAATTGAAAGTGACAGGTGTGCCATTGATACAGTATAAGTACGGAAAGGAATGGAATGGAATGGAAAGTTAAGTTAAAAAGGAAAGGTCTTTGTTGAAGAACCTGAGAGTCAAAGAAGAATTCAGAGAAGTTGCAGATGCGGAAAGGAAATGAGAATGAGGTAAAAGGAAAACTTCGGGTAGCAATTGGGGAGAAGAATTGAGAAAGTTGTGGAGGTAGTGGGGAATAACTGTTTTAGGTGGTTTATTTGTGCTTAAATTCTCTCTCATTTCTCTCTCTACTTCACCAGTTAGGGTTTTCCTGGGGGGGGGGGGGGCTGCCGCCCCTTGCCCCACCTCCTCCCCTCCTCCTTTGCCGGCCACCCCTCCTCACCTCGCCGCCCGTCGAATCCCTCCCCTAACCAGATCTGCTTTCTTCTCGCCTCCACCATCTCCTCCTCCTCCACCGCCAGCTCATCTTCGCCTTCTCTCCACCGCCGCCACCGCCTTCTCCTCACCATCTCCTCTCCGCCTCCACCTCCGCCTCCCTCTGGTTTGGTGTTTTTGGGATAGTTCTGACGAAGAGATGAAGTAGGGTGGCTCGGCTCCCTCCGGCAATAAGTTTCCAGCTTACGGGGTGGCGTTTCGCTGGCGATAGCTCCTTGGCCGGAGGTTCCTGTACCGGCTGTCTTTGGCTTGGTTTCTCCCGGCCAGTCTCCCCGGTCCGGTGACTGTACCGGTCTGATTTTCCAGATCCGGTGGGCGTGGTAGGTGGGCGAATAAGTTTTCAGTCTGTTTAGTTTGTTTTGTTCTGGTTTGATGTTGATTTCATCCGTGCTTACGGCTATGGTTTGAGCTGGATGTCCTTTTGAGCTCTACTTCTAAAATCGGAGACGGGTTCATTGCCCAGCATTTATGTATGGTCTGCCTTCAGCAGGATGTGCTCAGGAGACTCCTAGTGGATGTTCTTCGTGTCTAGGTTTTAGTAGTTTTGATTCATTCCTGTATTTTTTGATGAAATCGTTGTAGCCTTTGGGCTTTTACCTCAGGGTATCGTGAAATGAATTGATTGACTTTTCAAAAACAAAAAAAAAATGTCGAGTATATCCTCACAATTAACTTTTTTGTTTTTTGTCATTTTTCTCTTAAAATGGTAATTTTGGGAAAGAAAAATACATGACAGGGGAGACACCAAACTGGTGCTCCCCTTTATATATTAGAATAGATAGATAGGATTTTTAGGGAAATGATTTTATCACACCCTTTTTTGTTAACGCTACCCACTGCAAGTGTATTTTTGGGTGCAAAAATACACTTGCAGGGGGTGGCGTTAACAAAAAAAGGGTGTGGCAAAATCACTGCCCGATTTTTATCCCTCTTCTTTTTTGTGGAAAAACTATTCTGTCGGCAAGGTATTTTTTTTTTTGGTTACCGTACGTGTCCTGAAAATAATGGACAGGAGGGATGGAGTACTACTAAAGTAGGAGAAGTTTTTCAATGCCGGGCCGGGAGGGTACGTATATTCACCTGGTGCCCGCTCATGCATCTAAGCTGTCTAAAAGTGTTTTTTTACTTTCATTAAAAAAGGGTTAATATTATTCTCTCTTGTTGGTTAAAATAGTGTAGATCTCATCCTTGCAATATAATTTTTGGTAAGCATAATAGAATTCACACTATTTCAATCAATAGAAATGAAAGTAATGGTCACCCTCTTAAGTGGAGTGCGAACAAAATTAGTAAATTCTAACTATAGAGTGATAGCAACAAAAGGCAAAGAAAAGAAGTCCATGTATATCTTGAAACCACATCTTACAAATATCTACATTATCCAGACAAGAATCACCTACCAAATTTAATACTATCACGAGTCACCACGTAGTTCCACCATTTGACAATAGCGAAACACAAGAAATTTTTGGGTGTCGGTAGGGCATATTACACATGTACCCCGCGCGCAATTCGAACGGTCTAAACGTGTTTTGAACAGTCCGGATTTTAGAGAGAGAAAAAAAAGGAGAGAGAGGAGGAGTGAGGGGGGAGAGAGAGAGAGAGTAATTTTGGGTCGACGGGTGTCACGTGGTACCCGCTCGACACCCAAAAACTATAAAAACAAAAATTAAAACCCTGAAAAGAAACACAGTATGAAACAAAAATTAAATTGTACGTCAACGAAAATTAATTTAGTTTAGTCCAAACTTATTTTATCGGTAGACAAAGTAAGGAGAAGGAAACCGTTAAGGGGTTGGTCGGGTGATTTTGGCCGGAGACTTCTCTTAAAGTTTCGATCAGCTTCAATTCACCTTGATGGTAATTTTTGCAGTCATCTTATTCCACGCGTAAGCATGTGAAACACGATTGTGAGAAGAAATTATATGAATTAATCCAAAGTGAGGGCAAACTAACCTAAGATCGACACACACTATTAAAATAATAGTAATACTAAAAGGCAAGAAGAAGGTGGATTGGGTTTGGGATTGTGATGTTTCGAATCTTCCAACACGCCGCGTACACGTAGCAAGGGTACTTGCTAGCTATTCCTAATCCTCCATTTTTAGCGCCTATAAAATCAAACCCTTGGACACTCTCTTCTCTTCACATCCAATACCCATTTCACGTTCCACTTTTACATACACAGAGAGAGAAAAAAAAAAAAAAGAGAGACGAAAAAAATGGCAGGAATCATGAACAAGATAGGCGAAACCCTCAAGGGAGGCAAAAAGGAAGGCGAGCAGAACAAGCCGGAGCAGCAGTATGGGGGGCAGCAGCAGTACGGGCAGCAGCACCAGACGGAGCAGTACCAGGGCGGCGAGGGGCGACAGCAGCCGTACGGGCAGCAGCACCAGACGGGGCAGTACCAGGGCGGCGAGGGGCGACAGCAGCCATACGGGCAGCAGCACCAGACGGGGCAGTACCAGGGCGGCGGCGAGGGGCAGCGCAAGGAAGGAGGGGGGATGATGGACAAGGTGAAGAACAAGATCCACGGCGGTGGTACTGGTGGTACTCAGGATAACGAGAACAGGGGGGAGAAGAAGAAGAAGGAGAAGAAGAAGCACGATGACGGCCATGAGAGCAGCAGCAGCGACAGCGATTAGACCGCCTCGTCCTTATCTTCTTTTCCTACGCTTCCGTTTAGGTAATTAACCATACTATAGTTCTGTACTGCGTGATCAGCAAGTTTTCCGATGAAATGTTGTCGATAATTAAGCATTAATTATTGGAAGTCTCTCTCTCTCTCTCTCTCTCTCTCTCTCTCTCTCTCTTCTAACTGTTTTGTTTCTCTCTCTCTCTCTCTTCTAATTGTTTTGTTCCTCTCCTACTTTGCAGGTGTACATGGACGGAGTCTCAAGGGAGCTAGAAATAAAATCCTGATAAGAGGGGGAAAAGAAGGGATATGAAGAGTGTTTTTTTTCTTCAGTATTCTATGATGCAGTAGAAGTTATGAGATGTTATTTGGGTGGGAGTTCAATATAATGTCTCTTGATATGCTTTGAGTTATAAAAAAAAAAAAAAAATGTTGCTGAAATGCTTCTTGCATGTGCTTAAATAAACGTTGCAGTAGTTCCAAGATCGATCTCAGAAATTGGACTCCATGAATATTTATCGAATTTGCCAATGAGCTCGTAACTTAGCTGATATCACCCATCGCCTTCCTTTGTGGAGGCCGAGGTGGTTGATTGGTTGACATTCAAGGTTATAGACAACCTCTGGATCCTTGTGTAAAAATTTACTTACTTTCCGCTGTTAATGTATACAATACTGGCACACACAAAAAGGCATTTTCCGAATTCATGATGGGATTTGATTGGGTATTAATTAGTTTGGATGTTTGAACTTAAAACATATCCATTTTGAATCCTGGAACAGTACTACTACCTTCATTCCAAAAAGAATCCTCCGAGGACTTCAAAAAATTCATTTATTTATGTGGAAAAAAAGTTTGTTTTTTTTTGTGTCAAAAATGTATTTTTTTAAGTTCTCATTTTGCGGACCGAAACAGACATTTCAGCCAAACTGTAGAGGACCAAATATTTGGGACAGAGGGTGTTGGATAGGAGTATGATTTTTACGTAATTAATAGTACTAGTAACACCTAAACTTTGCCTTGATTTTAATCGAGTGTTTCGCCACTAATAAATGGTGAAAAATAGTCGAGCTACTACGGGCTATCAACAAAATATCTCTCGCTAAGGGGGAGGTCCTGGGTTCGACTCCTGCTGGAGGAGCAACACCCTTAGGGTCCCAAGCTATGGATAGCTTCTGGACTCCGTGCTAACTCTAACTTCTCCCACTAACCCCCGTTGATGTATGACGATTGAAAAAAAAGAAAGAAGTAGGATAGGATTTGTATCTCTTCTTTTTAGTGGAAAAAGCTGTGTTCCAGAAACCAAAATAAGTACTTATTTTTTAAGAAGGCAATTTCAAGTTCAAAAATAATGTGCTTACGCAAATAATTTTCCTATCACTATGCATCTTGTTTGATAGATCTCATTGAGATCTTTAATACGGTGCAAAAAAAATTAAAAATATATTTTTTATTTACATTATATTTGAGTTTGAAAATGTGAAATAAGCTGCTTATTTTTTAAAAAGATTTCTGGAACGGAGCCTATTCCGTCGGCAAGCTTTTCTTTCTTTCTTTCTTTTTTACCGTACGTGTCCTGAAAATAATGGACAGGAGGCATTGAGCACTACTAAAGTAGTAACGCAATACTCCCTCCGTCACCTAATGTTTTTCTGGTTTGCAAAATGAGGACGTAACTTCGTTTAGTTCAACTCTCATCTCATCTCATTTTTTTCTTTACACATTTTTCGATATATTTTTCTCTCTATCTCTCTCTATTCATTATCATTCATTACATCAAAAATAATTTTCAAAAAGTTGAACTAAACAAGGTAGTTTGTAAGAAAATTTTAAATATTTTCCAACAATTCACTAGATATCGATGAGTTCTTTTAATTTATGAAAAAAGTTTAAATTTTTTCTTGAAAGAAATGCATTATTTTTTAGTCATCGTTTTGCGGACCGGACAAATATTTTGGAACTGAGGTAGTAGTTAATTAGATCAAGATGTTCGAAACCCATAGAAGCCAACCATCGCAAACTTTGGAGCCACTAGGAGTTATGTCAAGTCGTTACCTTCAAAACCTCGGAGGTGTGCGCAAGCTGGCTGAAGCATCCGCTAATGAAAAAAATCACTTCACTCTCATGCATGAGCGTGTGAAACAAGGGATGTAGTTTGTTGTACGTATAAGGTGATCCGAAATACCCTGCATCTAAAAAATGAGACACCTGCCTTTTAGGAGTAATTTCTTAAATGGGCCCCTGTGGGTAAAAAAGTCTTCTCTACTGTAGAGTGATAGCAACAAAAGACAATGGAAAATTAAAGTCTATATCTAGACACCCTATCTTGCAAATATCTATCCATTATCCAATCAAATATTTAAACGATATCTGTTTGGATCCTCGCTGGATGATTGCCATTTGCCCATATCGTACCTAATTATGGACAAGAATCAACCAGATCATTACCAAATTTAAGATCTTTTTCCACGAACAAGATCGTCCCAGATATTACTCCCTCCGTCCGAATTTAATTGTCTCTAGTTCTATTCTAACCAATTAAAAAATCAGTTATATCTTTAAATCCGTAATGAATTTCATATCGAATATAGATCTTATTTGATAGATCTCGATTAGTTCTATAATACAATATTTTCGAAATTACGTAAAATATTATAAATTGGAAGATATAATCGATTGAAAAATGACACGAATTCCAAAAAAAAGACTATTAAATTCGGACGGAGGGAGTACCATTTAAAGATCTTTAACGCCATCAAGCGACTACAAATTAATAAGGGGCCTCAATTGATATTACCGGTCAAAGATAACAAACGTATCCAGATTACAGTCTGAATGAAAATTCCCACATGATCCTCATAAAGAGAGTCCTTGTAGAGAATCCGATCCGTTTAGGATGGTTAGGTGTAGAGATTTTTTAGTTTACGGGGTAGTTTGAAAAAGTGTGATAATTCAAGTGGGAGCCCTCTTAATTTCAACAAAAGAATTGCATTATATTATTGAAAATATGATGAATAATATGTTCTCTGTACAAAGGGTTGTCTTTGGCACTGAGTCATTCGTATCCATTTATTCGTTGTACCTTTGTTTCCATGTAATTTTTGTCGCAGAATTGCACGAAGAGCCCTTGCCAATCAGAGTCTTTTTATGATCTTGTGCCGAAAATTGTGCGAAAGCAAAAGTATATAAACATTTTTGGTATGAAAAATCTAGAACCACCTCTATTTATACAGAGAGTCATATGAGCGTGAGGGCCATAACATGTGATGGTGTGTATAATTGTGCGTAAATTGAGTGAATAAGTAGCAAGGTTGTGCTTTGCCAATTTTTTTGGTTATTTTGCTTTTAAATTTTAATAGATTTGAGTCAAATTTTTTGGATTAATAGTTCATTCGATGAATGAAAGTTGGAAAATAAAAAACATGACCAAAAGTCGCAAAAAAGTTTACTAAATACAAAAAAAAATTCAAAGAATTCAATTTTCATTGTCTTAAACGTGTCTTACGTGAACTTTTTGCAATTTTGGTATGTACAGTATTTAATACTTTTTCGATTCCCTCCTCAAGACAAACAATTACGTAAGACGAACCTGTCCTTAAGACGAACGATTATGTAAAAATCATGAAGAATATTAGTAAAACAAAAATTAAAATATACTTCAACGAAAATTAATTTAGTCCAAACTTATTTATTGGTAGACAAGGTGAGGAGAAGTGTAACGACCCGCCTTTTTCTATAAATAAGCTCCAAAATACACTGTATTTTATATACTTCCAGGCCCCAATTGTCCATATATACTGAACAGTTCTATAGCACTTAGCCATCAACATCATCTCAATAACAATTATTCCACTTAGGCCTGTCAACGGATCGGATCGGATCCGAATCCGACAGATCCGGATCCGAATCCGAATCCGATAAGACTGGATCCGATCCGAATCCGATAAGACTCAGATCCGATAGTGAAAATCCGGATCCGATCCGAAAAATTTGGATCCGATCCGGAAATCCGAATCCGATCCGAAAATTTTTTTACTTCAAAAATTTTAGGGAAAAAAAAAATATTTTTTTAAAAAAAAATACAATTTTTTTTAAAAAAAATTTATTTTCCAAAAAAAAATAAAAGAAAAAATTGAAAATAAAAATACAACTTCTTAAACATTTTTTTTCAAAATAAAAAATTTACTGTTTTTTTAAAAAAAATTTTAAAAATTTTAAAAAAAGTTTAAAAAAATAAAGTTCGGATTCGGATTGATAACGGATTTAATCCGATCCGATCCGAATCCGATCCGGATCCGAATCCGTTATCGGATTCGGATTATCGGATCGACGTTATCGGATTCGGATCCGGATCGGATTTTTCGGATCGGATCCGGATCGGATTTTTCGGATCGGATCCGGATCGGATTTTTCGGATCGGATCCGGATCGGATCCGATCCATTGACAGGCCTAATTCCACTTTTCAATAATATTCCATAGGATTGAACGAATATCATGAGAAAATCAAGAGGAGTAGAATTTATAAAGGATTCTGAAAGTGGAAAGCATATCATATACTTCCCGGATTACCTCAAATTGTGATCGCCACCATTGAATATATGAATTGCACCACCATAAACAAGATCCTAACGTTGCACTTCGATTTGTCTAATCGTACTCTTAATCCCCACAGATCAATCTTACAATCAAACATTACTTTCTCGGCCAAAAGCCCACTGTCCAAACTACTCCATGCCTAACTAACAAAAATAGAACTCAACTTCTCCTCTTTTCTCTCTGCCGAAATAGGTGGAATTGGGTTTAGAAGTGGGTGATGGCTTTATAGATAAATGGAGAGAAAGGTGGAGTTTATTGAGGCAGGTGTGAGGTGAGGGGGGAGTTATGGGAGGAGTTTAATCATCCCCGGTGTCAGAACCCCCGACCCGGGCCCCTCCCTTTCCCCTTTAAACACCATGCTAATAACTTTTTTTCCACATATTTTTTTAAAAAAAATTTATATTTTTGAAATCTACTCAACGAAACCTATCAAACAAGTCTAATATTGAATATGAAATAATGTGTTTAAATTAAATGGATTTTTTGGGCTTAATTTATTATCTCTTTGTTTTTTTTTTTCTTTCGTTTTTTTTAAACTTCTATATTTGAGTTTTCAAGTAAATTATGTATGTTGAATCCACTTAAATTTACTTTATATTTCTCTGAACAATCAATAATGTAAACTGAAATCAAACTTCATTTAATTATAATTGAGTATATAGAAACAATACATGAATATAAATAAATACACAAATTTAGTCAATATTTCCGCCAAATTGTGGTCGTCGTCCCAACAGATCTATCTCCATTACTTCGTACCACAATTGGAGACGTGCTTCATAAAGATGAGTCCATCCGCGTGCTTCGACTGATGCATTTTGCCTCCACCATATGATGATGGGTGGTACAGGGTAATGAGGGTATAAGATAATTTGCACGAAGTGATTGCCTTCACCATAAATGTATTTTTTTTCATTTAATTCTTTCAAGATGTACCCAATAGAAGATAGACCCCCCAGTTGTTCTTTCTTATACAATGCCTTCACATTGTAAATGCTCTTGATTCCTGTACTAATTGACAAGCCTTGTTGTCTCATAAAACTAAGAATTTCTCGAGGTGCGGTACTGCTGGACATGTCACGAACTAATTGCTGCTGGATTGGGGTCAACCTTGACGGGTACTCATGTCCCTCAAAACTTTCAGCTGGTTCATAGTTATGAAAACCTATATCAATCTTCAAACCCCACATGACACCGTTTTGAGGTTGTGCTACACCTCGCAACTTAAATGAGCAATCACTTTTTTTAGTTTCAGTAATCCTTTGCATTGAATGTCCTTCCGGTGGCAGTTTGTACAATCTTCCCCTTTCACAAATAAGAATGCACTTCGGCATCTTGTTGCCCTTATACTAGCAGATTCACTTATGACAATCACAAAATCATTTTCCTTACCAACTCTCCGCACCCAATCTAACATGATAGTTCTAGTTTCAAATATCTATAACAAAAAAAATGAATACATATAACCACAACATTATGCAGCCTACTTTCAAAATAAGTAACAAATTAATATGTATAATAACAACAGTAATAACTAATTTGGTCAGTCGTAAATTTGACTGTGTAATCACGCCCAACGTAGGAGCTGCTCTCCCTACAAAGAACATCATTCGCAACATCGTTTCCAACTGACCAACTATCCAAAAATGAAAAATTGTACCGATCCATAATATTCTTCTATTATGGTGAGTGAGAGTGCGGTGAGAGAGTGAGTGAGAGTGCGGTGAGAGAGAGAGCACATGGGGGTGGGGGTAAAAGGGGGAAGGAGGGGGCCGTGTCAGGGGTCTGACAGGGGGGCCGATTAGTAATTAGTAATGATACACCCACTGCCACTCACCCATCGCACGCGCGCCGGGCCCATTCCGGCCACCGGACGGCCGATCGAAGCCATTCAAAAATTCTAAAAAAAAAACCGAGTGGGTCTACTTGAGAATCAATGGCATCCGACATGTGTAAGTGCTCGAACCAATCTTCCATTTTTTAACGGCTCGGATCATCTGATTTTTGAAAGTTCGGATCAAGCACCTACACACGTCGGATGCCATTGATTCTCACGTAGGCCCACTCGGTTTTTTTTTAGAATATTTTGACGGCTCGAATTGGCCATCCGATAGCCGGAGTGGGCTCGGCATGCGTGCGGTGGGTGAGTGGCAGTGGATGTATCATTACCCATTAGTAATCTATGGGTTTCTGTTGGAATTCAATTCAGTAGGTGGCAGTAGGTGGTGGAAATGAATGGTACACGTAGGGAGGGGAGCCACAGACAGCCAGAAATAAACATATTACTTAAAACTTATTAGAAATTCTATAATAAAAATACGGGGTATTAGAACATCTCCAATATCCTCAGCATTTTCCTCTTTTCTGTACTTCGGATAGCCTAATCACCAAAAGCACATGTCCAGCAGTCTCGTTAGATGCTCGGTATTTAGCCTCTGTGCTACGGTAGCACGCAACCCTTGCGAGGTTTTTTACACTCGCTTCCAATATTACTCATTAGTAATCTATGCCTCGAGGCTATTGGAGATGCTCTTACAATAAGGAAATTACTATCCTAAGGGGTTGGTCCGATGATTTTAGCTTGAGATCTAAAGGTTATCTCTCTCATGAGGTTTCAATTTCGTTTCTCCTTACGAGTGAGTTTCGGGGTTACCTCATCTCATGCGTAAGCATGTGAAAGAGTTGCGGAAAAAATTATATAAATTAATCTAAGACGAGCGCAAGCTGATCTAAAACACTATCGTGTTTGAAAAATAACAACCACCAAAAAATAAAAGGCAAGGAGAAGGTGGACGGGGATTGCGAAGTTGACGTTTCGAATCGTTGGATAACACCTGTCATCTGCCAACACGCCGCGTACACGTCCCAAGGGTATTTACGAACTTTCATGTCTCCTCCGCGGATGACGTTCTCTTTAAATACTCTTTCTTTACCTGCTAGAAGTTTCTGGGTGTATTGTGGGTACCACGCACGTGATACTCTATCGTAATCTCAGTCGACCAAACATATTTTGATGGTCCGGATTCTATAAAGAAAAAAAGGCAAGAGTGAGTGGTGGGGTGCGGAAAAAAAAGAATAAATCTGAACCGTTCAAAATACGTTTGGACGGTTGGGATCGCTTACATGCCCTTAACCCGTTTACCTTCTCCTTAGTCCTTATCCTCCACTTTTAGCGCCTATAAAATCAAACCCTTGGACACTCTCTTCTCTTCACATCCGATCCCCTTTTTTACATACAGAGAGAGAGAGAGAGAGAGAGAAGAGAGAAGAAAAAATGGCAGGAATCATGAACAAGATAGGCGAAACCCTCCACATAGGAGGCAAAAAGGAAGGCGAGCAGCACAAGGTCGAGGGGCAGCACAAGGGCGAGGGGCAGCACAAGACGGAGCAGCACTACGGGGAGCAGCACAAGACGGAGCAGTACCACGGCGGCGAGGGGCAGCGCAAGGAAGGAGGGGGGATCATGGACAAGGTGAAGGACAAGATCCACGGCGGCGGCGGTACTGGTGGTACTCAGGATCATGAGAACAAGGGGGAGAAGAAGAAAAAGAAGGAGAAGAAGAAGAAGCACGAGGGAGGCCATGATAGCAGCAGCAGCGACAGCGATTAGATCGCCCGGTCCTATCGCCGGCGGCGGTGGTACGCTTCTTTTCAGGTAACCATACTTTATATAGATCTGTATCGCTACGGGGCGTTGTAAGGATCCAAAAGCAAAAGAGAGAACGAACTAATTCATGATCGATCAGCAAGTTTTCCGATCGAAAATTTATTGATAATTATGCATTAATTGTAGGAAGTTTTTTTTTTTTTTTTTTCCTAACATACATACTCATTTTGATTTTTTTTTTATCCAAAGAATTTGTGGGGAATCTTATGGAATTTTTTTTCAAATTAACCTGAAAAAACTATTACATCGAAAGAGAATATTTAAAGTTGTGCAGGGAATATTTAAAATCCGTGAAAATGAATTAAAATCCATGAATATTCACAATCTACAAATGTTTTAAAAAATCTATTCTGTCTCTGTTTTTTTTTTTTTTTCCTTCTAATTTTTTTGTGCCTCCTACTTTACAGGTGTGGAGTCTGTGGACGGAGTCTCTCAAGGGAGCTATAAATAAAATCCTGATAAAGTGTGGGAAAAGAAATGAAGTGTGCTTTTTCTTTCTTTTCTTTATGAGATGTTATTTGGGTGGGAGTTCAATATAATGTCTGTTGATATGCTTGAGTTGTTAAAAAAAAGTGTGGCCAAAAATGCTTCTTCGATGCTTATATAAACGTTGCAGTAGTTCCAAGATCGATCTCACAAATTGGACTCCATGAATATTTTCCGAATTTATCGTGGGATTTGGTTGGTATTAATTAGTTTGGATCGATGTTTGAACTTGAACGTCTCCAAAAAATACATTTTTGTTTTTGTTTTAAAAAAATCCAAGATTTATTCACTAGTTTGTGGGAAATAGCTTAAAGTTTTTTTTTTTTTTTTGACAAAAATTGCATTTTTAAAAGTTAACTGTGTGTTGGGTAGAGGAAAAAAAGTAGAAAGAGACATTTGACATTTTATGATATTTTTTTTAGGGAAATGATAATGTCAAAACCGTTTTTGTTGGTGTCAAAGCTCAAGTGCATAAAAGTCTTGTACATTGCAAATGGTACAAGCTTTTTGTGTAATAGAGTTTTGGCACCAACAAAAATAGTTTTGATATTATCATTTCTCTTTTTTTTTATAGTATTTGTTACGGTACAAAAAAGTAAATATAGGACAAAAGCTTTACATACGCAAAAATTAGAAGAAAAAGACAACGGAGGGAGGGGAGAAAATTAATCAGTGGTTGTATTTGGAAGTGTAACTTAATCAAATGTTAAATGGAGGCCATTTTGTAATTCTTACTTTTAAATTTGAAAAGTATTAAAGAGGAAAAGTGTTCTTAAACCAGAGAGAGAGAGAGAGAGGACAGAACCAGAGTGAGAGAGAGAGAGAGTTGAACTTTGTATTCATTCCATTATTTCCGACGTAACGTAAAGAAATAGCGTAAGCTTTCTCCGTGGAACAGACATTTCGGGCAACCACACATATTTGGTGCCTGTGTTGGTATGCGTGACCTAGGATAGGATCCCGACATTTAAACCAACTTACGGAGGCCGATAAAGTACTTGTTTCAGAGTTTCTGTCCTCAATTTGATCAGTTTAAGATGAGGTTTGAAGAGGATGTCTTAACTAGGGGTGGGCCCGGGTCGGGTTTGGCCATAACCCGCAACCCGACCAGTCGGGTTGTCTATTTTCGAACCCGTAACCGATCCGCAGAACTACCAAAACCGTCCATGAAACCGAATGTTTTTGTCGGGTTGGGTCCGTTGGATTGGGCTAAACGAATCTCAGAAAGTTCGAACAAATCAAATCTCAGATCACAGCCAAACACAACTGCAAAAATGGAAAAACCCAGAAAAAAATTGAGAGAGAGAGAGCAAGCCGTTTGCGAGTTGTGGGTTCAAACTTCAGAGCTTCACTGATTCCGTCGTTTCGAGGTCGAACGGTGGACGCCGGACGCGAGGGACGTGAGAGAGAGGCGGGGGAGGCGGAGGCGACGGCGACGCCGTAATGGTGTGCCTTTCGTCTGGAATGGGACGGAGGCTCACGGCAGACGGCGGAGGCAGAGATCTGGAAGCGGAAGGGTATGGCCATGGACCGTGGCTCTGGATAAAAATTGCAGAGGAGAAGAAAGAGTGATGAGAGAGAGAGAGGAAAAAAAAAGTACATCAGATCCACTTTTTACGCTGAAAATTTCTGAAAAGGCAAGTGATGGAAGAGAGAACTGATAAGGTGTATCATTCTTTAGGATTATGCCACGTGTATTGTGTACCTGCTCATTTTAATCGGACGGTTCGGGTCTGACGGGTAGAGATTCTCTACACCCGAAGGCCGAACTGAAAACCGAATATTTTACATCTAGCAAACCGAGGGACAACCAAATCCTTGATCAGAACCGTCCGTATGTCTTCGGGTCGGGTCAGCGGGTTTTTTTGCACAGGCCTTAATTTCTTAACGTAGTCCGAGAGTGAATTCTTTCTCCATAAATAAATCTCTACGGCCCCCAGCCCAATGGACTGGGTTCTAGCTAGGGCTGCTCGCGGTCCGGTTCGGTTCGGATTTCTAGGAATCCGAGGACCGAACCGCTAGTCACGGTTTTTATAAAATGAAATCCGTGTCCGGACCAAAAGTCCTACGGTTCGATTTTTACAAAATAAAATCCAATCCGTGACTCGCGGATCAGTTACGGTTTTGTCCACGGATTTTAACAAAAATAAAGCTTAAGCATATATCCCACACTAAAAGGGAAGAATGTTATATTCAAAATTAAGTTTAACACCACCAGAAAATACTTGTTACATAAACTACCAAAAACCTATTTTAAAAATCAGATTCAAAAGAATCTAAACACTAGTAGAATTGTATCATTATAGTACATAACATTAAAAAAATGAAAAAGAAACGAACTAGTGAAACTCAACTAGGTTTACCCGTTATTTATATGAAAACACTATAATTTACTCCTTATATTTTATGTACATCTACATTATATCCCATTATTAAGATAAAATACTAAAATTGGTAGAAAAAAGTGTTAACATTACTAACAATTTATTATATAAATACACATATATATTTATATAAAATAAATATCTCACGGTTCGGTTCGGTTAATCCACGGTTTTGTAATGAAAATCCGTGGACCGAACCGCGAGTCACGGTTTTCTAATTTTTCAATCCGTGTCCGGACCATTAATCCACGGACAAAATCCAAAAGATACGGATCGGTTCGGTCCGGACCGGTTTCACGGTTCACCGGATTTTTTGAGCAGCCCTAGTTCTAGCTTTTCTCCCTCTCTAGCCAGACCATACTACGGCCCAATTCCAATGGACTGAGATTAGAGAAAAAGCCTTATGATCATGTGTAGTGGGCCGAATAAAAGGGCCACTCGGCCTAGGGATGGCAATTACCTCCGATCCGTCTCCGCCTCCGACCTCCCCGCCCCGTTTTAATCCGATCCGAACCCGATTATAGATATTTATATTTTTGTATGTATATGTCTAAATAAATTTTATTGTTTTGATATAATAAGAGCAATATACTAATTAATAAAACACTAATTTATGTCTTTGTTTTTTTTATTTCTATTTTTTTAACTCTCATCAATCATCAATATCTTGTTTTTTTTCAAAACACTTTAAAAAGAACGAAACTAGTCAAATTATTATGGTGGATGGAGACCCGATTTTTCCGCATGGTTCGGATTGGTTCGGATGGAGACCCGATTTTTCCCCGAACCATGCTCACCCCTACTATTGGTACATATTTGCCTCTATTCAATTTTTTTAGAGGAACTAGATCTACAATATACAGTATTGTAGAGTGACTTTGCGTGAGAAGAATTCAGAGCGTACAAAGTGACATCTAATTATAATTACAGTAGTATTTAATACTATCTAGAATACATTTTATACCCATTGGAATCGTGTTTGGTCTAATTCTTATTTTTTGTCCTTGTCACAAGACTATTAAGTTGTGGTTACTATTCATCAAATTCGTCGTCAATGAAATCATACGAGTGTTAATTTAATTATACGGATGACCAAATCATAAGATTTCTCGTTTATAGTAATACTAAGGTCAATGATATGGATGGTGAAAGACATCATGATTTGTTGCGCATATCATTCTAACATTAATTGATGCTAGTCCCGACAAAGATAATTTCGCAGACATATCATTGAACTCATTTTATTCTTTTATATGTTTGCATACGCCAGGAGAGCGAGAGCGATATCAAAGAATCTAGAGCCGAATCCGATTGTCTCTGAACACTAAAAAAAAATAGAATCAAAGAGCTTTCATGAGTTAAGATGCTTAGCTGTATACCCTAGTTTGAAAAATTAAAATATGGTACCGTATTCTCGAATAATCGGAATGGACCAATGAACTTTACTACAAAAAGGAAAAAGAGAAAGGCCGAACAACAAGTGAAATTATACAATAGTTCGGGAGTACCGACACGTGATACTCCGGAACCTTTATAACCATGCATTCTTGTTGGGTTTATCACTAAGTATGTGAACCCAAAAGAACACGTAATTATAAAATGATCTGGAGTACCACGTGACGGTACTCCCAGACTATTGAATAATTACTCGAACAACAATGAGAGGTTTTTTCAATACACCAAAGAATATGACTACAAAAAGAGAGAAAAACAGGCAGGCTACCGTCCAGTGTAGGTTGCTCATGTCCCGTCCAGTTTCGGCCAATTGTGGGCCTTTTTCGGGCCCCAAACAATGATCAGAATCCTTCACTTTTTAAAACTCGCCAGGAACATTAGGTACGGCAAAAATCACGTTAATCGGATATCGTTGAATATCACTTCAAAACACATTAATCTTGTGAACAAAAAGATGTGCAATACTGGATTGCAACCCCTTGACATATTTGTTTGAAACTTTAATGCATTTTGAAACGGTATCCGATCAATGCAATTTTTGGCATGGCCAATATTCTCGACGAGATCTAAAAAGTGATCGGTTTCGATCATTGTTTTGGGCCTGGAAAAGTACCACAATTGGCCAAAACTTGACGGGACTGTAGGCAATCTACACTGGACGGGAGCCTCCCCTAGAGAAAATGGGAGAGACAGAACGAAAATGAGAGTTTTCAGTTATTTAATTAGGATCTATCTACAGCTGTACATTGGATGTATCAAGCTTGACATGACCGAATAGATCAACGGGATTAGTTGTGATACGTGTAAGCTAATTCAGACGCCCCGATCATCGAATCAAAAGGAAAAAGAAAAAGAAAAGAACTAGTCAGCAATAATGTTTCTTACACCACCATTTGGAACTCTTTGATCTATGTAGCCGGCCATGAATTTCCACCTCCTTTATATTCACACCCCCATCACCTTTCCCCCTTTAATTAATTCCTCGTTTCCCCTACTCGGGTGTTGATTTTCCTCCAAAACCCAGAGGAAAAATCAGGAGAGAGAGAGAGAGAGAGAGATGGACAGGCTCATAAGCTTAGAGCCATCCAACCTAGTAGCCATAAGGGTAGAACATGGACGGAAGTGTTCCGGGGAGGTCACCCTGCGCAACGTCATGTACACCATGCCGGTGGCCTTCCGGCTCCTACCGGTGAACAAGAACCGGTACTCGGTCCGGCCGCAGTTGGGGATCATAGCACCTCTCACCACATTTACCGTGGAAATAACTTACCACATCCCTCCGAACGGTTATCTCCCGGACTCGCTCCCTTACTGCAACGACGCGTTCCAGCTGCACAGCGTCGTGGTCCCCGGTGCGATAATGGTCAAAGACCATTCGTCGTCCGGGGATCTTGTCCCGAACGATTGGTTCACCACAAGGAACAAGCAAGTGTTCCTTTATAGTGGACTCAGGATAATGTTTGTAGGAGCTCCGGTGTTGGCCCAACTCGTGGCCAACGGCTCCATGGACCAAATTAGAGAAGTGCTCGAGAAGAGTGACCCGAGCTGGAAACTAGTCGACTCGGTTGACTCAGACGGTCAGACGTTGCTCCACTTGGCGATCGCTCAGTGCCGGCCCGACCTTCTTCAATTGCTCTTGGAGTTCGAGCCTGATGTCGACGCTGAGAGCCGATCCGACTTCAGCCCGCTCGAGTTAGCGGCTACAGGCGGAGAAGCACTCATCGTCGAGCTCTTGTTGGCTAACAAAGCCAGCATGGAAAGGTCAAAGTCGTCCATGTGGGGGCCGATCCACCTTGCTACTAGTGGGGGCCACATCGACGTACTGAGGCTCCTTTTACTAAAAGGAGCCCAAGTCGACGCGCTCACCAAGGATGGGAACACGGCCTTGCACATGGCAGTGGCGGAGGGACGGAGGGAATGTGCAAAACTATTACTGGCAGGTGGCGGCAGCGCAGACGTAAGAAACACAAAAGACGGCGATACCCCTCTCCACGTCGCAGCCGCGCAAGGGGACGAGCACATGGTCAAGCTCCTGCTCCAGAAGGCTGGAGCGAACAAAGACGTGACGAACGCGCTCGGAAAGACGCCGTACGACGTCGCGGTCGACAACGGGCACGACAGGCTCTTCGACGCCCTCCGCCTCGGGGACAGACTGTGCGCGGCCGCTCGGAAGGGGGAAGTGAGGGCGATCTTCAGGCTCTTCGACAACGGAGCCGCGATCAACGGACGGGACCAGCACGGCTGGACCGCGCTCCACCGGGCGTCCTTCAAGGGGAAGATCGAGGTCGTTCGCGCCCTGATCGAGCGAGGGGCGGATCTCGACGCGACGGACGAGGACGGTTACGCCGCCCTGCACTGCGCGGCGGAGGCCGGGCACGGTGAGGTGATCGAGCTGTTGGTGAAGAAAGGGGCTGATGTCGAGGCCAGGACTAATAAGGGAGTGAGTGCCGTTCAAATTGCCGAGTCCTTGCATTACTCGGGAATCAAGAGGATTCTAAGCCATGGTGGTTCAACCAAAGATGTTGTGCTCAAACAAGTTGCTGCTGCTGCTGCATCTCCGACTGGGACTCCCTTTAGGAATGGAATCAAGGAAAGAGAGGATGAGCTGAGGCAGAATCGCAGTCGTCGTTCGCGATCGCGATCACTTTCGAGTAGCTTTGATCTATCCACGACATTGGCTGTGGTTTAAGCCGGCATATATAAGAGGTCGACATGCATTAGAGAGAACATTGTTTCAGCCGCGCGATGTGGTGAGAATCTCAAGACGAATTATAAACCTCGAGATAGAATCGCGAGGATTCGAGTGCGCCGGGGCGCGCGGGAGGTTCGAAATTTTTCGATATCAGAGGAATCGTTGCCTGAGGGCTTTTATTGATTCTTTCTCTGCTGAAATCTGGGGAAGAAGTTGTAGACCCATATTTGTATCTTTCCATTAATCTCGTTACATATTTGGTATTACAACATTCTCAAACCAGAAAAAGTAACGAAAAAGATGAAATTTAATTGGCATGATGATATGGGCATAATTGTCCACTAACTTTGTATTGTGAATCTGTGATTCAACAAAAATATTTCTTCACTGACTATAAGGATTTATTCGAAGAGCTCTGTGTAAAACAAGATCCCACCGCGGTAATCGACCCAAAATAAAATGTTACAGAGGTGGAGAAAGAAAAGGGAACCGGGACAACATGCGTGTTGGGTCCATCTGGGCTGTCGTGCTCGGTAATGAATGACTCAGATTTCATCTCGGCCGACCCCGGGTTCAAGAAAAGAAGAACATTAAAAAGATTAGCCTGCACAGGAAGCCAAAGCTGCCAACAGAACAAATGCTACTAACCTGCCAATAGAAGCTAGCATAGCCCAAAAAAAGAAAAAAAGAAAAAAAGAAAAAAGAAAACTCCAACTCCAGATCTTGCACGAAAATGGCAGCTTAATGGCAAAACCGCACTAAAAAGGCCTCCCAAAACCTCAAGAACCCCGCTAAAGACTCTTCATTTGGGACAAACCACGAGGAATTGGATCTTCCCCTGTCGTTAATTTAGACTAGATGAGACAGTCCAAATCTGGATCGCCCAATCATTTGATTATAGGTATGGACGATTCAGATTTGGATTGTATCGTCCAATATTCCAAAAGTTGGACCAAAAAGAATTCAAACCCACCTTAACTTCACGACAAGAAGACAAACATTTTACGCACCATCTCACCATTCTTAAAAAATTGGATATCGTCACTAATCTTTCAATTCAAACAATTAAATCTTTTTTTTTATTACCTAGTTACACGCAATGCCCAAGCGGTTGCAAACATCAACCACCCTTTCTGCCGCCATATTAAGTTAGTAATAACTTGTTTTGACTTCAACCTTCAAAGATTCCTAGCATTGCGCATATGATGATCTCTGTCTTACATAAAATAAAATAAAAATTATTGTGTTTTTTTTTTTTTTTGATCCGCAATTATTGTGGTTTTGAATGGATACCAAAGAAGATGAGAGATATCATTAGTGAGAAGGACGGACGCAGGATTTTAAGATTGGGTCGGTGGATGAACCCTGACAAAAGAAATTGAAAGATATAGAAGATGATCGATATTAATTTCGCCTATACATATCGATATTAATTTCACCAATACATATCGTAAAAATAATACCATAAAGATCGTCATATAGATTTCCAATCAACCCATTCATGACACTATGCAAGAATCTCATATCGACCCATAGAGATCTTCTATCAGCAGCCAAATTGAATTGACTAATTCGGTTTGATGTTGTGTAGTGAGATGCATGATGTGCACCTTCGAGCCGTTGGATCGTGCATCCGACAGCTCGGATCTCATCTCGGCAATGAACAACTCTTGATCGTTGGTTGTCGAGATGAGATCTGCGCCATCGGATGCACGATCCGATGGCTCGAAGGTGTGAAACATGGTGCTGCGCACAGCACTATCCCCCCAATTCAATTATGACTGGATACAAATTTTGCAAAACACTATTTTCTTGCAAAACTCTTGGTTGAGCGTTGTTAAATTGTTTAAAACGATATTGGGTGGACGAACTTATATACTTTTAAAGTTTTTTAGAAAAAAATTACTATAATTCTAAAAAAAATTGAAATCAGGCAGGGCGGTCATGGCTTTTTTTCGCGATCTCCTGTTACATTGGCTATTAAAAATATTGTTATATCTCTACCAACTTGTGTTGTCTATGGATGAGTTTTTGAGAAATTTTTGAATTTTTTTTTATGAGAGTAATGATTGGAAGTAGGGGTAATGAGTGGAGAGAGATAGAGAGAGAAATGAGAATAATGATTGGAGATAGGGGTAATGAGTGGAGAATAATGATTAGAAGTAAGGGTAATGAGTATTTTTTGAGTTTGATTTTTTTTTTTCAAAAAGGGAAACGAACAAGGCATTGATCTCTCTAGACCAACGAGGGGTTAGTTCAGTGATGGAAACTCAAGATTTGGTTCGATAACCATTTTCGAATTCCCATAGCTCTTTATTGAGGCTAAACATACTCATAACACCAACACGTCGTGTGACTTTAGGTTAGGTCCCGACATAAGTATAGTAGGGTCCCCTGTTAGTGTTATAATGTGACGGGACAATACTTTTCGATGGAGGTGACGGGTACTATATCCGTACTTTCATTTTATTTCCCCGACAAAAAAAAAAAAAAAAACCTAGTACTATAACTTAAAAAAAAAAAACTAAAACTTGATCTCTGTAGTCAATAATACTAGTACTATGCAATTTGCAAAGATCTATGGGCCCAACTCAGTTGAAACTCTGACTGGGTTTGATATAGCTAAAAGATTAGGGAAAATGATGGTTAAGGACATGTTTTGATAATTAATACCCGTCAAGAATATTTTTTGCATTAACAAATGTTCTTAGTTTGTTCTTGGCGGGTATTAATTATCAAAACACGTCATGGGCCGTCATTTTCCCAAAAGATTATCAACCCAATCAGTCCCCAACCCGTTACACTCAAGTCCATCAGATCTAAACATTTGGCCCAGTATTTCTGATTCTTCGATACAAGGCCTCAAATTAACCATCGTACTCTACATGGTGCAACCAATATGCACCCAACTAACTATACAGAAAATACCTACCAACTCATCTAACTTGAGACCAATTCTAAGGCAACAAAAAATTATAACTTCAACAAAATAACATATGATCATAATCTGAAACTTGGGCAAGCAAAAATAAAAAAATAATGTTTTGAAGTAGTTAACCTATTCATACTTTATTCATCCTGCTTTTTTTCACTTTTGGAAGTGTGATGCACTCCTGAGCTAAAGCTCACGTGCCTACGCTACGGACTAAATTTTAGGGGGACTTCATTTTGGTATTCATTATAAAAGTATAAACTTTCTTACATAGTTGACTATTTATTTTTCATTACAATTATTTATAGAAAAATTCTTTTTTCGAAAGTTGAAATTAATTAAGTCTCACCTTCGCTCACCTATATCACAAGAAAGGTTGAACGGGCTATCCATCTTATCTAGTATAAAGTGTGACATTGTGAATTTTTTTGCTCTTATTTTGTTGCTCTTATTTTGTCTCTTTTCGTCTCCATCGATTCATCTCCATTTTTATAATCTGCTTTTCCTCCCCTTTCAAGCTTTTGGTGACTTCTGTTTCCTTCAATTTCCATTGACGATATACGACCAAAGTGTGAGGGGAGGGGCATGAGTGAGTGGGAGTCTCTCCAACAGCTTTGGATGTGCAAACTAATTCTTTCTTGTTTTCTTCTTCCACGAGTTTTAAGGATTCGAGTTTCCGTCATTATTGGGATTAGGTCAAGGCGTCAAATCTTGCCAAAGCCAAGAATCAATAATTTCTCTCCTTAGAGGGGTTCTTCCCTTTGTTTCTTACATGTGATGAGATTATTTCTTATGTTGGTTGAGTTAATAGATTTGGTTATCTCGTGGACTCTCAGACAATTGATATAATATCTCATGATTTGTATTTTGTAATTCATACATGATGTAATTCATCAATCAATTGAAAGAGAGGAAAGAAAAAAAAGGAGAAGAAGAAGATTCGAGTTTAGTTTCGTTAGTTGATGTTTCATCTAATATCCATCAGAGTTAGGTCGATCTAAAGTCAAGTTAATACTAGTACTATTATAGGCCCCCCTATTCCGCTAAAGTTCTTATTTTCTCTCACAATTCATCACCTTTAATTCAAAAAAAAATACTTATTTTTTAAATAAGTGCTTATCTGAACGGGAAGAAGGATATATAACAAATTAACAATAACAACCTTAATTACTTTGTGAAAGATTATCCAACCTTAATTCACATTTATATCTCTTTGTGAAAGAAATGACTTTGTGCTTCTATTTGGTGTGCTACATTATCGTGTAATTGGGGATTGTCCTTATGATTACATGAGTGCATTAAACTAGCTAGCAAGCTCGCATATTTTTTTTTGATAGGCAAAGAAATTATATTAGAAACTCGAAAATGGGTACATCGAGAAGGATAGGGCAAACATCATTGAAAGGAAAAAACCAATCCAATCATATGCTAGCCAACAATCCAAAAAGAGAAGAAGAGAAGAACAACTAAGAGTTGGGAAAGAAAAAAAAAGAGAATTACAAAAGTACTCAGATTTTATGCTTTCTAATGCCATCCAAATGGCTTCTGAAGTCTTCAACAGAATAGATTGTAAGATTGCATCTCCCTTTTAACCCAAAAAATCTAAAAACACATGTTACACGTACTCTCGCGGCCGTCTCTATCTTTCTCCCAACTCATTGGCAAAATCTAATTTAAACTTGTATGAATCCATGTTAATTAATTCGTATTATAATATTAGCGAGGCGCGCAACAAATGAAAATAAGAATGAACACAATTAATAAAACATATTATGAAAGACTAAAGTAGACTTCTCTAAACTAGGGACAAGGAAGACATTGATCACTGTGGAGGAGCAATGCATAAGCCAATTATATTGTTACGTACCTTACTATAAGTAATGGACAAGGACTTTTTACCGGCATGCTAACAGTACTTCTAGCTGCTAATGTCACCGGCCGGCGGCCGGCCGCCGCCACTTTCTCTGTCCACCCTCTTGCATATCCACCTTCCTCCTCTCTGGTAATAATATAGAGATGGATCATTATACACAATTCAGTGAATGGAAAAATACCTTGTAATCTCTCCCTACCAACCCCTTTTTGTTAAGATAACTCAGTGGATTAATCTGACTAATTTAGGAGGCTAATAATTAAGAGATTAATTACTCCCCTAAAGTTAAAAGTTAATGATGAGAAATCGTGATTTCTGGGGCTTTGCGTTGTGGCCGATCACTATATACAAACATTCCACTCATGTTAGGGAAATGAACATTATGCTTGGGGCAAAACGAAGACACTTCGGCCAATAAAGAATCCTACACATCATCTCTCATCACTTCGGCCAGTAAACGAATATTGCTTAATTTGGGTTGTTTCCATGGGATTGAAATGTGGGATTATTTTTGGGTTGGGTGTTCAACTAGATTTGGGTAGGCTGTTCAAGAAGGCTAAAACTACAAAATAATAATAATAATAATAAAATACATGCATTCTAAAAAAAATAAAATTTCAGGGTGTTCGAGTGACCACCCTCGCCATTTATAAGGTGGAGCTGCCAGCCTGCCACTGACTCTCCCCTTCTCTATCTCTCTCTCCAACTCCTTGGCAAAATCTAATGACTTCTCTACTTCCTAATACAACATATATATTGTGATAACTGTTACTCCTAAACATTAGTTCATATATGCTGTAAACTATATATATGGACAAGGAAGACATTGATCAGTGTTTAATGGAAGAATACCATGTTATTTTCTCTCCCCACCAACCCTTTTGTTAAGATAACTCGGTGGATTCTGACTAATTTTTAGGATGCTAGTACTTAATTAAGTGATTAATTACTCCCCTAAAGTTAAAAAAAGTCGTGGTTGGTGGTAGTTCCCTCGCCTACTACCATCACCCTCCCACATACGTTTTCCTCTTGTATGAGTACATGTTCTTTTTTTAGGTAACACAGGGTATCCCGGGCTACGCCTATGATTAATCTCTACAGTCTCTTTGACAGCCGTTTCACACGCATAGAGATGAGGTGGCCTCAAGAGTTGTTGGCAAAGAGAATCGAGCCTGAAACCTTATGATGGAGCAGACACTGAGTCCTAGGCAGGCCAAGATCATTTGGCCAACCCCTTGAAGTTTATGCGTACATGTTTTGTAAGTATAATATTATGCTTATATCAGGGTGGGTCCCACCTCACCTACTAACCCAACAAATCCATGTGTTGATTCTAAGTCATTCGGCACCCATCAAATGGGTTTTTTTGGAAGTTGGAATTAATATTTAGACCACAAACAAGATACAAAATGTAATCTCTAACCCAAGTGAGAACTTGTAGGGCCCCTCCACCAATCCTCCACCAACTTCATCCCACCAACTCTCTAGTTTACTTGTCCACAATTACCTTCGTTTTTTTTTTTTTTCCTCCCATCATTTTCATTCGGAAAGTAAGTTTAGGGCCAAACTGCTGAGTTGAAACATCGGATAAAAGTTTCTTTTATCTATGTTGGGCCCGGCCATGAATTTGGTTACACAATACCACTTCCTGCGACCGCTGTAAGAATAGATTTGCGGGTGCGATGTCGAATGCCATAAAAGACTTAATTGAAATCGTTCTTACCACCAATTGGTTTTAGAAGAGATGGTGAAAAAGCAGTCCGACAATCTATCTAATATGTTCGCCCGGCTTTAATTGAATCCTTCGCCAGTAGACAATGGGATGCGGAGTATGATTCCACTAATATATATGCTAACCTCGTTCAAGCTTGCCTTTCTTTTGCTCAGTCATTCTTAATTAACGTTATTGTTTTATTACCAAAGGTCAATACTATATATATATATATATATATATATATATATACAGTCAACTGCTAATATATATATTTATACAAAATGGACTTGTTCTCAATACTTATCTTTCAAATAATAGGATAATATGACCGATATAGGTATTAGTTTTGAATCGATAGCACAGGATATATATATATAGGAATGTGAAAGTTTCACTAGGAGTAACTTAAATCCAGGCATCACACCAAGTAAGGAGCACCTCAACCATCGAAGTGAATTCCTTGATTCAACATGTACAAGTCAAGTAAGGTTAATTTCCGAGCTTCATATTAGGTTTGGCATATTGAGAGTTGCGAAATCCCACCGCAAGAAAAATCTTACTCAGGAGTTCACAGAATTTTTAAGGCAAATTCAAATTTTTATTTAATAGGTTTCCATCGATGTTTATTATAGTCATTGGTCAATTTAAAGGAGGAGAAAATTGATCTAGGCTTTTTAGAAAAAGCCTAAATCATAAAGTCACTATTCAATTGATTAAACTTATGAGCATTGATTTTAAAAGTTTTTTGTTTGTTTTTTTTGGATGACCATAATTTTGGAGAAACAAGAATGTTTGCAACCTGTGGATGTATTGGACTAGTATCCGATAAAAAACAACAATCATTATATAACCACAAACATTTACACAAACCCACTCACATTCACATTAGGGCCCACATACACTACACCTCCGGTGTGTGTGAGCCTCACCAAAAGATATGAGTATGTGTAAGTGTTTGTGGTTGAGTAATAATTAAAAAAACAATACCATCCCTAAAGAGAGGATCAAAGAATTATAAAGAGAAAAACTTGAGCTCGATAATGAATGAGATAATTAATTGAGATGGTGAATTTATGACGATATAAATTTTGTCACTTATAGTACAGTAATAAAGCTATCCATAGTGGTATACTCAAAAATGGATAGCCAAAAGTTGACACATCAACTTTTAATTATTCATTTAAGGGGTTGCTAAACTTAACAATGTTAAGGTTCACATTGATCACTTCTAGTCTATAACCAAAATAAGGGGTCCACTACAATTTCACTCACTCTCTCTCTCTCCCCCTTTGTTTCCAGCCATTCACTTCCCTCCATTTACTTTTTTTTTTTGGCAAAAATATATCGATTCCCTCCCTTAATTTTGGGGGAAAAAATCGGTGACTTTCTTCCCTCCTATTATGATTTTTTATTTTACTTTATTATTATTATTATATATATATATATATATTTTTTTTTGGGGGGGGATAGAAACGGAAAGAAGAGTATCCGGCGACGGGATTGAATTGTAGATGATCGAGAGATATGAGCTTCACTTTTGGAGGGAAAGAAAATGAAATAGTTTGTGGGTGAAGTGAAGAAGATATAGAGTAGGCGATCGAAGAAGAGAAGAAGAAAATACTAGTTGAAACACACGTGTATACAAATTTTGGAACTAATTAACTTATGTTGTGTAGGGTCCACAAATTTTGATTATTGAAAATGGTTGCTAGTTTTGGTTATCCAAAACCCAAAATTTGATTATTTCTAAGGATGTTGCTAAGTTTGATTATACCATTGTGAGCCATCTTTTGCACAAATATTGTTAACTTTAAAAATAATTGGCTTTTGATTATACCACTGTGCATGGCCTAAGGAGCAGAATATGAAAAGAGATACCAAAAGTCTACACCTACCGCTCTCATTCACCGCTCTCAGTTTTACTGTTCAAAAGTTTTTTGAACTGTTTGGATTAGAAACAAACTATTACCGGTTAAAGTTTAAAAACATATGTCAATCATTAATTGTCAAAAAAAACGGTAAGATTGAGCGAGCGTTACTAAAACAAAACCGCAAAACAGAGCGGTGGGAGCAGTCGGACAGAAAGAGAAAGAGAAAGAGATAGTAAGACGTATTTAATGGGCCACATTCCAAAAAAACTCAGCAACCATTCAGTGCCAAAGTAGGACCACATGAATGTCACTGTAAAACTTTCACCGAATCAGTACTCCTTACCAATAGATCCGCTATCTAATGACTTTTCACTGCTTATAAGAAAAATGCCAAACACACCTTTATAGTGGTTAATACTCCCATCCGTCCCATTTTGTTTGCTCACATTTTATTTTTGAGCGGTCCCAATTTGTTTGTAATTTTTCAAAATTAACAACTACCAAAAGGCCAAAGTTCCAATTGTAACCCTTTAGTTTTGAGGTGAAGGAGATAATGAGTTTAACACAAAACCAAGCAAAAGGGTATTTGTGAAAATTTAACCACTTCTCAACCCAAAAAAATCTTAGTCAATAAAATAGAGAATTTCTGTAATAAGCAAACAAATTGAGAGGGAGGGAATAATATGTAAACGATGAATGAATATTCAAGAAAAGTATATTGATATGTGCGAAAGTGTCCTTTTATTTGTGAGAATTATATATGTATTGAATTACAAAATTTATTTGTCATTACGTGCATGCCTAGTGGCCATTATAAGAAAAAAAGTGTAAATTTCATCGATCCCCTAGTGGCCATTATAATAACAGATATGCTCTCACGCATAAAACACAAAAATAAACTCCTATGGTTTCTGGTTTCTATATGCGCTTCACTGACACTCGTAATCGACAATTGTCTATCTAAACACGCGGTGGAATACTGGAATGTGTCGAAAGTGACTTATATCTAAAATTTCACCATTTTTTTTACAATAACAAATAATAAAAAGCTATAAACTCTCCCTTATTTTCAATCAAAATGACTTCTTCTTTTTTTATTTACATATTGGAGGAGTTGTTTTTTTTTATTAAAAGGGTAAGATTTACTTTAACTAGTATTTGTTTTTAACTATTCAAAAAGAATCACATTTTTTATCAGAAAGGGAAAAAAAATAATTTTTGGGTAGAAAAATTGAGATTTACAGGCTTTTCATTACTTATTTTTTTACTCATCTGGCCCAAAAAGAATGTTAATTTTTGAAATCCGTGTTAATTGCAATTTCTTATATTTTTCAATATGGATCTCAAATTATGCATTATGGATATTGTTTGATAGTTTTTAATTAGTTCTTTTTACAATGTTTTCAACTCACAAAATACATTATAGATTGAAAGATAGAAGCAATGAAAAATAGCACGAATACAAAAAAAATGACATCATTTTTTGGGACGGAGGGAGTATTAGAACAGGTAAATTTGTTAATGTAAGACATTCTGGCTAATTTTATAAAATGTGTGGTCGAACTATTGTTTCTCAGGTGTAGTTTTGGGGAAGGTTTTTGAAAGTAATAAGGTGCCGTTCTGCTTTCTTTTTAAATATTTAAAAAAAAAGAAAGTAATTTCAAGTTCAAATATAATGAAAATGAAAAAAATAATTAATTTTTTTTGCACCGTTTAAAAGATCTCAATGAGATCTATCAAACAAAATTCATATTGACAGAAAAATTATTTACGTAAACACATAATTTTTGAACTTGAAATTACCATTCATTTTTTACAAAACTGGAACACCCCCTAAGTGGAGATAGAGGAAATTTATTAAAAACCATGTTCAGAAATTTTGAGCCCGATTTATAGCCATTTCTGGTGATGGCAAGTTCTCCTCTGTCATTGTTGCAAACCTTGTAGGTGTCAGTGAAATTTACCCAAAAGACAGATTAAATCGGAAAACAGGCAAAAATTTCCAGATCTCACCCACCCCCTTTCTCTCCCTCCATAAATAAACCCCACTCACCACCCCACCCATTGCGCTTCTCTCTCTCTCTCTCTCTCTCTCTCTGAACCAGTCCCTGCCCCCTCTCTCTCTACCGGTTCTACCTCCTACAGGTAAGCTCTCCCCGCCACGTCTCTCACGAGTCCTTCATTTGCTCTCCGCGTTTCTCTCTCAATCCACACACTCTCCTACTCGAACCGACACTCTCTTGGTTTATTACTTCACCCCCCCCCATCCCCCCATTTCTTTATTTCGTTTTCGATCTTCCACACCCACGATAAGGTTTTCCTTTATTTATAGCTTTGCACGGTCGGTCTCTTTTGCTTGAATCAGCTTCGACCCAGAATTTGTTTTTTCACTCGTAGATCTACTAGTTACCTTGCCTCTCAAATTCGATTGATTGGGTACAATTGTTGATTTTCAGACCTGTTTTTTTAATTCATTCATTACACGAGCTTTGCATCTTCGTTTTTTGTGGTCATATTTGGTGGATCAAGCGTACTAGGATGTTGGAACATGTAGATCTAGTTTTGGATCTTGTATCTTTTATACTCCTAGATCTAATGTGAAGTAGCTCTTTAATGGTATCTTTTGTAGACCTACTGATTGACGCAGAAAGAAAAGGAAAATGGAGTCATTTAATATGGGTGCAAGATATCTGTCGGCATTAGGTGCATGGTTTTTGTGTATTAAATAATACCCTCTGCTCTGTTTTGCACTTTAGATCTGTATTCGTGAATTATAGATCGGGGTCTACAGTTACTTTTTTCCTTTCGGTAAAGAGGGTCTGTAGTTAATCTACATTCCCTTTGGCTTGTACTTGATATGGATTTCATTGTTGATTTAGGGCATGATTAATGTGCTCTTAACACCCTTACATCTAAGTATTCATTCCTGATCCATATTGCTCAAGGCATCCATTTTGGAAAATAGTTTGTTATCTTTTATATTTGGTCTTAAAGCAACAAATTTTAATGGCTGATGTGCTAATGCAGTTTTTAAGTTTTTCAATTGAAATCGAATGAAGGGTGAAAGGTCATCCCGGTTGGGATGTTGCACTACCCCGTAGTGTACCCCTGCACTATAGCGTCCCGGGTCCGGTGCATATGCATGTTTAGTTGAGCTCCTTTCATTGCTTGCCTTTCTCATGAGATACATCGTGTATACACATATGCAAAGCAAATGCATATTATGTTTGATCTATAACAAGTTTTTTTTTTTTTTTTTGTTGTTCTAACTAATTACTTGTGAGGGTTGTTAATTTTGTTTTGTTCGTGGGTGTCTTCTGTTTTTTTGTAATATACTTGCTTGTATGATGAGTATTGAATTTTGATTGACTTATTCAATTTGATGCTCCAGTAAAATGGCCTCCCACATTGTTGGATACCCTCGCATGGGCCCGAAGAGAGAACTTAAGTTTGCATTAGAATCTTTCTGGGATGGGAAAAGCAGTGCTGAGGATTTGAAAAAGGTGGCTGCCGATTTGAGGTCGTCCATCTGGAAGCAGATGAAAGATGCTGGCATCAAGTATATTCCCAGCAATACATTCTCCTACTACGATCAAGTTCTTGACACAACTGCAATGATCGGCGCAGTCCCCCCTAGGTACGGATGGAATGGCGGTGAGATAGAGTTCGGCACTTACTTCTCAATGGCTAGAGGAAACGCCACCGTACCGGCTATGGAGATGACCAAGTGGTTTGACACCAACTAGTAAGTGATGAGTCAATCCAAACACGGTATTTTGGACTTTATTTGATATTGGCTGCTATACTGATGAATCTTTTGTGATGTGTTGATCCAGCCATTTCATTGTTCCTGAGTTGGGACCTGATGTTAAGTTCTCTTATGCTTCTCACAAGGCAGTTGAAGAGTACAAGGAAGCCAAGGCGGTACGTTAACCAGAACAATTCCATTTCACTTATTGTTCTTTTTGTGATATTATTACTTCAGAATTTAGCTAAAGTGAATCTGATATGTTTTGAACACTCGTGAAGAAAAGTGGCATCAA
The DNA here is from genome assembly GCA_020567845.1 of Rhododendron henanense subsp. lingbaoense. Lineage (NCBI taxonomy): Eukaryota > Viridiplantae > Streptophyta > Magnoliopsida > Ericales > Ericaceae > Rhododendron > Rhododendron henanense. The sequence goes on from CM036317.1 coordinate 8,515,390, forward strand.
GTTCTAGATAACATTGTGGTATTAGCCCAAGATCATAGGTCTATTGTGGCAATCTAGTTTTGTATTATCACAAGGCAGTTGAATATAGCAGTGTACCTCTCTAATTAGAGTGTGCTTGGGTGATTCTGATCTTCAATGTGTTGCTAATTATCTGTAATCCTGACCCTCAATTTCTACTAATTGTCCGATATTTTCTATATCGTTTCTTGCAGCTTGGAGTAGACACCGTTCCCGTCCTTGTCGGTCCTGTTTCCTACCTATTGCTCTCAAAACCCGCTAAGGGTGTTGAGAAATCATTCTCTCTTCTCTCCCTCCTAAACAAAATCCTCCCAATCTACAAGTAAGGCATTGAACTGTTTCATCAGTAGCTTTTGTCAGTTCTGCATATTCTTAATTGACTCCTCCAATTTGCTATTATAATGAAAAATTCTCTGCAGGGAAGTCATTGCCGAGTTAAAGGCAGCTGGTGCATCGTGGATACAGTTTGATGAGCCCACCCTTGTAAAGGATCTTGAATCTCACCAGTTGCAAGCATTCACTAGTGCCTACTCTGCGCTAGAATCATCTCTATCAGGCCTGAATGTCATCATTGAGACTTACTTTGCTGACGTTACGGCTGCGGCATTTACAACCCTCACTGGCCTGAAGGGCGTGACTGGCTTTGGTTTTGATCTGGTTCGTGGAACAAAGACTCTTGATTTGATCAAGGGTGGATTCCCATCTGGCAAATACCTATTTGCTGGCGTGGTTGACGGAAGAAACATATGGGCCAATGACCTTGCTTCATCTCTCAGCGTCCTACAGTCCCTTGAGGGCATCGTGGGTAAAGGTACAGTTGTTAAACCGTCTATTTGTTATGACAGTTGCTCTTCAAAACCACAGAAGTTTATTCTTATTATTCGGTTGTGCAGACAAGCTTGTGGTTTCCACCTCCTGCTCGCTTCTCCACACTGCTGTTGACCTAGTTAATGAGCCTAAGCTGGACAAAGAACTGAAATCGTGGCTGGCGTTTGCTGCTCAAAAAGTCGTTGAAGTGAATGCGTTGGCAAAGGCATTGGCCGGTCACAAGGAGGAGGTATATATTTTTTCTTTTATTTACTCGTATATGTTTTGCGTATATACATGTTGGATGTGTTAACATGAGTAGAGATGGTTAGAATTGAAAATCTATATGGATTGGTAGTTTATTTGGTATATGTTTAGCGGATATACTATATACCTGTATGGGTCGGTGGATGTGTGCCTGTGTGGTAAGTGGTAACTGGTACCAATAGGTGAGATAGGTTTTAGAAATGAAAAACTCTATGAATTGGTAGGGCTAGCACCCATTGACAAGTTAATAGGGTGAGAAGGTTTGGTAGTTGATGCAAGGGCAGTTCATGCAAGGTTAAAGAAAAGGGATTCTGAACCTGTTAGTCAAAATGGTAGAGGGAGGGGATGGTTTAAATTGACATGGAATGCTTTGGACATAAGAAGTTATGTAGCCGACCTCAAATTGTCAGGATACAAATCACTTCTCTGCCATTTGGCACTCATTTAACTTGGAAGCTGCAGCTTTGATCCTTGGTTGTCTTTGATTCTGGTTTTTGCTGTCTAAAGATGCGAATGCTGCATTACTAACCATCTCATTTCTTTTTCAGGCATTCTTCTCTGCTAATGCTGCAGCTCAGGCGTCAAGGAAGTCCTCCCCCAGGGTTACCAATGAGGCTGTTCAAAAAGCTGTAAGTGATTTGACTTTATAGTACATTCAATATGCCTTGTACTAAATACACTGCAGAATCCATTTTGTAATTGCCAAGACTCATTCTATTTTGTTTACCAGGCTGCTGCTTTGAAAGGTTCTGACCACCGTCGTGCAACAAATGTCAGTGCCAGACTAGATGTTCAGCAGAAGAAGCTTAACCTGCCAGTTCTGCCAACCACCACCATTGGCTCTTTCCCTCAAACAGTGGAACTCAGAAAAGTTCGCCGTGAATTCAAGGCGAAAAAGTAGAGGATTGTTACTTTTCTTATGCTTTCCTAGCTTCCCCTATGGAGTTACTTCGTGTCTGTGTTCTGATGATGATTTCTTTCTCTAGGGTCTCCGAGGAAGAATACATTAAGGTTATCAAGGAGGAAATCAACAAAGTCGTCAAGCTCCAGGAAGAGCTTGATATTGATGTCTTGGTTCATGGAGAGCCCGAGGTAAGTTTTAATGCTTCTTGAGATGTGAGAAGCATTAGTATTGAGGTTCATGTTGTTGTGCACATGAGAAAGAAATATTCTGCTTTCTGAGTGGTCACGGGTTTGTGCTCTTTTCAGAGGAACGATATGGTTGAGTACTTTGGAGAGCAGCTGTCTGGATTTGCCTTCTCTGCCAATGGGTGGGTGCAATCCTACGGATCTCGTTGTGTGAAGCCACCAATCATTTATGGTGATGTGAGCCGCCCCAAGCCCATGACGGTTTTCTGGTCCTCTATGGCTCAGTCCATGACTGCTCGCCCAATGAAGGGAATGCTTACAGGCCCCGTGACCATCCTCAATTGGTCGTTCGTCAGAAATGACCAGCCCAGGTATTAATAAAACAATGAAATGGAGAGAAAGAAGGCTGAGACAACGAGATTACGTGAGAACAGAATAAATCTTTTGATTGCCTGGTTTAGAGTATCTCCAACGGTTTTGGCCGGCTTCTTTTAATGCCAAAGCTACATTTTGTTAAAATTGTGCTAATTTGCTCCCGTTGTGTCAATTCCAATTTTTAAGCCCAACCATCATAGATTCACAATCATTGGTGTTATGTTGCTTCTTCCCAGATTTGAGACTTGCTATCAGATTGCCTTGGCTATCAAGGAGGAAGTAGAGGATCTTGAGAAGGCTGGAATTAATGTTATCCAGATTGATGAAGCTGCTCTAAGGGAGGGTTTGCCACTTAGGAAGTCTGAGGAAGCTTTTTACTTGGAATGGGCCGTTCACTCCTTCAGGATCACCAACTGTGGCGTCCAAGACACTTGCCAGGTTCTGCCACCCACCTTTGATTTTATGTTTACCCACCTTTTCGTACAAAATTTTCTCTCTTCATGAAAATATGTAATCAACTTTTACGGATTTCAAGACATCATCTTAATACTGCTATTGGAAATGTCCTTAAATTGTTTTTGTCCCATTAACCGCAGATCCACACCCACATGTGCTATTCCAACTTCAACGATATTATCCACTCCATTATTGACATGGATGCCGATGTAATCACCATTGAGAACTCCCGCTCTGATGAGAAACTCCTCTCTGTGTTCCGTGAGGGAGTGAAGTATGGTGCTGGAATCGGCCCTGGCGTGTACGACATCCACTCTCCTAGAATACCATCAACCGATGAAATTGCTGACAGGATCAACAAGATGCTTCAAGTTCTCGAGACCAACATCTTGTGGGTGAATCCCGACTGTGGGCTCAAGACTCGCAAGTACACTGAAGTGAACCCGGCTCTCAAAAACATGGTGGCTGCGGCCAAGCTTATCCGCACCCAGCTTGCTAGCGCTAAGTGAGCTATAAGTGAGTGGTGCTCCCTCATAATTCAATCTTCAAATATCCTCATAATTGATTGATAATAATTGTGGTTCTGGTGATGAAATATTCAGTATTGTAGTTCGCCCCCTGGGCATTTTCTTTTCTTGTTTTCCTGCCCGTTTCTTGTTTTTGAATGTTGTGTAATTTTGGGTTTTCGCCTTCAGCATATCCGAAAGGCATTAAATTGAGTAGTGTTTGTTTCTCAATGAATCCAGTTCAAGAGATTTCATTATTGAATTTCGGGTCTGGTTCATGGAGGGTGTGCTATATTTTTCTGATCTTTCTTCATCTGGAATCGAAGGGTGTATTTGGATCTGTTTACGAGAGCAAGTTATCCAACGCTCCTGTTGACTCAATGTGGATGTTTCACCTTTCCAAATTTTCTGATTTAACTGTTTTTTCGGTATTCATTTCCCGTTCGCTAATGGGAAATTGAGTCACTGAATATGGATGGAAAGGAAATTATGGAAATCCTACTTTCTGGTTAAAACCCCCCTCTCTCTCGCCAGTATTGACAGTTCACAGATTACGCTTTAGCTCCTATAGATCTGATATTCAGATTGCAATTATTTTTATTTTCTTTGAAGACATGGTATTCCAAAGTTCGTGACGCTGTCATTTGCAGTTCACGCCCTGTTCGAACATTTTTCCTCACGACTTTAACTCTTCGGATTTCTCTTGTTGAGACAAAACTCCTCATATGGCATTGCAATAGATATTTGGATAAGGGGGCTAACTCCCAAGTTTGCTGCATTGCATATTCGGATTAGTCCTGTGTGTTTGCTTGATTAGTACTGACGGATTTTGATATCAAGAACTATCGACTAAGAGCATCTTCAACTCAATACTCCATGTTGTGGTCACCGCACAAGTCCACCGCACGTCCCATGCCCCACATAGGCGTGAGGTGAGCGTAGACTTGATGTGAGAGTATTCCCCAGACAAAGCAGAAAAAGTCCACAATCTTAGGCTATAGCAAAACACAGGCCTTCAAGAAAATCAAGAAAAGCAAAACCCATAAAGCTCAGAGACTAGCCAAACGCAGACCTTCAGCTAACCTAACCCAGTTGGAAAAATAGAAGAAAAATGAAAAACTGAGAGAAACCCAGTTGAATCCTTGGCAGCTTCAACTACCCACCATATATGAGGTACCACCTCTTCAACTTTTTTTTGGTGTTTTCTGTCAAACCCCTTTTACAGGACACAGAGGAAAGCAAACCACAGTTGCTATTTTAGCAAACCTGTGATGGAATCATTAATGTGACAGGAAAAAGATATGATGGGTTTTGTCAAACCCCTTTTACAGGACACAGAGGAAAGTTGCTATTTTACCAAACCTATGATGGAATCATTAATGTGACAGGAAAAAGATAAGGTAGTGATTTTACCACGTCTTTTTTGATAATGTCACACCCTGCAAGTATATTTTTTGGTGCAAAAATACACTTGCAGGGTGTGGCATTATCAAAAAATGGTGTGGCAAAATCATTTCCCAAAAAGATATGGGTTTCTTTCCCTATTCCAACTTATTTCTTGCTCACACATCTCAGCTCTGTTGAGTAGAAATGAGAAATTTATTTACGCCTCCGCGCAATCTAATCCGTATCATTCGCCCAATCAATGGTGGGGATGTGTTTTCAATTTTGACAGGTCAAAAATAGTTGTTACCGGTCACAATTGATTTTCAATCTGATCCGTCCAAACACTTTTGAACGTGCGCGATTTAGCGCTATAAATCTTCTTTATGGGACGCTCTGTAAAGAAGATTTTCTCGAGTAGAAATATGTCGTTGAAGTTGGGTTTACATCATTCTCTCGTCATCTTGCAGGGAAAGTTAGGGGGTGTTTGGACAAATAAGCCATTTGGCTTTCCCGCCAAATTTTTTTTGTCCTTATTCAATTCTTTTTTGCATTTTGTGGCTTATTGTCAATTTTTTTGGGATTATTGCTTCCTTATGACGAGGGGAATCTAAAAAGTAAAAAATTTCGATCGAAATCCAAATTTTTTTGAATAAAGACGAAATAAGTGGCTTTCCCGCTGCAATTTTATATTTTTTTTCACCTTTTTTTTGTTTTTCCATTTTTCGTTTCTTTTGCTTTTCACAGCTTTGAAACTTGAAAGGGACAGCACTGTGAGAATAGGCTCTGAGTCTGTGCACTTTATGCTCACATGCGCCCAGGGTGGTGGTGTTTTTAACCCACGCATGACTCTTCCGAAGATTGTTGATTTTCAATTTCAGAGTATCATACGGGTAAAGATAACAAGAAAAATCAAACTTGAATTTAGAGCAATTCCAACTCATCTCCATAACTCCAAATCGGAGAATGGATATGACTTATTAATGAAAGATTTTGTAATTTAATATGGCGACCAAACTTTTATTTTAGAGACCAAATATCTAAAGAGGACGATGGGTCCCTCCAAAATTCTTTCAAAAAAAACACAAAAAAATACTGTAGTAAATATGAGATAAATTATAAAATCCGACCACACTTTCATTTTGGAAACTAAATATTCTAAAAAGGACGATGGATCCCTCTTAAATTCTTTCAAAAAAAAAAAAATTTATAAAATCTTCTCTTTGGTATGTTACATCTATTCTTCATTTTGAAGATGGGTTGGAGTCTTGGAGATGCTTTTGGGAGGGAGAAAGTACCTCAGTCCTAAGCTAAAACCACTTCGGCGTTATATGTCGCACTTAGGCTAAGTTCCACTAAGGGCTTTTTGGGTAAAAATTTTTACTTTTCAAATTCGTCTAGACGAAACGAATCAATAATTAACAGAAATTATACGGAAAACTAACACAAAAAAAATAAAAAAATAATGACAAAATAAGAAAAAGCCCAAAAATCGAGTTAGCCTTATTTTTATGAAAAATTCATGATATATCGTAAAATAAAAAATAAGTACTTCAAAAATAAGAACTTTAGCTGAACGGGTTTCGAATCATGCTGTCGTTAGAATTTGGTTTAAAAGATTTCTTTCTTAACGTAACGCTCACCTATCTTCTGTCCTTCACCAAAGTACTCATCCCTTTCTTGAACCTCAACAACTCTCTCTCTCTCTCCCTTCTCTCTCTCTCCTAACACCAACCTACTCCCTCACTCACACCCCTCTCCTTCCCCACCGCCACCGATAACGAGTCATGCACAAAGCGAAGCTGCAAATCCTGTGCCAGCGCAACTCGTGGGGCTTACCGGAGTTCTCCACCACCAAATGCGGCCTCGACCACAACCCTAGCTTCACCGCCACCGTCACCGTCAATGGCGTCCCTTTCACCACCGCCGACGACAGCAGGACTTCCAAAGAAGCTCATAACAAAGCCGCCAAGATTGCTCTCGACCACTTCTCTCCCCCTGTTAACCCTGTTAACCCCTACCCTAGCTTTCCACAACCCTCTGGTCTTCCTACTACTTCTGGTAATAAACCTAATAATTTTATATAGATTTTGTGGCTCTTTTGTTTGCCGTCTACCTATTTCTATGTACGGCGTCTAACTAAATTCTTGTACATATTTTCAATCAGTCTGTACAGTTACGAAGATATTGTTATCCATTAACTTGGATGGGCGGGTGTTAAATTGTTTTTAAAACGTTGGGTGGGCGAAAGTATATGATTTTGATGTTTTTGACGAAAAAGGTAGTACTATAATTCGAAAAAAGTCTTGGAACTTGGATAGGGCGGCTGCCCGGGCTCATCGGCCCGTCAGTCTGTCCTTGTTAGTTTGCATTATAATCTGTTAGACCATCTCCACTCTCTACTCAAATGTTGCCCTAATTTTAAATTTTACTTGAAGTACCTGGAACATATGTACACGCCTTGGCCGAAACTTAGATCAAAATGATTTCTACACAAATTTTTTACTCAAAAGAAAGGTGGCCTTTTGTCATATCTTGTTAATCAAACAGGTTTAGCGTTTTGATTTGGGGCAGAGAAGAGCAGAGTAAAATGAAAACCACTAGTAGTTATGTTGCGTATGCATATTGCTGACAATTTTCGCTTTCTAAGCTCTGTGTTGCCAGTGTGAATGTGTTATGTTTCTGTCCCTGGAAAAGGGCAAGAATAAAATAGAAGAAAGTTTACAGAAAATGACGTGTTTGTCTTGTTTTCAAAATTTTAAATTCTTTTTTTATCCTATTAATCCAGACTGTCGTGTATCTGGAATTTGATATTAGAACTAATGTACATTCTTTTGGTTATATATAGTGGTATCCCTGCCATAAATCTTAACATTAATAGTTTGTCATTTCGTATGATGTTATTGATGGGTCTTTGTTGGTTTTTAGCATATTTAAAGCCTTATTTGCATTTTATCATGTGCTTTTTTCTTATTCTTCTGGACATGGATTGGCATTGGCATAATGATTTCAGAAGCTTGCGTGTTGCTTATGATATCTTCAAGTCTAATTGTCTAATTGTGGAAGCCTGGAAGGAGTGTAATTGATAATCTCTCATTCTCTTGTGGCTACTAATGCATCTTCAAAGCAACTTTACCTTAGTCTGCATTGTTACATTTGTCTTCAGGCTTGAATCCATCTTACATAGTTGATTCTCTCTTGATTAATGGTGTTGTTGGTGCTAATACAGATGGAATGACATGGTACTCTCTCATGATATTTGCTTTTGTATTTAACCAACTTGCTATGTTTTACATCACATAATGTGTGCTTTGTTATGGTACTTTGGTGTGTTAGACTCGGATGCTATTCTTGTCGATTATGCAGACAAGGGAATGACATTAATGGATCTATCATAGTAAAGTATAACCACTAATTACCTTTACCTTTTTGTCCATCTTACTTCCTCTGAATGTTCCAGGTTTGGATGTTGGACAGCTCAGCACAGGGATATCACAGCCTACCATGATAGGGACAATACAGACTCCTCTGATGAGTGAAACTCTAGTTGGAGCCAAAGATGATAAGAAACTTATCGGTCAGTTGCTTATCATGTAATTAGCGTAACAATTTTTCTCATGGCCCTGCTTCTCCGCTCATTAGTTGGTCAGGAACTGTTAGAATGCTTGCAATGACACATTGCACACATCTTGATACTTTTCAGATGAGACGTTACTTCCAGCCGCATTTGGGTAGTTGAGTACAAGCCGCTTTGTTTAGCTTTATTTCCTCCTTTTGTAATGTTTGTCTGTTCGTTCACGTGGGTTCAGTTGAATGGATCATGGTCTGTCAGAATTAGGGTTATCCTTTTATAGATCTGTCCTATGAATTTTGTGATAATCTTGCCTCTATATTATTTTCAATTTAGGCTATTCAATAATGTGAACGAAGATCATCCTGTTTTTTTCTTCTTAAATGCACTTGTGCCAATTTGGATTTCCTCAAAGCAACCTACTTTCTCTCTATCTTCTCGTGTATTTGAAGTATTCAAGATGGGTAAACCAACGAGTGGTGTAGTTGTACCAAAGCTTACATTAGATATTGATATCTTAATTCTCAAAAATTGAGTTATGTTCTCTTCTTGGGTGACACTTAATAATCCTTTTAGACCCCTGCCAACAAATGGAATTCTTAGCACATTAGTCCCTGAAGTTTTACTTTCTATATAACCAACACGCGCACACACACAAACACAGCATATTGGTATTGCGTGGTTGGTGGAAATTTTCCTTTATAAGTCCCCCAATTTTTTTTTCACAACTTGTTGCATTCCCTGGGCTGATGCACAGGCCAGATCCTGCAACGCTCGGAGTTGCTTCGTGCTAACCCCAAGGTTCCCTTCTTGGGGTGGAATTGGGGGCCTGTTCTGGTTGCCTCCTTGATTGCCAGCAGTCTGTCCTCTATCGTTTGGGGCTTATGATGCCATGGATCAAGTTTGAGCCATTAATTTTTCACCATTTATGGGTGTTTAGGGATGAGTTTTCCCCAAAGACGGCACCAACTCGTGAAGCGGAAATAAATGCATACGACCGTTTGTCTTGCAAGCAGGAACTAAGGACACCGGTATGGTGTCAAACTGTCAACCAACACCCCTCCGATTTCTAAGTCGATTTGTAGATTTATGGTGTTTAGGATTAGGAGTTTGTTTACATTGGGCATGGGAGGTAGAATTCTTTTATGATTATGCCCCTTGGATTTAGGGGTTTGGATGAGGTTGGCACTTGGTGTGGCTAATAGCGTTAGCCGTCCCAACCTTTATGAGTGTTAGGCCATATAGAATAAGGATTGTTAGATATCTTCTTCATGTAGGGAACTGGGTGGTTTAAAGGGGTCCTTACACACCTGGGGACCCTTTTGGGGTGGCGGAAAAGTTGTCCGCTCATAGTGCTGGTCTGTCGTTGGTTCTTGACCTATTTGCCCTTCAGTTGTTGGCCTGCTATTTTGTGTATGAATGACATTCCCTTAGTGGATTATCATATCATTGCACACATGGTGAGTTTTTTAATGAGTGTGTTAACTTTTATGGACAAAGCAAAAAAGGACTAACCTGACTAACTCAGGTTGGATTGGCTTTGTTTTGTTTTGTTCCCAAATCTTGGTGGTCAGGTTTCAACTCCAAAAACAAGTAAATAGACCAAGGTATATTGTTTTAGGTTTGACTGTATTTCAAACAGAATAAACCCAAACCATCTTTAGTTTGTAGTTTTTGGCAAATTTTGAACTGGGTTCTCATGGAATTGCCATCTCAATAGCAGTTGCTGCGAGAGGCATGCTATTACGTTCCCTCTTATAGGATGTGTAAGATGTGCTGGAATTTCAAACTCTGAGAAGTTTAATGTTGTCTATTTAGTTGGATGCTTAAAAGTTTGATTAGTTCACCTTTCGAAGGGAAAGGTGATGTAGAAAATGAAATGAATTATGAAGTAGAGTTTTTGGAAACATTGTCCACTTTGACAATTCGGATAAAAAAGGATAGGGTTTTGCAAATATTTTTACAAATCCATGGTTGAGGTGGCCAAATGTCTTATATTTAATATGACCATATTCTTGCTTGTCGTGGCATGATATTGGGTTTGATGCTATTTTTCTTGCAGATATGCGTCATCTGTACAAAAATCGGCTGCAAAATTATGCTCAAAAGAGAAATCTCCCACTGCCTGATTATTCTACTGAACGCGAAGGCCCTCCACATGCGAGTCGATTCAAGTCTAAGGTCACATTTGATGGGAAAACCTATGGGAGTCCTGAATTTTCCCCGACATTAAAAGAAGCTGAACATGCAGCTGCAAAAGTTGCCTTGGAATCGTTGTCAGTCAATGAAGTTCAGGAGGCTAGTCTTTGAACAATCTCGTTAATTTTCCTTGTTCTTTATGCTTGCTTCACATAATTTTTTCCCTGCTGTTCATTTTTAGTGTGTTTGTCAAAATGTCAGGATGATTCTGGTCTCTTCAAGAATCTCTTGCAAGAACTGGCTCAAAAAGAAGGTTTAGATGTTCCAAAATATGAGACAAATGTTTCTGGTCCACCTCACATTCCAACTTTTGTCTCGACTGTTGAAATCAAAGGGCAATCTTTTGAAGGTCAAGCAGCAAAGAGCAAAAAGCAAGCAGAGACCAATGCAGCTAAGGTTGCTTACACTGACCTTCAAGAGCGTAAGAAGCTTGTTACCTCAGGTACATGTTTCAAGTTTTCTATAGCTCAAATGTCAAAACTCAGAGGAAGACAATGACAGCTAGAGTAATTTTCTTATCAATGTGATGCCTTGAGCTTTTTAGCTCTGTGTGTTTTATCATATAGTCGTCAATTAATTCATGCTTACTTGTTAATAAATAGTAAGAACTTTCTTGCTGCCGTTGGGTTTTATGGTCAAAGCTCATATGCATAGCAACCTCATAAGATAGGAGTACCATTCCTTGGGATTTATTGGTGCTAGGAACACATGCTTCGTTTGAAATTCAATGCTTGTTTTTCCATCTCATTTCTTGTTCCTGATATCACCCGTTGTTCTTATTGTTGTTGCTTATGCTAATTTTTATCGTTGCTGCTGCTGCTGCATCTGCTTATCAATCCGTTCGTGAAAACTATCTGTAGATGGCTAATATGTTATCTCTACTTGTGCCCTTTTCCTTAATGTTTTCAATTTCGGTGAAAGTATGTTATAGTCTATCATCTTTTTGTGTAGAATGAGTGGCATTATGTTTTGCATGAATAACGCGTGGATAATGGTGGTATAATATCATTCACTATGGTTTTGTTTACGGTTTTACACTCTGATGCATCTTAGTGCTGTCTGTTTCTTTTGATAGAAGACATAAAATCTCTTTTCCTTTGTGAAGTACTTTTCAGATATGGAATTTGGTGAAAATGCATGCTTGCTGTTTCGATGATTGCTTCCGGAACTTGAATGTTTAGTGCAAGTGTTAGATAAAAAAGAAGATAGACAATTTAACATTGTTCATGTTTTTAAATCAAAGCTTTGGAGTGATGCATTAGGGCATGTTATAGATTTGCATGTTGGGGATCATATTTCATTGAAGCATATGCCCGTTGTTGATGCTGTGCCATTTTTGTTCAGGTGGAGCAAGTATGGTCCCTATGATTCTTCAATCTGGATGCAAAATAAAGAAAGCTTTGGAGGCCTCATCTTCCATTTTGCAGTCGGTTATCGCTGGTGATTGGCAACAGAGTGCTGGACAGCCTGAACCAAAAGCAAACCTCATAACTCGTGAAGAGCAGAGCAAAAAGGATAGGGGTGTTGTTTTCTCTGGTGATTTGCAACAGACTGCTGCTGGACCAACTGCAAACCTTGTAATTCAGGAAGAGGAGGACAAGGACTATATAGGTGACTATTCTCAATGTATTCTTTACTATTTGGTGGCACTAACTTTCAACAAATCACTTTTAGTTTCTGCTTTCATGTTCTGGAATTGCACACCAAATGCTTTTGACAGTCCAAACTCATGTAGGAAGTCAAGATATACATGATTGTTTGTTTGAAAAATTGAAACTATCTAGTCATATTCCAATTGAAGGGAATTCTGGACTGATCTGACCAAATGGTTTGAATACTTAAGCCAACTTTACAACTTCCAGAACCAGCTGGCTCTCAAGTCTCAACGGAATTGGGAAACTGCTCATGTTTAATCCTTGAATTTCTGGTTCCTTGTATTGAATGAGCTATATTGAGAGCTGATGAAAATAATAGCATTGATAAAGGTTTAACTAAAGTAATTCAATTACGATTCTTTCCTCGGCTCAAGTATCAAGGTTTATACTGGAGAAAAGCAAGGGTTAGAATAGGCTAATGGGGTGGGTATTGCTTTATCCAAGTCAAATGGTTACCTTTAAAGTGTAAGCGCTGTGCTGCACTCTGTTGCTTGGCCTTTCTGTACTGCTTTCTCCTTTCCTCAGTTGTTCCGTGGTACTTCAAATGGTCGGGTTTTAAGCATCGTCCTGATCTATTCATATATCCTAGCTCAGAGGTTGGGAAATGTTATCTTTCAAATAGGTTAATCTAAATGGACACTTCAAAGAATGGGACGCTTATTGGACACTCTCACACACTTCAAAGAATGGGACGCTTATTGGACACTCTCACACACTTGTTCGATACTCTTTTTTCTCGTGTACATAGTTTGACGCAAAAATCTTGATGTGTCCGGCAATTGTTTGGTGTCTGTGACTAAAAAACTAGTTAACTAATACGTGATCAACAAAATTTTAAAGAACTTGCATACACGTGACCATCAAAATTTTGGAATTTGACATTTCTCTTATAAAAGTTGGAAAAATCAAATGCCACCAAGTTACATGTTATCTAAACCCATTTAAGAGATAAAGACATAATTTGATAAATTAATCACTCGCAGCATCATGGCCTTATATTTTAAGGATATCTGGAGTCCCGTGACCGTGAAGATTCTTCTTAACTTAATGTATCATGTGTATTTTCTGACTCACGATGTAAAGCTATAGGAATCTGTAGGCATAACCCTAAATTTTGATATACTTAATTTAGCATATCCCCAACGTGTCCTTGTACTACTATTTAGAGAAAATAACATATCTGCAACATGTTCATATCGTGTTGTATCCGAGTCATGTGAACGTTTTGGAATGTATGTGTCACTACGTAAATTACTACTTCTTTGGTGTCCCTTGAAGCATCTTTCCTGATCTCGTCATATCTCCAAAGTAGAGGTTGTTAAGGGTTTTCTTTCAAGGGAGTGTAATAGAAAATCATGGTAAAAGGATAATATGTGAAATTGTGCCCAAATTCTTCTTATTTATCCCCTTTTTTTTAGCTGTTTGTATTTTATGTCTAACATGTAGTTTCCTGCTCAAATATGTACGGTGTATTGAATTTGCTGGTGCCTGGTACAATTGAAAGTAGCATCATTGTTATTGGGCACATAGACCTTTCATTACAAGTTTACTGGAATCATGTCCATATTTTCCTGTCTCAGCTGGACATGAAGAAAAGCGCTCATCCAACTTGACCACTGCAAATGCCGAAGTCAACTATCACCATGCCCCTCCCTCTCCTCCTGACTCGGATATAAACGCAAAGAGACACAGATGCTCCAGTTCAGCTGACATCATATATGCCAGTTTGCGAGACCCATTTCCTTCTTCCTGTTCGTCGCCCGAGGATGGGTTCTCTCTGCCTTTGGTGCATTCAGAGAGTTCTAAGAATTCAACTTTGGATTCCAACAATAAGACACCACTTGGAACAGCAAATGGAAGGAATGCCTTACCTCATGAGAAAATTTGCGTTTACCCTCGCGGGCCAAACGTGGAATATCCCGAGGGTGCCACCGTGTTGCCCTTTAGCGATGACAAGTGGGTGGCTATGAAGATGAATCCAAGTCAGTAATAGGAAGCTACACTGTTAATGTTCCTTTCCCTTCTCTCAGATTTGGGAACTTTTAGATGGTGTTTCGAACATCTAGGAACAAATGCCTATATGGATTAATGTAAGCATACTGGATCTTTCCTTAGTTGTGAACTATTTATGAAGTTTTACTTTAAAATTTCATAGACGTGTCGGCTTTAGTCGTTCAGATTAGTGGAGACTCTGTTATTAGGCGCGTTCTGTTAGCAGATAAGAAATCTCCATAGGTCTTTGGGAAGTTAGACATCAATAGTACTGCAGAAAGGGAGTTGTAGTCTTTTAGCTCCATTCAGTGGATTCCTAGGAAAAGTGAAGAGGGGTAAAGTAAAGAAAAATGGAATTTGTTTTCTTGTGTGTTCTCATGATCAGGGACGGACCGAAGCGGGGGCACGTGTCCCCACTCGAACGCGTGCCCTCGCTCAAAATTAAAATATCTTTTTGTATAAATTAGTATAATTATGAAAGTGTGCTAATATGTAAACAACTACTAAACATACACACTTGCATATATCTCGAAAAAACACATACATAATTAGTTTTATCATTTATGTTTGAATTTCACCATATGGTGTATTTTATATTTGTTGCTTTACGAGCTGTTTGTCTATTTGGAGCTATTCTTTCTTGATTTTCTTTATTTTTAACAGTCTGAGAGAAATATTGTAAAACAAAGTCATTAACAAAATTAGCTTGGTCATTCTAAAACTTGTTGATGTTCATTTAAAACATACTTTAAAAATTTTGTATGAGATTTTGTGCTCATTTTTATCTAATTTAACTTAAAGTATGCGACAACCACTACTCAGTGCAGTTGGTATGTCATCTCTCCCCTATGGGGAAGGTCCTGGGTTCGACTCCTGCTGAAGCAACACCTTTGGGGGTCCCAAGCTATGGATAGCTTTTGGACTCCGTGCTAACTCTAACACTCCTCACTAACCCCCGCTGATGTATGACGATTGAAAAAAAAAAAAAAACTTAAAGTATGCGTTATAAACTTTTGTAGTTATACATGCCTTAATTTTGCACGATCTTATTGTGGTTGACTACAAAAATAAAATTTTGCCATTATGATTAACAGATGCCCCCACTATACTAAATTCTTGAATCCGTCCCTGCTCATGACAAGGAATTCTTGCAAAATAACTAAAATCCTTCCTTTTGACAGAATCTATTTTGCAAGTGGTTTCCCGTGGGAATGTGAAGTTGGCAGGTCTCATAACTTTCTTGCTAATTGAACAGACAAAAAGTTACGAAAAAGTTTATTTTCTCATCATTTCCATGCAATTGAACGGGGTCTGGGGTTGCATATGCATCACTGCTGACCCCAACCCAAAAAAAAACCTTGGGCTGCTTGGGAATGATTGAAGCTTTTGTAAGTACTCTGAAGGTTTTTCTTCACTTTCCTTTGTTAAGGAAAATTATGCTTTGATTGGTTTAGAAGGAAAGGAAGAGAAAAGAAAGGAAAATAATTATGAAGGAAAGTGTTAAAAAAATATTTGCCATTAGATTACAAATTCTTGTTGGGTTATTTTCCTAGCGATTTCAAATGGAATTTGATTGATGTTCTTGGCCAAAAACATCACTCAACCTAATTATCAAATGCACGTGCATGATAACGGCCTTTTAGGTTACATATCAACCCATGGACTTGGTCTCAAAAACGGAATGGGAGGGGCTGTAGTGCACCCGTCGCACTACACTGTGTAGTGCGACTGATCCGACCGTCTATCTCGGCACGAACGACTTGGATTTAATCCGAAAACCCTATTGTAGCTTGGCAAACCTAAAATGACAATTCAAAGACCATTTTATGCCCTCATACCAAAACATGCCAAAATACAGAGAGACAAACTCACGTTTCTAAGTTTTGAGCTTCTCTCTCTGGTCAACCCTAGACAACCCATAAATCCTATTTTCTTCTGGTTGTTAAACCCTATCTCTTACCACCACAAACACTATAAATAATCCCCTCATTTCCCAAATCCAATCGTCTTACAATCCGGAATCAACACAATGGCGAAGTAATTTCTGTTGGCCTTTGCCATTGTTGCGGTTGCCCATCCAACGGTCACATTTGGCGCAGAGCTTCTCGTTGGTGACGGAGATGGTGGACGACGGACTACGATTATGAAGTGTGTGCTAAGGGGAAGGAATTTCGGGTTGGAGACGAACTCGGTAAATTCACTTTTATTCTTGAATTTTCATTTCTTATTGTCGATAGCCCGGGCCCAAAATACTTCGCCTCCGGTGTTGGGCTCCATTGCTTGAAACTGGGACAAAAGCTCGGCCCAACCAACAAGTCCAAGGCGTCCCAATCTCCAGCTCCAATTGGCTCGCCAAATGCAGCACCCTCTCCGTCCCCGACTTCCAATGACTCGCCAAACTATGCACCGGCGCCTGAATCTTCAGATGCCGGTGATGAGCTATCAAATGACATGCACTACGTGCGTACTTTCCTTGTGAATTGGCGATTATATCCCCATGAAACAATATGGAATGGAATTATATGAAAATTGAAATGATTCCTTTTATTTTGAAGCATGAACTTAAAAGGAATCTTGTTCTGCATAAGAATTGGAATTTTAGTCGTCGTCCCTATTTACTTCATCGTCTTGCATAAAACAGTTTAATTTCTTGTGGTTGGTTATTTAAACGTTAGTAATTCGTACAAATTGTAACGTTTTGCACTAATCCTGCGTTCCGAACATAGTCTAAACCAAACAATGGAGAAATTTGATAAATCGATTGACATGGTAAGGAAAAACTAAGGATTTGATGATAGACTCGTTCCAGTACCTTAAAGAATCGATCGATCTCGGAAATGCTATCTTTATATAGGGTATAGCCCGAATCCAAAAAAAAAGTGATTAAACCAATGTGACTATAAGTGTTCAATCAACTTAATTTTCTTACAGAGCGGATGCACTCTATTAGCTGAACAAAATAAATACTCTATTCGTTCTACAATATTTTTTTTTTTTACTGGATTTCCATTATAATTTGTGTTTATTTTGAAAACTTGTTCTTTTTGAAATTTGGATTTCTTTTCTTGGGTCCAACACGAGTGGCCATATGGACGGCACATCAGCCCCAATCTTGACATACCAGATGGAAATTAAGCTAATTCACAGTTAACATTAATACGGGCCCACTAGTAAGAAAGAACTTATAGCATTGCACTTAATTATACCAAATTCATTTACTTCAAACCTTTAAATATAATCTTCTCCACAAGTATACTATACTTTTTGTTGAGTGAGAACCTTATTGATTGATATATAACGTAACATATACATTGAGTTATTTTTCCGCGGGACCTTCAGCTGTGACAAAGTGGGTGTCTTGGTCCATGTTACGAGGTTGCCAAGTAACCTAAACATTAGGCGCCGGCCTTGTATACTTGTACGTTGCAAAAGCACCAAGAGCCACCACGACCGCTACCACCACCACTAGTGCAACACCCATCACCACCTTCCGTTCCCTGATTATGGTCTGCTTCGCCACCGAAAATACCTTTCTTGATTCCTCAGCCACTTGACCTTGAGTCCCTTTGGTTTTCGGCTGCTCGTTCTGATCCTGAGCCTGACCCTGTTGATCAGGTGCTACACGTATGGGTTGATCTTGCTTGGTCTCTGACTCTATTGAAGTTTTTTTGGTCATAATAATATGGAGAAGGCCAGCATCGGTAAACTTTGCAATGATTTCATTTGGGTTGCAGTCCTTCGGAACTTTGATTTCCTTTGCGAAACGACTCTGTTTCGTGCCGTCTATCGGGCGCTCTCCGGTGATCCTTAAGGTGCCACGGTTGATGAGACGGACTTTCATTTGGTCTCTCTTGAATTCTATCACATAGAGGATATTGTGAAAATATAACTAAAACTAGAATAACGATCGAGAGACATATAAGATTTATTAGGAAAGACGGATAATAACAAACAAAAATAACTTTGGCACAAAAGTGCATGAAAAGTTGGGAATTAAAGAAAAAAGAAAACCACGGTAATTTGTTTTAACGCGTTTGAATTTTCATGGAGCTGAGCTATGTTTGAAACTTAGACAGAATAAACTGCTACCCAGTATATAATTTTTCTAAAGCTCCTTATTTGTCGAGCGATTTATCAATAAGCCACAACCAACAACCTAACTTGCCCCCTTTTTTTATTTACCTTTGCGTGAATATATAGATCATGCGATAATATATGCCTTTTATCCAAATTGTATGTCACTGAACAAAACGGAACGTACTCACATATTATTAGACATAATAAGTTACACAATATTACCAGGGACATGGACCACAAGAGTTTCTTTCCCTTCCTCTCTCCGCCAACTGCAGAAAGGTTCGAAATCGTCGTATGTCGGCATCGCATCTCCGGCTTCGGCATCCGCCGGGGCTGGTGCGGTTGCGTCGCCCTTAGCAGCTGTATTTGTTGGAGGCTTCATGTTCTTCTTTCAGGATATATGTTGGAAAAAATTGATGGCAATTTATATGCTAAGCAAAGTCACGAGAGGGGGTTTGGGTATGAGGTTTCTTCTGGGGTTCCTCTAGAAATGGAATCGCTACCTTTTTGACACTTTAAAGTTTCTGATTTAGTTTTAATTTCTGTCTTTGGCATTCTTTAACGTTTGGGGATGATCTTCTTTTACATGATCAATGGTATATTTCTTTTTGTTATTTTTACATTTTCTTGATCTTGGGAGAATGAATGGATTCAAGAATTTCCATCCTCATTGCCAAACACCACTTCCCTTTCCCAATTAAAGAATGAAATACAAAGTCTGGGCTATTATTTGGACCGCACATCCTTCTTTGTAGCCCAAACTTGGACTGCAGAGGTGCAGTTCAAGTGATCGCAACCGTCGAACAGTGTTTTTAATAGTCCAAATTTGTTTTCAATCTTTTACCCGTAATAAAAGACTTTTACCGGTAAAAGATTCAACAAATTTGAACCATTTATTGTCAATATAAACAGTTCAGATTTGAATTGCACATCCTTCTCTGTAGAGAAACCAGATCCATTATGAAATTCCTTCCAATTGGGGTGGTCATTTGTAGCTAGCGAAAGAAAGATAGGACTCAACCTTGAGGGTTAGTCCAAGTGGTTGGTGGGTGTGCTCCCACACAATTGTCGAGGGTTCAAGTTTTGGGACTGAACTGTAAGAAAGTTATTTCTTATAAATTCCATAACTCCGACGTTGATAGTATGTCTTTGACCGGATCGGAGAAGGGATTAACCGAGGTGTGTAATTGTTCGTACATCCCTTACCGCCATACCAAAAAGGGACTCATTCGTAATAACATTAATTCGTATATATGGAGGAACGGTAATAATTACAAGGCTTGAAGGGCCTGTTTGATTGGAGGGATTGGATTAGAAAGGATTATAGCTATGGGATTATTAGTCCGGAGACTAAATAGTCCGGGGACTATTTGGTAGTTAATCCTCCCTATCCCATGTTTGTTTTGTGTATGGGATTACATGATGGACAAGTCCAATCCCAACTAATCCTTCCTATCCCATGTTTGTTTTGAATCCCTCTTGACAAGGATTAGCAGTTCAATTGACTATATTGCCCCCAAAACAATTTACAAACCCACCCATTCTTATATAATCTGTTATATAATTTTTTAAACTAACTTACCATTCACACTGTGAATTTCACAGAATCTTCAAATGCTTGGAAAAAAAAAGAGTTGATTTTTTTGTTCTTTTCTAAAAAAAGTATCACAATCACACTAAATTATGATCAATGGCCACCTAGGTGAGTTCCTGACTAACCCAACTTTCCACTCTTTCTAGACGCTAGAAATGATAAGCATAAGCATAAACCAAGTGCTACATATAAAAAAGTCATTAGCATAGCCATTAGCCTAATAAGGCACAACCATAGCCATTACATGCCCAATACAAACTGTTTTGCACGCCCAAAAGTTGCCAAGGTACGTATCATTTGAATTGCTCCACCATTCTACTTGGCTTAAGCCTTAACATAACACTAGCATAGTCAAGAGCATGAAAATGTTTACATTTTCAAGACCGAATATCATACAGTTCACAAAAGAGAGGTTACTACGAGTGGAGCAATTCCTATCCTGCTCTAGCAAGAATCCTCATCATCCCACCTGTATTTGTCATCATGCTTCAAGTTAAAGAACATATCCAACTTAGTAGCATCATGAAACAATATGGAATGGAATTATATGAAAATTGGAATGATTCGTTTAATTTAAAGCATGAACTTTGATCAAAGGAATCTTGTTCTGCATAAGCAAGATGGAACCGGGATTTTACCTTAGTAGTGGCGAAATGTATACTAAAAAAATCTAGTGGTGGCGAGACTATATAAGTTAGGCATAATTTTTTTTTTAAATATAATAATTGCATTTTCTAAAATTCTTGTCGTGGCGGTCACCGCTACTAGACCCCCCTTGGTCCCATCCTTGATAAGAATTGGAATTTTAGTCGTTGTCCGCAATTACTACATTGTCTTGCGTAAAACAGTTTTTTGTGGTTGGTTATTGTAAACGTCGTACAAATTGTAATGTTTCACACTAATCCTGCGTTCCGAATTACATAGTCTAAACTTGACAATGAATTTGATAAATCGACTGGCATGGTAAGGAAAAACTAAGGATTTGATGATAGACTCGTTCCGTACGTACTTTAAAGAATCGATCGAAATGGGGAATGCTACAGGGTTTGCTCTCTCTCTATATGGGGTATTGCCCGAATTCAAAAAAAGTGATTAAACTAATGTGACCGTAAGTGTTCAATCAACTTAATTTTTTTACATAGCGGATGCACTCGATCAAAATAAATACTATATTCATTCCACGATATTTATTTATTTATTTATTGGATTTCCATTA
This sequence comes from Rhododendron henanense subsp. lingbaoense, assembly GCA_020567845.1. Classification (NCBI taxonomy): domain Eukaryota; kingdom Viridiplantae; phylum Streptophyta; class Magnoliopsida; order Ericales; family Ericaceae; genus Rhododendron; species Rhododendron henanense. The sequence goes on from CM036317.1 coordinate 8,536,595, forward strand.
TAATTTGTGTTTATTTTGGAAACGTGTTCTTTTTGAAATTTGGATTTCTTTTCTTGGGTCCAACACGAGTGGCCATATGGACGGCAATCTTGACATACCAGATGGAAATTGAGCTAATTTACCGTTAACATTAATACGGGCCCACTAGTAAGAAAGAAATTATAGCATTGCACTTAATTATACCAAATTTATTTACTTCAAACCTTTCAATATAATCTTTTACAGAGAAGTATACTTTTGTTGAGTGAGAACCTTATTAATAGATTGATATATAATCAAACATATACGTCGAGCAATTTTTCTGCAAGACCTTCCAGCTCTATCACGCAGGTAACAAAGTGAGTGCCTTGGTCCATGTTATGAGGTCACCAAGTACCCTAAACATTAGGCGCTGGCCTTGTATACTTGTACGTTGCAAAAACACCAAGAGCCACCACGACAGCTACCACCACCACTAGTGCACCACCCATCACCACCTTCCGATCCCTGATTACGGTCTGCTTCGCCACCGAAAATACCTTTCTTAATTCATCAGCCACTTGACCTTGAGTCCCTTTGGTTTTCGGCTGCGCGTTGATCTGATCCTGCGCCTTAGCCTGTTGTTCAGGTACTACTTGTCTGGGTTGATCTTGCTCGGTCTCTAACTCTACTGAAGTTTTTTTGGGCATAATAATATGGAGAAGGCCAGCATTGGTAAACTTTGCAGTGATTTCATTTGGGTTGCAGTCCTTCGGAACTTTGATTTCCTTTGCGAAACGACTCTGTTTCGTGCCGTCTATCGGGCGCTCTCCGGTGATCCTTAAGGTGCCACGGTTGATGAGACGGACTTTCATTTGGTCTCTCTTGAATTCTATCACATAGAGGATATTGTGAAAATATAACTAAAACTAGAATAACGATCGAGAGACATATAAGATTTATTAGGAAAGACGGATAATAACAAACAAAAATAACTTTGGCACAAAAGTGCATGAAAAGTTGGGAATTAAAGAAAAAAGAAAACCACGGTAATTTGTTTTAACGCGTTTGAATTTTCATGGAGCTGAGCTATGTTTGAAACTTAGACAGAATAAACTGCTACCCAGTATATAATTTTTCTAAAGCTCCTTATTTGTCGAGCGATTTATCAATAAGCCACAACCAACAACCTAACTTGCCCCCTTTTTTTATTTACCTTTGCGTGAATATATAGATCATGCGATAATATATGCCTTTTATCCAAATTGTATGTCACTGAACAAAACGGAACGTACTCACATATTATTAGACATAATAAGTTACACAATATTACCAGGGACATGGACCACAAGAGTTTCTTTCCCTTCCTCTCTCCGCCAACTGCAGAAAGGTTCGAAATCGTCGTATGTCGGCATCGCATCTCCGGCTTCGGCATCCGCCGGGGCTGGTGCGGTTGCGTCGCCCTTAGCAGCTGTATTTGTTGGAGGCTTCATGTTCTTCTTTCAGGATATATGTTGGAAAAAATTGATGGCAATTTATATGCTAAGCAAAGTCACGAGAGGGGGTTTGGGTATGAGGTTTCTTCTGGGGTTCCTCTAGAAATGGAATCGCTACCTTTTTGACACTTTAAAGTTTCTGATTTAGTTTTAATTTCTGTCTTTGGCATTCTTTAACGTTTGGGGATGATCTTCTTTTACATGATCAATGGTATATTTCTTTTTGTTATTTTTACATTTTCTTGATCTTGGGAGAATGAATGGATTCAAGAATTTCCATCCTCATTGCCAAACACCACTTCCCTTTCCCAATTAAAGAATGAAATACAAAGTCTGGGCTATTATTTGGACCGCACATCCTTCTTTGTAGCCCAAACTTGGACTGCAGAGGTGCAGTTCAAGTGATCGCAACCGTCGAACAGTGTTTTTAATAGTCCAAATTTGTTTTCAATCTTTTACCCGTAATAAAAGACTTTTACCGGTAAAAGATTCAACAAATTTGAACCATTTATTGTCAATATAAACAGTTCAGATTTGAATTGCACATCCTTCTCTGTAGAGAAACCAGATCCATTATGAAATTCCTTCCAATTGGGGTGGTCATTTGTAGCTAGCGAAAGAAAGATAGGACTCAACCTTGAGGGTTAGTCCAAGTGGTTGGTGGGTGTGCTCCCACACAATTGTCGAGGGTTCAAGTTTTGGGACTGAACTGTAAGAAAGTTATTTCTTATAAATTCCATAATTCCGACGTTGATAGTATGTCTTTGACCGGATCGGAGAAGGGATTAACCGAGGTGTGTGATCGTTCGTACATCCCTTACCGCCATACCAAAAAGCGACTCATTCGTAATAACTTTAATTCGTATATATGGAGGAACGGTAATAATTACAAGGCTTGAAGGGCCTGTTTGATTGGAGGGATTGGATTAGAAAGGATTATAGCTATGGGATTATTAGTCCGGAGACTAAATAGTCCGGGGACTATTTGGTAGTTAATCCTCCCTATCCCATGTTTGTTTTGTGTATGGGATTACATGATGGACAAGTCCAATCCCAACTAATCCTTCCTATCCCATGTTTGTTTTGAATCCCTCTTGACAAGGATTAGCAGTTCAATTGACTATATTGCCCCCAAAACAATTTACAAACCCATCCATTCTTATATAATCTGTTATATAATTTTTTTAAGCTAACTTACCATTCACACTGTGAATTTCACAGAATCTTCAAATGCTTGGAAAAAAAAAAGTTGATTTTTTTTGTTCTTTTCTAAAAAAAGTATCACAATCACACTAAATTATGATCAATGGCCACCTAGGTGAGTTCCTGACTAACCCAACTTTCCACTCTTTCCAGACACTAGAAATGATAAGCATAAGCATAAACCAAGTGCTACATATAAAAAAGTCATTAGCATAGCCATTAACCTAATAAGGCACAACCATAGCCATTACATGCCCAATACAAACTGTTTTGCACGCCCAAAAGTTGCCAAGGTACGTATCATTTGAATTGCTGCACCATTCTACTTGGCTTAAGCCTTAACATAACACTAGCATAGTCAAGAGCATGAAAATGTAAACATTTTCAAGACCGAATATCATACAGTTCACAAAAGAGAGGTTAGTACGAGTGGATCAATTCCTATTCCGCTCTAGCAAGAATCCTCATCATCCCACCTGTATTTGTCATCATGCTTCAAGCTAAAGAACATATCCAACTTAGTAGCATCATGAAACAATATGGAATGGAATTATATGAGAATTGGAATGATTCGTTTAATTTAAAGCATGAACTTTGATCAAAGGAATCTTGTTCTGCATAAGCAAGATGGAACCGGGATTTTACCTTAGTAGTGGCGAAATGTATACTAAAAAAATCTAGTGGTGGCGAGACTATATAAGTTAGGCATAATTTTTTTTTTAAATATAATAATTGCATTTTCTAAAATTCTTGTCGTGGCGGTCACCGCTACTAGACCCCCCTTGGTCCCATCCTTGATAAGAATTGGAATTTTAGTCGTTGTCCGCAATTACTACATTGTCTTGCGTAAAACAGTTTTTTGTGGTTGGTTATTGTAAACGTCGTACAAATTGTAATGTTTCACACTAATCCTGCGTTCCGAACATAGTCTAAACTTGACAATGAATTTGATAAATCGACAGGCATGGTAAGGAAAAACTAAGGATTTGATGATAGACTCATTCCGTACGTACTTTAAAGAATCGATCGAAATGGGGAATGCTACGGGGTTTGCTCTCTCTCTATATGGGGTATAGCCCGAATTAAAAAAAAAGTGATTAAACTAATGTGACCGTAAGTGTTCAATCAACTTAATTTTTTTACATAGCGGATGCACTCGATCAAAATAAATACTATATTCATTCCACGATTATTATTTTTTTATTGGATTTCCATTATAATTTGTGTTTATTTTGGAAACTTGTTCTTTTTGAAATTTGGATTTCTTTCTTGGTGTCCAACACGAGTGGCCATATGGACGGCAATCTTGACATACCAGATGGAAATTGAGCTAATTTACCGTTAACATTAATACGGGCCCACTAGTAAGAAAGAAATTATAGCATTGCACTTAATTATACCAAATTTATTTACTTCAAACCTTTCAATATAATCTTTTACAGAGAAGTATACTTTTGTTGAGTGAGAACCTTATTAATAGATTGATATATAATCAAACATATACGTCGAGCAATTTTTCTGCAAGACCTTCCAGCTCTATCACGCAGGTAACAAAGTGAGTGCCTTGGTCCATGTTATGAGGTCACCAAGTACTCTAAACATTAGGCACCGGCCTTGTATACTTGTACGTTGCAAAAACACCAAGAGCCACCACGACAGCTACCACCACCACTAGTGCACCACCCATCACCACCTTCCGATCCCTGATTATGGTCTGCTTCGCCACCGAAAATACCTTTCTTGATTCATCAGCCACTTGACCTTGAGTCCCTTTGGTTTTCGGCTGTGCGTTGATCTGATCCTGCGCCTTAGCCTGTTGTTCAGGTACTACTTGTATGGGTTGATCTTGCTCGGTCTCTAACTCTACTGAAGTTTTTTTGGGCATAATAATATGGAGAAGGCCAGCATTGGTAAACTTTGCAGTGATTTCATTTGGGTTGCAGTCCTTTGGAACTTTGATTTCCTTTGCGAAACGGCTCCGTTTCGTGCCGTCAATCGGGCGCTCTCCGGTGATCCTTAGGGTGCCACGGTTGCTGAGATGTACTTTCATTTGGTCTCTCTTGAATTCTATCACATAGAGGATATTGTGAAAATATAACTAAAACTAGAATAATGAGAGACATATAAGATTTATTAGGAAAGACGGATAATAACAAACAAAAATAACTTCGGCACAAAAGTGCATGAAAAGTTGGGAGTTAAAGAAAAAAGAAAAACAAGGTAATTTGTTTTAACGCATTTGAATTTTCATGGAGCTGAGTTAGGTTTGAAACTTAGACAGAGTAAACTGCTACCCAGTATATAATTTTTCTAAAGCTCCTTACTTGTCGAGCGATTTATCAATAAGCCACAACCAACAACCTAACTTGCCCCCCTTTTTTTTATTTACCTTTCCGTGAATATATAGATCATGCGATAATATATGCCTTTTATCCAACTTGTATGTCACTGAACAAAACGGTACGTACTCACATATCATTAGACATAATAAGTTACACAATATTACCAGGGACATGGACCACAAGAGTTTCTTTCCCTTCCTCTCTCCGCCAACTGCAGAAAGGTTCGAAATCGTCATATGTCGGCATCGCATCTCCGGCTTTGGCATCCGCCAGGGCCGGTGTGGTTGCGGCGCCCTTAGCACCTGTATTTGTTGGAGGCTTCATGTTCTTCTTTCAGGATATATGTTGGAAAAAATTGATGGCAATTTATATGCTAAGCAAAGTCACGAGAGGGGGTTTGGCCATGAGGTTTCTTCTGGGGTTCCTCTAGAAATGGAATCGCTGCCTTTTTGACACTTTAAAGTTTCTGATTTAGCTTAATTTCTGTCTTTGGCATTCTTTATCGTTTTGGGGATGATCTCCTTTTACATGAGCAATGGTATATTCCTTTTTGTTATTTCTACATTTTCTTGATCTTGGGAGAATGGATTCAAGAATTTCCATCCTCATTGCCAAACACCACTTCCCTTTCCCAATTAAAGATGAAATACAAAGTCTGGGCTATTATTTGGACCGCACATCGCCCAAACCTGGACAGCAGAGGTGCGGTTCAAGTGATTGCAACCATCGGACAGTGTTTTTAATAGTCCAGATTTATTTTCAATCTTTTACCCGTAATAAAAGACTTTTACCGGTAAAAGATTCAATAAATTTGAACTCTTTTACTACCGGTAAAAGATTCAACAAATTTGAACCATTTATTGTCAATATGAACGGTTCAGATTTGAATTGCACATCCTTCTCTGTAGAGAAACCGGATCCATTATGAAATTCCTTCCAATTGGGGTGGTCATTTGTAGCTAGCGAAAGAAAGATAGGACTCAACCTTGAGGGTTAGTCCAAGTGGTTGGTGGGTGTGCTCTCACACAATTGTCGAGGGTTCGAGTTTTGGGACTGAGCTGTAAGAAAGTTATTTCTTATAAATTCCATAATTCCGACGTTGATAGTCTGTCTTTGACCGGATCGGAGAAGGGATTAACCGAGGTCTGTGATCGTTCGTACATCCCTTACCACCATACCAAAAAGGGACTTATTCGTAATAACTTTAATTCGTATATATGGAGGAACGGTAATAATTACAAGGCTTGAAGGGCCTGTTTGATTGGAGGGATTGGATTAGAAAGGATTATAGCTATGGGATTATTAGTCCGGAGACTAAATAGTCCGGGGACTGTTTGGTAGTTAATCATCCCTATCCCATGTTTGTTTTGTGTATGGGATTACATGATGGACAAGTCCAATCCCAACTAATCCTTCCTATCCCATGTTTGTTTTGAATCCCTCTTGACAAGGATTAGCAGTTCAATTGACTATATTGCCCCCAAAACAATTTACAAACCCACCCATTCTTATATAATCTGTTATATAATTTTTTTAAGCTAACTTACCATTCACACTGTGAATTTCATAGAATCTTCACATGCTTGAAAAAAAAAAGAGTTGTTTTTTTTTTGTTCTTTAAAAAAAAAAAATCACAATCACAGTAAATTATGATCAATGGCCACCTAGGTGAGTTCCTGACTCACCCAACTTTCCACTCTTTCGAGACACTAGAAATGATAAGCATAAGCATAAACCAAGTGCTACATATAAAAAAGTCATTAGCATAGCCATTAACCTAATAAGGCACAACCATAGCCATTACATGCCCAATACAAACTGTTTTGCACGCCCAAAAGTTGCCAAGGTACGTATCATTTGAATTGCTGCACCATTCTACTTGGCTTAAGCCTTAACATAACACTAGCATAGTCAAGAGCATGAAAATGTAAACATTTTCAAGACCGAATATCATACAGTTCACAAAAGAGAGGTTAGTACGAGTGGAGCAATTCCTATCCCGCTCTAGCAAGAATCCTCATCATCCCACTTGTATTTGTCATCATGGTTCAAGCTAAAGAACATATCCAACTTAGTAGCATCATGAAACAATATGGAATGGAATTATATGAAAATTGGAATGATTCGTTTTAATTTAAAGCATGAACTTCAAAGGAATCTTGTTCTGCATAAGAATTGGAATTTTAGTCGTCGTCTGCAACTACAATTTGTGGTTGGTTATTGTAAACGTCGTACAAATTGTACTGTTTCGCACTAATCCTGCGTTCCGAACATAGTCTAAACCACACAATGAATTTGATAAATCGACTGGCATGGTAAGGAAAAACTAATTAAGGATTTGATGATAGACTCGTTCCGTACGTACTTTAAAGAATCGATCGAAACGGAGAATGCTATAGGGTTTGTTCTCTCTATGTTGGGTATAGCCCGAATTCAAAAAAAGTGATTAAACCAATGTGACCGTAAGTGTTCAATCTGCCTTGTTCTTTTTGCTTTTCAAAAAGTATTTTTCAAAAAATTCCCCCTAGATTCTCCCTACTTCCAACATTTTTCTCTCTATCTCTCTCAACTTATTACCCTTACTATTTTTCAAAACACAAACCAAACACAACATATTTTTTACATAGCGGATGCACTCGATCAAAATAAATACTATATTCATTACACGATTAATTTTTTTTTTACTGGATTTCCATTATAATTTGTGTTTATTTTGAAAACTTGTTCTTTTTGAAATTTGGATTTCTTTTCTTGGGTCCAACACGTGTGGCCGTATGGACGGCACACCAGCCCCATTCTTGACATACCAGATGGAAATTGAGCTAATTTACCGTTAACATTAATACGGGCCCACTAGTAAGAAAGAAATTATAGCATTGCACTTAATTATACCAAATTCATTTACTTCAAACCTTTCAATATAATCTTTTACAGAGAAGTATACTTTTTGTTGAGTGAGAACCTTTTTAATAGATTGATATATAATCTAACATATAAGTCGAGCTATTTTTCCGCAGGATCCCCCAGCTCTATCACGCTGGTGACAAAGTGAGTGCCTTGGTCCATGTTACGAGGTTGTCAAGTACGCTAAATATTAGGCGCCGGCCTTGTATACTTGTACGTTGCAAAAGCACCAAGAGCCACCACGACCGCTACCACCACCACTAGTGCAACACCCATCACCACCTTCCGTTCCCTGATTACGGTCTGCTTCGCCACCGAAAATACCTTTCTTGATTCCTCAGCCACTTGACCTTGAGTAACTTTGGTTTTCGGCTGCTCGTTCTGATCCTGAGCCTGACCCTGTTGATCAGGTACTATGCGTATGGGTTGATCTTGCTTGGTCTCTAACTCCACTGAAGTTTTTTTGGGCATAATAATATGGAGAAGGCCAGCATTGGTAAACTTTGCAGTGATTTCATTTGGGTTGCAGTCCTTTGGAACTTTGATTTCCTTTGCGAAACGACTCCGTTTCGTGCCGTCAATTGGGCGCTCTCCGGTGATCCTTAGGGTGCCACGGTTGCTGAGATGGACTTTCATTTGGTCTCTCTTGAATTCTATCACATAGAGGATATTGTGAAAATATAATTAAAACTAGAATAACGAGAGACATATAAGATTTATTAGGAAAGACAGATAATAACGAACAAAAATAACTTCGACACAAAAGTGCATGGAAAATCGGGAATTAAAGAAAAAGAAGAACACGGTAATTTTTTCAGCACGTTTGAATTTTCATGAGTTGAGTTAGGGTTGAAATTTAGACAGAGTAAACCGCTACCCAACATATAATTTTTGTAAAGCTCCTTAATTACTTGTCGAGTGATTTATCAATAAGCCACAACCAATAACCTAACTTGTCCCCTTTTATTTATTTACCTTTGCATGAATATAGATCATGCAATAATATATGCCTTTTATCCAACTTGTATGTCACTAAACAAAATGGTACGTACATATCATTAACATAGTAATAAGTTACACAATATTACCAGGGACATGGACCACAAGGGTTTCTTTGCCTTCCTCTCTCCGCCAACTGCAGAAAGGTTCGAAATCGTCGTACGTTGGCATTGCATCTCCGGCTTTGGCATCCGCCGGGGCGGGCGCAGTTGCGGCGCCCTTAGCAGCTGTATTTGTTGGAAGCTTCATGTTCTTCTTTCAGGATGTTGGAAAAGATTGATGGCAATTTATATGCTAAGCAAAGTCACGAGAGGGGGTTTGGCCATGAGGTTTCTTCTGGGGTTCCTCTAGAAATGGAATCGCTGCCTTTTTGACACTTTAAAGTTTCTAATTTAGCTTTAATTTCTGTCTTTGGCATTCTTCAACGTTTGGGGATCTCCTTTTACATGAACAATGGTATATTCCTTTTTGTTATTGTTACATTTTCTTGATCTTGGGAGAAGGGATTCAAGAATTTCCATCCTCATTGCCAAACACCACTTCCCTTTCCCAATTTTAAAGAATGAAATACAAGGCCCCTTATTTTTTGAATTAAATGTGATATATTGTGAGAGAATGATATGTCTCGTAAAGCGAGAAATAAACTACTTAGAAAAATAAGAACATTAGTAGAACGGGGCCAAAGTCAGGCTATTATTTGGCCCATTATGAAATTCCTTCCAATGGGAGTGGTCATTTGTAGCTAGTGAAAGAAAGATGGGACTCAACCTTGAGGGTTAGTCCAAGACTCCAAGTGATTGGTGGGTGTGGTCCGACGCAATTGTCTAGGGTTATTTCTTATGAAAGATGGGACTCAACCTTGAACGTTCTAGTATTGGGATCGAGCCGTAAGGAAATTATTTCTTATGAATTTCTTAATTCTGGCGTTGATAGTCTTTTTTTTACTGGATGAGAGAATGGATTAGCCGAGATGCGTGCTCGTTTGTACACCCCTTACCGCCATACCCCAAAAAGGGACTCGTTCGTAACAACTTTAATTCGTATGGAGGAACGGTAATAATAACAAGGCTTGAAATGGACTAGTTGGAGAACAAAGGGGAAATCAAGTGGTAAAAGGTTTTTTTTTTCTACGTTAATCCTAATCTATTCTATCTTAGGGGACTTGGAAAGGTGGATGGGTGCTTACGGGCAGGGCCGGCCCAAGGGATTTGGATGCCCAAGGCTAAATTGTGGGGTGGTGCCCCACGTATTTTTAGAATTAAACAACAATGATAGAAATGTTTTTTTATATTACTACTTTAGACTTTATAATGCATGTTAATTGCTTTGTCACCAACAGCCAAAGTGGTTGGCTTGAATTCTACTTGATTTGGTTTCGAAACCTGGCAGTTACAATAACATTATTTTTGGGGAAAATACATTTCAAAAGAAAAAGCTGCGCAAAGGACTCGAATTCGGACACTCCACATGAATTAAAATCAACTTACCACTGAGCTAGCAAAGACATTTATGTTATATAATGAACAACTAATATATATACTAAATTACAAATAATATTTGAGTGCTCCTAAAATTTGAATTTTTTTGGATGCCGGAGGCCCAGGCCTCTTGGGCCTGGGCCGGCCCTGCTTATGGGAATTGAACTCTGCCCATGTGCATAAGAGTATAAGAGCGGCACCAACTGCACTCCACTTCACTCTACTTGGAAGTGGTAAGGCTTTCGTTTGCATTAATAGTACTAGATTTCTAGGATCCAGCCTAAAATTAATTGGATATATGTGGAATAACCTCTAGAATATATTAACAGAGCTTGGGTGACTTAGAAGCAATGTGAGATAGAATCTAACACTCCCCCTCACGTGCAGACCGGATGCATGTGGAGGTACGAATTGAGGATATAATTATGAGATTTGATTCGGGCGAAGGAGACTTAGATCATGTGAGGTGAGGCCACCAAAGACCTAGCTCTGATATCATGTTAAATTTCTTGAAGGGTTCCAACCTAAACCAATTAGCTATAGGCAAGATAGCCTTTAGAATATGGGAAAGACTACAATACACACCCCTTATTTGAGTGTGTATCATATACACCCCCCAAAATATTATGAATTATAGAGAAAATGTTACGAATCGTATTGCTAAAAAGTTATGAATCGTATAAAGGTTACAAGATACACAAAAATGTTATGAATCATAATGAAAATGTTACGAATCGTACTGCTAAAAGGTTATGAATTCTAGAACAAAAGTTACGAAACATACTAAAATGTTATGAAAGAACCTTAAAATAGGTGCATATGATACACCCTTTTAAGAGGTGTGTATTATAGACTTTCCCTTAGAAAATATAATAATTAACCATGAGTTGCTTAAATGAGCGATATGAAAAAAAATCTAAAAAATAGGTTGTGGATTCGATTCTCATTGTGGAGTTTCATTCCACACCTTTTAAGTTAAATTAGATTGAATTTCCTGCATATACTAAGAAAAATTTGGACTCGTCCTCGTCAACACAATATCTGAATCCAATAGTCACGCTCTAGGTGTACTTTTTTGCGGTGCTAAGCTGATGCGCTTGCTGCAAAGGAGGAGGAAGGAGGTGTCTTGTGAACCGTGGCGGAGTCGGGATTTTGGCTCGAGGGGGCCAATTAACTAAAGAGCATCTCCAATTCATCTCTAAAAGTCTAAAATAGAGAATAGATGTGACATATTGGAAAGAGATTTTGTAATTTATTCTCACTTTTTGTACTTTATGAGAGAATATAAGAGGGACCCATCTTACTTTTTAGAGATTTTATCTCCAATATGGGAGTAGAGTCTCCATATTTGGAGAACCAAATATTTAAAAAGTAGGCTGGGTCCCTCCTATATTATCTCATAAAGTATAAAAAGTGGAAATAAATTACAAAATTTTCCTCCAATATGTCACATATATTCTCCATTTTGGACTTCTAAAAATGGGTTGGAGATGCTCTAAAATAAGTACTTATTTTAGAGTACTTTTTGATTTTTCAATAAAATACATTTGTAAATTAAAATGATTCTAGCTTAAAACAGTAAAAGTGTATGAATCATTTGTTACCTTTGTTTAGACTACAACAATACTCACATGCCTGGTTGTACGTTTATGAAAGAAATTAAGAAATGAGAATGTAAACAATCTATTTTTTACTAAAAATCAAACTAAAATTGTTAAGATTATGAGAAGCTATTTACACTAATAATATTCATAATAGTCTAAAATTAGGTAGATCTAATTTTCAAAATATTTTAAAATCGCAGGGGGCTGGGTCCCGTCTGGCCCTAAGGCAGCTCCGCCCTTGTTTGTGAAGACATTCAAGCCTATAAGGGGATGTTAGTTGTATAAGCTTGAATTGGGTGGGTGGGTTTTTGTGTTTTGGTGTTGAGGAACAAAAAGGGGCATAAGAAGTAGGGAAAATGACGGCTCAGGACGTGTTTTGATAATTAATATTCCCTCCGTCCCATTTTCATTTTCTATTTTCGTTTTTCGCGCGTGTCGTTCTTTCAACGGTTATATCTCCCAATCTATAATGTTTTTCATAATTTTGAAAATTTTGTACTCCGTATTATAGATCTAATCGAGAACTATCAAATAAGATCCATATTGCATATTTTTTGAGATTCATATTGGAAGATATAAGCGTTGAAAGAACGGCACGAAAAATGAAAATGGATAATGAAAATGGGATGGGGGGAGTATCTGCTAAGGACAAGCTAAGAATATTTGTTAATGCTGAAAATGTCCTTGGCGGGTATTAATTATCAAAACACGTCATTAGCCGTCATTTTCCCTAAAAAGTAAAGATAGGGTCCCGTCCAGTCCAGCCATATGAGAAGCTGGATTTTTCTTGGTGGGTTTGAAGTGTATTTGGGCCTTTTGGTTTTGGGGGTTGGTTTTCTTGGTGAGAGGTTATTGTCATTGCCTGTGTTTTTCGAGTCTATTAATGGAGAGAGAGAGAGAGAGAGAGAGAGAGAGAGAGAGAGAGAGAGAGAGAGAGAGAGAGAGAGAGAGAGAGAGAGAGAGAGAGAGAGAGAGAGAGAGAGAGAGAGAGAGAGAGAGAGAGAAGTTTTGTGAGATTGTTTGAGTTCAATTGAATTATTCAATTTAATTAACATCAAATATATATATACAGACGTTAAGGGTATACGACGAGATTCAATCTTCAATGTACAAAGATTTTTCGGCCGTCAAATTTAAAATATAAAAATAAAAAATCTCACAATTTAACGTCTGAAAAATTTCTCAGCACGAAGGTACAGAAATTTTCGGGAGAAAAGAGATTGAACCCCATACATGTGGTCTTTTTTTTCTTTTTGGATCAATTTAATCTTATGTTGGATTCGAATCATTTAGTTCATTGAATCAACAAACGAAAGTAAAGGTACTCGAAAGCCAAGAAAGTAAGAAACGACACATTGATCAATATGGAACTAAAACTCTCTTGAGCCCATCTGTTCTACATCCGATGGGACAAAAAAAGAGAGCTTCGGCTCCTCTCTAGTCCAATATTTGGAACAGAAGGGACAGTATAAATTTGGATCATTCATTGTCTTAATTAATGGTTCGGATTTGTTTAGAAACTCTAATCAGTAAAAACAAAATTTGAGTAAATCCGAACAATTAATTACATCAATAGACGATTCATATTTAGACTGTCCCGTCCAGTTCAATCCAAATTAACGATCGAAGAAGATCCAATTCCAAACAAAAACCACAACCTTAAAATAGAGCTTAGGCAAGAAACAAAACAGGAAACAAGCTAAGCATGGCTGCCCTAGCGAGATTATGGGAAAACTTAACATCAGGTCTTGGTACTTTGACCACTTTTACAAACTTAAAACTAAGTACTCTTTCCGTCCTAATTTAATTGTTACTTTTAAGAATTCGTGTCACTTTTTAATTGATCATATATTATAATTTATAATATTGGGAATGGATCTAGGTACAAAACATTTGCCAATACTTTTGACATTAAATCCTAACCATTGCTTTGGATGGTTAGAATTAAAAATAAAAAGACCACACTTTCTCTCTCTCCCCTCCCTCCCTCACTCACCCCTCTCTCTCTCTCTCCCTCCCTCCTGTCAAGTGTCAACTGTAAATCCCAAATCCAAAACAGGGGCACACCCAAACATGGACATAAATGAAAAACAAGCACAGTAATGGCGGAAGTTTCAACAATTTATATAAGAAAATCCAAATGAAAATCTAGGCAAAACAAAAAAATGTATCTCACTGAATCTTCTTCATCCACGACGATTAATTTTCACCAAACAAAACAAAAATGAACAATAAATAGCAACAAGAGGATAGCATAGTTACATCAATTGAAAATAAAACACACCCATTTACAGATTTCGTTTGACACCTAAATTAAGTATGATGGTGTGCCGGAGTCGTCTGCTACCGTTGCCCGGAGCAGCCGAATCTGCATTTCTTTCCTGTTTTGTTTCTTTCAAAAGGGGAAGGCCGAGAGCAGGGGAGGGAGAGAGAGAGGTTCAACACATATAATGTCGCGGACGAGCTGCAATCGAGAGAGCCCGTGGGTTGCATGTCTTCATCCCAAAAAATCTAGATCTTTTTACAAGTATATCTTATTTTTCCTTTTGATTTTGATGGATATTAGGGCGTAGTATCTAAAGAATAGTGGGTGTAATTTTTGTATACTTTGTCTATTTCTCTAATAAGATTTCTTGTGACATTATATGGGACATTATTCCTGGAGATAATTTGGCAATGGGGTGTTGGTAGGAGAGTGGGGAGGGGATGTCGTGAGGAGAGAGAGAGAGAGAGAGAGAGAGAGAGAGAGAGAGAGGTACAACACGTGAGAAAGAGGGGAAGAGAGAGAAAGTGTGGTCTTTTTACTTTTAATCCTAGCCATCCAAAACAATGGTTAGGATTTAGTGTCAAAAGTATTGGCAAATATTTTGTCCCTAGATCCATCTCCTATAATATTTTATGTAATTTTAAAAACATTGTATTATAGAACAAATCGAGATCTATCAAACAAGATTTATATTGGATATAAAATTCATTACCAATTTAACGATATAACAAGTTTTTTTATCCAGTTAAAATAGAACTGGGACAAGTAAATTAGGACGGAGGGAGTAGTACAAAAATTCTGAAAATCCAAACGGAGTGGTTGAACCAGATTGCTAACTTAAACAAACATATCTATATATATACTCCATCCGTCCCGAATTTTTGGTCTTAATAAATTTTTTTAATTGTCTTAAAAAGATTGTCTCAGTTAAAAAGTAGTAATGAACAGAAGTATACTTTTTGTTGAGTGAGAACCTTATTACTAAATTGATATACAATCTAACATATATGTCGAGCTATTTTTCTGCAGGATCTCCCAGCGCTATCACGCAGGTGACAAAGTGAGTGCCTTGATCCATGTTATGAGGACACCAAGTACCCTAAACATTAGGCGCTGGCCTTGTATACTTGTACGTTGCAAAAGCACCAAGAGCCACCATGACAGCTACCACCACCACTAGTGCAACACCCATCACCACCTTCCGATCCCTGATTATGGTCTGCTTTGCCACCGAAAATACCGTTCTTGATTCCTCAGCCACTTGACCTTGAGTCCCTTTGGTTTTCGGTTGCACGTTCTGAGCCTGAGCCTGAGCCTGATCCTGATCCTGGTGAGGTACTATGCGTATGGGTTGTTCTTGCTTGGTCTCCAACTCTATTGAAGTTTTTTTGGGCATAATAATATGGAGAAGGCCAGCATTGGTAAACTTTGCAATGATTTCATTTGGGTTGCAGTCCTTTGGAACTTTGATTTCCTTTGCGAAACGACTCCATTTCGTGCCGTCAATCGGGCGCTCTCCGGTGATCCTTAGGGTGCCACGGTTGCTGAGATGGACTTTCATTTGGTCTCTCTTGAATTCTATCGCAAGGAGGATATTGTGAAAATATAACTAAACTAGAATAAGGAAGGAGCGACATAGAAGAATTATTAGGAAAGACGGATAATAACTTTGGCACAAAAGTACATGAAAAGTCGGGAATTAAAGAGAGGGAAAAACACGGTAATTTTTTTAGCACATTTGAATTTTCATGAGCTGAGTTGGGGCTTAGATAGAGTGTACCGCTACCCGGCCAATATATAGTTTTTGTAAAGCACCTTACCTGTCGAGTGATTTATCAATGAGCTACAACCAATAACCTAACTTGTTCCTTTTTTTTATTTACCTTTGCTTGAATATAGATCATGCGATATATGCCTTTTATCCAATTTGTATGTCACTGAACAAAACGGTACGTACGCACATATCATTAACACATAATAAGTTGCACAATACCAGCGACATGGATCACAAGAGTTTCTTTCCCTTCCTCTCTCCGCCAATTGCAGAAAGGTTCGAAATCGTCGTACGTCAGCATTGCATCTCCGGCTTTGGCATCCGCCGGGGCGGGCGCAGTTGCGGCGCCCTTAGCAGCTGTATTTGTTGGAGGCTTCATGTTCTTCTTTCAGGATGTTGGAAAAGAATGATGGCAATTTATATGCTAAGCAAAGTCACGAGAGGGGGTTTAATTTGGGTATGAGGTTTCTTCTGGGGTTCCTCTAGAAATGGAATCGCTGCCTTTTTGACACTTTAAAGTTTCTGATTTAGCTTTAATTTCTGTCTTTGGCATTGTTTAACGTTTGGGGATGATCTCCTTTTACATGAACAATGGTATATTCCTTTTTGTTATTTTTACATTTTCTTGATCTTGGGAGAATGGATTCAAAAATTTCCATCTTCATTGCCAAACACCACTTCCCTTTCCCAATTTTAAAGAATGAAATACAAGGGCCCCTTATTTTTTGAATTAAATGTGATGTATTGTGACAGAATGATATGTTTCGTAAAGCGAGAAATAAACTACTTAGAAAAATGAAAACATTAGTAGATCGGGCCAAAGTCAGGCTATTATTTGGCCCATTATGAAATTCCTTCTGATGGGAGTGGTCATTTGTAGCTAGCGAAAGAAAGATGGGACTCAACCTTGAGGGTTAGTCCAAGACTCCAAGTGATTAATTGGTGGGTGTGCTCCGACGCAATTGTCTAGGGTTCTAGCATTGGGACCGAGCTGTAAGAAAATTATTTCTTATGAATTTCTTAATTTTGGCGTTGATAGTTTGTTTTTTACTGGATCAGAGAATGAATTAGCTGAGATGTGTGCTCGTTTGTACACCCATTACCGCCATACCCCCAAAAGGGACTCGTTCGTAACAACTGTAATTCGTATGGAGGAACGGTAATAATAACAAGGCTTGAAATGGACTACTTGGAGAACAAAGGGGAAATCAAGCGGTATGGTTTTTTTTTTTTTCATTCGATAATCCTAATCTATTATATTTTAGGGGATTTGGGAAGGTGGATGGGTACTTACGGCTATGGGAATCGAATGATAGGCGCGTAAATGTTTACATATGCGCCCTTTAATTTATCATTGCTAAGTCCATTTATATTATTACTTGAGATTAATGCTTGATTTTTGAGTCGTAGGTATTTGGAGGTTTTGACATTTTAAATGGGCTTTGTTTAGTTGCTGAGAAGCATGGATTGCGTCCTATAATTTTTCCTCCTTCTAGTCTGCTGCCGTGTACGTGGTACTGGAAGTGGAATGGGTTAGCAGAATAATACAAGTTGTAAATGTATTGGTGGACCACCGAAGCACGGCTGGGTGCAGTCCATTACCCATACGTGGTTCCTAGTCAAGGCAGTCAACAGAAAGATCAGCGCGATGTTCTCCTCTTCAATGTCCGACTAAACTCGTTTCTAGGGCGTAGATGAAATTTGAACTCTGAGTAATAATATTTATGTTTTGATTTAGTATTTTATTATTCGAATCGTGGTTGTATGACTTGAGGATTTATTTGCAGTATTAATTTTCTCTATCAAATCTTGTGTATGATTTTCTAGATTTTTATGCACGTTCATACAACGGTTCTTAATTGTTTGTTGTAACTGAGTAAGATGAGTTATGCTTCGTAAGACGCGCCATGCTATTAGACGATCCATGCCATAGAGACGGTGCGTGCTAAGCGACGATACCCCATGCTATTTGGTGATTCATAAATATCTTTAGGCGATACCGTGAGGGCCCATGAACCTTAACGATATCCGGATTGATTCAAATAATAGACCTTTATCATCACATAAATATTGTTACAACGGGTCGAGTGGATTCGAAACCCTAGATCTTTTCTCCCATAAAATCTCGTTACTTTTGATTGCTTTATATCACTTTAGTTTGCATAATTTAGGAGATCAAACAATCAAATTCTTTTCCGAATTAATTTAGAAATCGATTGAAATAACTGCAACTCAGCCTTCGTAATCTTTGAGGACAATACTCGGAGTACTTACCGCTATCTTTTAGGTAGTACTCCCTCCGTCCCTTTTTAAGTGTCCTGCTTCGTAATTCCAACTTATTAAAAAGACATCATCATTATACCTTTCACATCAACTTTTTCCTCCACTTTTCCTACTTACCCATCATCATTACACTTTTACTCACTAACTTTTCAAAATGAAATCTACTTTTAGGGGCAAAATGGAAAATTCACTAACTTTTACCCACTAACTTTACAAAATGGACACTTATTAAGGGACAGCCCAAAATGAAATACCGGACTCTAAAAAAGGGACGGAGGGAGTAGTAATTATTCTGTTTTATTAATTATTTTGATACAGAAATGACACGATCATCAAACTTTGCTTATGTGCATAAGAGTATAAGGGAGGCGCCCACTGCACTTCACTTCACTTAGAAGTGGTAAGGCTTTCATTTGCATTAATAGTACTAGATTTC
This sequence comes from Rhododendron henanense subsp. lingbaoense, assembly GCA_020567845.1. Taxonomy (NCBI): domain Eukaryota; kingdom Viridiplantae; phylum Streptophyta; class Magnoliopsida; order Ericales; family Ericaceae; genus Rhododendron; species Rhododendron henanense. Next base: position 8,555,338 of record CM036317.1, read on the forward strand.
TAGGAGGTTTCAGCGTAAAATTAATTGGATATATGTGGAATAGCATCTAGAATATATTAACAAAGCTTGGGTGACTTAGAAGCGATGTGAGATAGAATCTAACACTCCCCCTCATGTGCAGACCGGATGCACGTGAATGTACGAATTGAGGATATAATTATGAGATTTGATTCGGGCGAAGGAGACTCAGACCATGTGAGGTGAGGTCACCAAAAACATAACTCTGATATTTCTTGAAGGGTTCTAACCTAAAACCAACTAACTATAGACAAGATAACCTTTAGAATATAATAATCAACAAATAGGTTGTGGATTCGATTCTCATTGTGGAGTTTCATTCCACACTTTTTATTTAAAAATTAGATTGAATTCCCTGCATATACTAAGAAAAATTTGGACTCGTCCTCGTCAACACAATATCAGAATCCAATTAGTCACGCTCTAGGTGTACCTTTTTGCAGTGCTTTAAGTTGATGCGCTTGCTGCAAAGGAGGAGAAAGGAGGTGTCTTGTGAACAGTGGTTGGAGTTAGGATTTTGGCTCGAGAGGGGCCAATTAACTAAAATAAATATTTATTTTTGGATTTTTGATTTTTCAATATAATACATTTTTACATTAAAATTATTTTACCTTAAATCTGGTCGAAAAAGCGGGTAATAGTTTACGGATGGTTTCGGTAAAACGGAAATGACACCGGCGACGGAGAACCTCGGGCTGACTTCGGTTGATCTGTGGTTGAGGTTGGAATACTTGAAGTTTGCGTGGAAGGTTGGAGAACCGCGCGAAATCGAATGGTGGGGTGACGCGAGCGACAAACCCGATTTTCACTCTCTAAAACTCCATGGGAGCTTTCTCTCTATTTTTTTCTCTCCACTATTTTGTAGCTAAGGACGATTTTGGGTAACAAATTTTCACAGCCTAAGGGAGGTGTGTTTGTATAGAGAAGTGAGAGAGAAGAAGTGCAAGTTTGGAGGTGGTGGGAGTGTGGGATGATAAGTGTGGAGGTGATGGAGTGTAGAAGGGAAGTAAGAAAGAAATATACTCAGGAGAGAGATGAGGAAGAGAGAAGTGCCGAAAAGAAAGGGAACAGGAGTCATGTTTTATGGGTTTTCAAATTTAATATGTATATGGATGCATGTGTATGTAATTGTGGGAGGGTGCCGAATGGAGAGAGAGAGAGAGAGAGAGAGAGAGAGAGAGAGAGAGAGAGAGAGAGATTCGGGAGATGAGAGAGGGAGCACAATCCCTCATTTTCAGAAACAAACTATTGCTACATTTACTATATATTTACATATACATATATCTAGATATATGTACACATATCATTACAAATATATAGATGGTTAAAGTTAATTATAAAAACTAACAAAAGATGTTCAGCTCCTCTCCGGTCCAATATTTGAACTGGAAGGAATAGTATAAATTTGGATCGTCCATTGTCTTAATTAATGGTTCGGATTTGCTCAGAAACTCTAACCAGTAAAAATAAAATATGAGTAAATCCGAACAATTAATTACATCGATAGATGATTCATATTTAGATTGTTCTGTCCAGTCCAAATTAACGATCGAAGAAGATCCAATTCCAAACAAAAACCACAACCTTAAAATAGAGCTTAGTCAAGAAACAAAACAGGAAACAAGCTAAGCATGGCTGCCCTAGCGAGATTATGGGAAAACTTTTTTTTTTTGACATCAAAGAAGAACATCATATATATGAATAGAAAAGAGTACAAGAAGGGTTTCAACTAACATAATACAAATCAAAGCACATGAGCGTGCGGCAAACCTAAGCTACAACAAAAACAAATAAACAACAGCTAAGCTACGCACATCACCTCCTAAGCTACGTGCATCACCTCCCAATCGTCAGTTCGCAACCATTTCAACAAACGCAAGACATGAGCTTAAATGATAAAACAAACAACCAAAATTGACCAAGTACTCTGATTATGGGAAAACTTAACATCAGGTCTTTTGTACTTTGAGTACCACTTTTACAAACTTAAAACTAAGTACTCTTTTCGTCCCAAATCCCAGTTTAATTGTCACTTTTGAAAATTTGTGCCACTTTTCATGTTTTAATTACATCAATGTTTTATGTGATTTTAAAAACATTGTACTATAGAACAAATTGAGATATATCAAACAAGATTCAAATTAGATATAAAATTCATTATCAATTTAAAGATATAACAAGTATTTTTATCCGGTTAAAATAGAACTGGAACAAGTAAATTAGACGGAGGGAGTAATACATAAATTCCGAAAATCCAAACGGAGTGGTTTGAACCAGATTGCTAACTTAAACAAACATATATATATATATATATATATATCGGGGCGGTTCAAGAGACACCCAAAAAAATACCCCATAGTTTCCAATCAAATTTGATGATCCGAGCCGCTCAATGTGATTAGAATGTGATTTTAAGGGTACTCGCGAGAAATTAACAAAAAAAATGACCGAAAAAGGCTTGATCTAAGCAGTTTTTAGATTAGATTTAATGAACGATTCAATTTAAAACTGCTCAAAACAAGCACTTCCCGGTAATTTTTTTTGCTGATTTCTCGCGGGTACCCTTAAAATCACGTTCTGCACACATTGAGCGGCTCGGATCATAAAAATTTGATCGGGAACTATGAGATTGAAATTTAGGGTGTTTTTTTAGGTATTTTTTTGGGGTGTCCCTTGAACCGCTCCCTCCGTCCCGAATTTTTGGTCTTAGTAAGAATTTTTTATTGTCTTAAAAAGATTGTCTCAGTTAAAAAGTACTAATGAACAGAAGTATACTTTTTGTGTTGAGTGAGAACCATATTAATAAATTGATATATAATCTAACATATATGTTGAGCTATTTTTTCGCAGGACCTCCCAGCTCTATCACGCAGGTGACAAAGTGAGTGCCTTGGTCCATGTTACGAGGTCGCCAAGTACCCTAAACATTAGGCACCGGCCTTGTATACTTGTACGTTGCAAAAGCACCAAGAGCCACCACGACAGCTACCACCACCACTAGTGCAACACCCATCACCACCTTCCGATCCCTGGTTATGGTCTGCTTTGCCACTGAAAATACCGTTCTTGATTCCTCAGCCACTTGACCTTGAGTCCCTTTGGCTTTCGGCTGCTCGTTCTGATCCTGAGCCTGACCCTGTTGATCAGGTACTACGCGTATGGGTTGATCTTGCTTGGTCTCTAACTTTATTGAAGTTTTTTTGGGCATAATAACATGGAGAAGGCCAGCAGGGGTAAACTTTGCAGTGATTTCATTTGGGTTGCAGTCCTTTGGAACTTTGATTTCCTTTGCGAAACGACTCCGTTTCGTTCCGTCAATCGGGCGCTCTCCGGTGATCCTTAGGGTGGCACGGTTGCTGAGATGGACTTTCATTTGGTCTCTCTTGAATTCTATCACAAGGAGGATATTGTGAAAATATAACTAAACTAGAATAAGGAAGGAGATACATAGAAGAATTATTAGGAAAGACGGATAATAACAAACAAAAGTAAATTCGGCACAAAAGTACATGAAAAGTTGGGAATTAAAGAAAAAGAAAAACAAGGTAATTTTTTTAGCGCGTTTGAATTTTTATGAGCTGAGTTAGGGCTTAGATAGAGTAAACCGCTACCCGGCCAATATATAGTTTTTGTAAAGCACCTTATTTGTCGAGTTATTTATCAATGAGCTACAACCAATAACCTAACTTGTCCCTTTTTTTTAATTTACCTTTGCGTGAATATTGATCATGCGATATATGCCTTTTATCCAACTTGTATGTCACTGAACAAAACGGTACGTACGCACATATCATTAACAATAATAAGTTACACAGTACCAGTGACATGGACCACAAGAGTTTCTTTCCCTTCCTCTCTCCGCCAACCACAGAAAGGTTCGAAATCGTCGTATGTCGGCATTGCATCTCCGGCTACGGCATCCGCCGGGACCGGCATTGCATCTCCGGCTACGGCATCTGCCGGGACCGGCGCAGTTGCGGCGCCCTTAGCAGCTGTATTTGTTGGAGGCTTCATGTTCTTCTTTCAGGATATATGTTGGAAAAAATTGATGGCAATTTATATGCTAAGCAAAGTCACGAGAGGGGGTTTGGCCATGAGGTTTCTTCTGGGGTTCCTCTAGAAATGGAATCGCTGCCTTTTTGACACTTTAAAGTTTCTGATTTAGCTTAATTTCTGTCTTTGGCATTCTTTATCGTTTTGGGGATGATCTCCTTTTACATGAGCAATGGTATATTCCTTTTTGTTATTTCTACATTTTCTTGATCTTGGGAGAATAGATTCAAGAATTTCCTTCCAAACACCGGCCACTTCCCTTTCCCAATTAAAGAACGAAATACAAAGTCGGGCTATTATTTGGACAATTATGAAATTCCTTCCAATGGGTGGAAATTGGGTACCACGAGGCGGTGTCCAGCACCAATCCGAGCCGTCCAAACGTGTTTGGGACGGTCCAGATCCGATCACTCTCTCTCCTACTCAACCGACCACTCTCTCTCCTCTTTCCCTCTGCTTGGATCTGGGCCGTCCAAAACATGTTTGGACTGCTTGTATGGCTGCTAGTGAAAGAAAGATGGGACTCAACCTTGAGGGTTAGTCCAAGTGGTTGGTGGGTGTGCTTCCACATAAATGTCCAGGGTTCGAGGTTTGGGACCGAGCCATAAGAAAGAATTTTTTTTTAATCAATTTTCTAATCCCGACATTGATAGTCTGAATTTGACTGGATCGAAGAAGGAATTAGCTGAGATGCTTGCTCGTTCGTACACCCCTTACCGCCATACCCCCAAAAGGGACTTGTTCGTAACGTACATGGTGTAATTCGTATGGTTAATAATTACAAGGCTTGAAATGGACTAGTTGGAGAACAAAGGAAAAATCAAGTAGGCTTTCATTTGCATTAATAGTACTCCCACGTCCCATTTTCATTGTTCATTATTTTATTTGTCTCTTTTATGTTTTTTGTCTATATTTTTTAGTGTGGATCTTGAAAAATATGCAATATGGATCTTATTTGATAGATCTCGATTAGTTCTATAATACAAAGTTTTCAAAATTATGAAAAATATTATAGATTGAAAGATATAAGAAATTAAAAAATGACACGCAATTCAAAACTGGACAATGAAAATTAGACGGAAGAAGTACTAGATTTCTAGGAGGTTTCAGCCTAAAATTAATTGGGAATAGAATCTAACACTCCCCATCACGTGCAGACCGGATGCACGTGAAAGTACGAATTGAGGAGACTAAAGAGATTTGATTCGGGCGACAGAGACTTAGATCACGTGAGGTGAAGCCACCAAATGCCTAACTCTAATACCATGTTAGATTTCTTGAAGGATTCTAACTTAAAACCAATTGGATATAAACATAATAGCCTTTAGAATATACTAATAATTAACCATGAGTAGCTTAAATGAGCGATATGGAAAAATAATCTAACAAATAGGTTGTGGATTCAATTCTCATTGTGGAGTTTCATTCCACACCTTTTAAGTTAAATTAGATTTAATTTCCAGCATATACTAGAAAAATTTGGACTCGTCCTCGTCAACACAATATCAGAATCCAATTAGTCACGCTTCAGGTGTACTTTTTTACGGTGCTTTAAGCTGATGCGCTTGCTGCAAAGGAGGAGAAATGAGGTGTCTTGTGAACAGTGGCCGGAGTCAGAATATTGGCTCGAGGAGAATCGATTAACAAAAATACAGAGTTTTTGATTTTTCAATATAATATAGTTGTACATTAAAATTATTCTTGCTTAAAATAGTAAAAGTGCATGAATCATTTGTTCCCTTTATTTAGACTATGACAATACTCACATGCCTGGTTGCACGTTTACAAAAGAAATTAAGAAATGAGAACGTAAATAATCTACTTTTTACTAAATCAAACTAAAATTGTTAAGATTATGAGAAGCTATTACACTAATAATATTCATAATAGTCCAAAATTAGTTAGATCTAATTTTCAAAAATATTTTAAAATTGCGGGAGGCTGGGGCCGTCCGGCCCTAAGGTAGCTCTGCCCTTGCTCGTGAAGACATTCAAGCTTATAAGGGGATGTTAGCTGTATAAGCTTGAATTGGGTGGGGTTTTGTGTTTTGGTGTTGAGGAACAAAAAGTGGCATAAGAAGTAAAGAGAGGGTCCAGTCCAGCCCAGCCATCTGAGAAGCTGGATTTTTTTGGTGGGTTTGAAGTATATTTGGGCCCTATGTTAAGGAAATAAAGTCCTACATTGATTGAGAGTGGAATGGGTGATCACTTAATAATATTTGGGACCTCCCCACTCATTGCCAATTGCTTTTGAGATGGATATAAAGTTTCTACATGGAATCAGAGCGGGGTCCGTTCCACCGTACATTTTATAAATAAAAAAAAATCACAAACCACACCCCACGATGACAGACCAGCAAAAAGGCTACACGATGATAGACCAAAAAATTGGCCACACGTGACAAATCTCAAACGCGGCTGCACGTGAGGGGGGATGTTAAGGAAATATAGTTACACATTGCTTGGGAGTAGAATGAGTGATCACTTAAAAACATTTGGGATCTTTCCACTCATTGATAATTGATTTTGAGATGGATATATATAAAGTTTCTACACTTTGGCTCCCACCAACAGAGATCAAATAACTCCCACCAACAATACGCTCATCTGTTTGATGAATTATTCAATTTAATTAACATCAAATATATGTACAGACGTTAAGGGCATAAGAGATTCAATGTACAAAGATCAAATAACATCAATCTTCAATGTACAAAGATCTATATGAATACATGATATAAGCACCGAGGCACACCACCAACGCCACCATCGCTGCCACATTCGTTGCCGTCTTCAACAAGCTTTTCGATCCCGAATCACACATTTGGGTGTCATTGTTATAATCCGGTGCAATACTCCCTGGTAACGTCCCGTTGTTAAGAAGCCCAATCTTCTTCATTGCGTTGCCTGCAGGTTCGGGCAATGTAGGTAATTTAGTTGCCTGATCCTGGCTGATGTTCCGAGGTGTTGATTGTTTGCCGGCTTCAGGCTGTTGAATTTGAGTAGCAGGACTGATGAGTTCTTGTTGAGGGGCTGAGGGACCTTTTTTCGGCATCACAACGTGTAACAGGCCGCCGGCAAACGTGGCATGGATTTCCTTAGATTTGCAGTCCTTTGGAATCGCGATTTCCTTGTGGAAACGGCTCCTTTTCGTTGCATCAACGAGGCGTTCCCCAGAGATCTTTAGGGTGTTAGTTGTATTGTTAACTTGTATCTTCAGCTGGTCTTTTCTGAATGCTGATAGTACCCAAGAAACAGAATGGAAAGTAAATAATGAACACATCGAAATTAAACCATCTGACTTTCTTGAAAATTTGAAAAGTTCAAGCTTAAAGTTGGTGACACATGTGCTGTTAAATAGTACTCTCTTAAATTAATGGAAGTTATGGTGTCAAGTTTATTGATCCAGCATTCTGGATTCAGGTGTCTGGCCTTGCTTACGCGCGTCTCGGTTAATCTTGGGAGACCATAAACCCACCGTCCACATTGTACTTGTTAGAATAAATGCATATACAAAATAATATCGCAATCAAATCGTGATCTTGATATTGTGATTTGATTGTAATTAGGATGATTTTCTCTTCTCTTGTATAAATAGAGGCCTCATTGTATGGTTTCAATAATCGAATTCAATATTTCTTCTCTCATATTTAACATGGAATCAGAGCTATAACATCTAGGCCCTATGGATATTTGCTCCTGGCCTATGGATATTTTCTTTCCATACAATGAGGCTTCTATTTATACAAGAGGAGAGAGCCTAACTATGGAAAAAAAATCATACTGATTAACTATGTAATAAAATCATCCTAATTACAATCAATTCACAATCTCAAGATCACGATTTGATCGCGATATTATTTGTATATGCATTTATTCTAACAGTTTAAATAATATTGGCTAGTGATCTTCAAGCTCTAAACAGTTTTACGTCATTATATAAATATCAGAACATCCGATTTCCTCATAAAACATGATTTTAACAGCGGAACAGGTCATAGCTTCTCCTCCCATATATGTCTTCTAAAATGAATATGTACCTAAAGTATTTTCACTGTGTATTTTGAGGAAGTGTAATTTGGGAAAATAAAAAGAGATCAATATAACTTGCGTATGGGCCGCGCAATTTGTATCAATATAACTTGCGTTTTCTTCCCGGTCAAAAAAAATTCCATAGAATCTTTTTAGTTTTTACCCAATAGCTTCAAATTAGCAAACTTATGAGTAAATGCATGTTGTCGTGACTCACTTACAAACTTTTTTTTTTTTGATAGAGGGGCAAGAGGGTAATTCTACTTGACCACTCACCTAAGCAATTGATGATTAGGGAGAGCAAGATGGACCCTTTTAACACACATACAAACCCAAACTCCTGATGTGGGAGCCGGCCCCATGACACATGCCCAATTACCAACTTGAGCATTTGAAAAATATGAAATAAAGAGCTGTGCATGAGATATATATTTATAATCAGTACCAGGGAGGTGGACGACAAGAGTTTCAGATTCATCGTTGCGGCGCCAGTTGCAGAACGGTTCGAAATCTTCAAAAGACAGAGAAGATCCGTTCTTGGTTTGCATGGCAGAATTTGCAATTTCTTGATCCTCAGGTCGTGTTTGGATTCAAAAGGCGCAGCGTGAGAGTCCTCCAGTATAATTATATATCATGGGTTATACGCATATTTATTGAAATGATGGGGCCTTTGGGAGGGTTTCTAAGAGGTTTCTTAATCTTTTGGATTTCCTCCGGAGATGAGGGAATTATTCCTGTTTTGGCTTCTCAGGTTTTGAGTTGCTTTGTGTCTTTGCGAATCCTTCTTCATGTCTAGGTTACCCTCTTGCATTGCATGCGTTAGATAGTCAGATAGGTCATTTCCCTTTTGTTAAAGTAAAGTATCATGACAAATTTATGCATCATGTATAATGTGTAAAAGTCGATCGACGAGAATTTGGATGGCAATATATTTTATTCTACGTATGGAGTAGTGTTCTAGTCGGGTCCCCTTTCGACAAAATACAGATTCAACTGCACTAAATTTTCTAGGGAGTATTGAAATAAGATGGGGCCCACGACCCTTTTAAGTGCCTGTGCGTGCAATTGTTTGAGCAAATGTGTGTTATGGTTACATTTTGCGGAAGAAATCATTTAGGATGATGTGGTAATAGTATTTTAGAGTTTGTGTTTTTGGCTGTGGCTTTTACATTTTACATTTTTGGTTTTTTTATTCATGTGAATTTGCAGTAAGACCAATAAGAGTAACCTAAAGTTAATGAAAGTAAAAATTTAAACTTCGGTAACTTTTAGTTTTATTGTCTTTAGGTTACTATTTTTGGTGTTCCAACAAATTGATTGTTTTTCTGAATTGTATAAACAAGAGAAGTTCTAAAACTACATATTTGGGCTTACTATGAATATTGCACTAATAATAATAATAAGTAAAAAAAAATTATTTTATAATTTCTTTTCATTGTTTAATTTTCTTTTTATGATAGGTCAATGCAATTCGAATTATGTGTATTAAGGGTATAATAGTCTTTTACATCTCAAAGTTAAGACCGTTAGAGCATCCACAGTGGTATAAGAAAAACTAAAAGATTGCTAAGGTTAGCAATATTTGCTCAAAAAAGAGCTCACATTGGAATAAGCAAACTTAACAATCTCTTAGCAACTCATCAAATTTTGACAATTGGATAATCAAAACTAGCAATCTTTAGCCAATAATCAAATTTAGTTGTCTCCACGTTTTCTCAATCAAGTACACTATCATTACACAAAAATCTTCTCTCTCTTCCATTTTTAATATGTTTCTAAGAAAAATATTTTTAAAAACAGTTTTTATTTTTTTGCAAAAACAGTTTTCAAAAACATTTTTTTATTAAAACAATTTTTTCAAAAACTATTCTTTTGAAAAGGAAAAAAAAATCTTCCAAAAACTTTTTTTATTCAAAAACTGTTTTTAAACTTTTTCCCGAAAACTATTTTTTTAATTAAAGTTTTCAAAAAACTATTTTTTCTTTTTCTAATAACCCGTTTTTATTAGTTTGAAAACTATTTTTTTAAAAAATATTTTCTATGTCATAATTTCTAGATTTTTATAAGTTGAAAATGTGACGTGGCAAATTTTGGTTATTCAATTTAGATTGAACCATTGTGGACTTCTACATTGCTAACCTTAGCAACCTCTTATATGGATAACCAAAAGATGATGTGGCAACTTTTGATTATCTGGTTTTGAGTAATCCACTGTGGAGGCCAATTTTTTAACGATATGAGGTGCATACGTATATTTGTTTGCAAAGTAAGGGAGGTAACAATAGTTTTCAAGACCAGAGGGGAGATAAGTGTATTTGTCATAAATCTCAAGAGGAGAAATTTTTTAGTGTCGAGCATGTATCTCGGCCGTCCAAATGTGTTTTGGACGGCCCAGATCTGTTTGGAGTTGAGGAGTGTTTTGGTAATTTTATACTAAAAAATTATCTACATAGATTTGGGCCATCCAAAACACGTTTGGATGGCCGAGATGGTGTTCGGCACCACGTGACCTGTGCCCACCCAGCACCGGAAAACACTTCTCTCAAGGGAGGTCGGCATAATTTATCCGAAGATAAAAGAAAGTTTGCAGTTATTTATCCTCCACGTACGTCTAACCAACCATGCATAAATGCGAAGCTGCCAATTTTGACGAGTGACAACTATTTTACGAGGAAATGACATTTTCAATGATTAATTGGCAACTTGACCCATATATGGAGGCAGGATATTCTGTGCCGAAAATTCATGTGTTTCTGTGCCCAAATTTTTTTCGGCCGTCAGATTTAACACATAAAAATAAAAAATCACACAATTAAACGGCCGAAAAATCATTCGACACAAAGGCACATGAATTTTCGAAACTGGAGATATCGGACCCTATATATGTGGTCTTTTTTTTCTTTTTGGATCAATTTATTCAGTCCGACTAAAGTAAACTTTAATCTTATGTTGGATTCGAATCATTTAGTTCATTGAATCAACAAACGAAAGTAAAGGTACTCGAAAGCCAAAAAAGTAAGAAACGACACATTGATAAATATGGAACTAATAAAACTCTCGAGCCCATCTGTTCTACATCCGATGGGACAAAAAAAGAGAAAAAAGAGATTCAGCTCCTCTCCGGTCTAATATTTGGAACATAATAAATTTGGATCGTCCATTGTCTTAATTAATGGTTCGAATTTGCTCAGAAATTCTAACTAGTAAGAATAAAATGAGTAAATCCGAATACATCAATAGGCATATGATTCATATTTAGACTGTCCCGTCGAGTCCAAATTAACGACCACCAACCTTATAATAGAGCTTAAGTCAAGAAACAAAACCGGAAACAAGCTAAGCATGGCTGCTGCCCTAGCGAGATTATGGGCAACCTTAACATCAGGTCTTCCTACTTTGACCATTTTTTTACAAATTTAATAAAACTAGTACATAAATTCCGAAAATCCAAAAGGAGTGGTTGAACTAGCTAGATTGCTAAACTAAACGTGCAGCCGCCTATGTGGAACAATACCGAGTCAAAGAGCTGGCAGCTAGCCTGGCACGAATTGATGCCCCCTTCTCTAGTTCTCTTTACCCACAAATGCGTATCAAATGAGGTAGGATTTTTTGTACCAAAGTTGTTTGTACCGAGGGATTTTCAGACCGTTGAATTTAAAAAAAATAAAAACTTCAGACAATCCAACGGTCCGAAAATCTCTCGGCATAGAGGAGATCGGATCCCGTATCAAATGTTCATGCACCTGCATATATGTAATGAAAGACAATTAACAACTTGATAGAAAAGAAATTAATTCAGAATATGAAGTGGCATCCAGATAAAAAGAAGAAAAGGCATAGTGGATTTGAGTTCCAAATTAATCAAAATGTGCGTAAAATTGATCCAAACACTTTAAGTATCACAAAAACAGCATTACAGGATAGAGAGAGTATTTGAATTTAAAATCACAAGACAAGTGATTCAGGCTCCGTTTCTACTAAAAGAACACTAACAATTTAACACATTTTACCATATTGTTTCCACTAACAAAAAAGTTGTCAACAAAAACTTTTTTTGCTATAGTAACTTTACTCACAAATCCATCAATAATTTATTTACTACCGGAAACAATTTGACATTTCTCAATAACTTATTTACTACCGAAAACACCTAACAATTTCTCAACCATAAATAAAAATCTACAATTTTCTCACTATCGGAAACACCCCTTTCGTCATTTTTATTTGGGTAAATTACAGTTAACCCCCTCTAACTATGCCTCGGTGACACTTAACCCCCTCTAACTATTATTTTTGGCACTTAACCCCCTCTAACTAACTGAAATTCAAACGGTCATAACTTCAAACGATCATAACTTCTTCGTCCAAAATTGAAAACATGCAAATTATATATCGATTTCGAGGTCTTGAAGTCAGCTTTCTAATGACACCAAAATCACATCACGATTCAAAGCACACAGAAAGTTATGATCAAAACGGTCTTTCTGTCTACCAGCCCTTACTCTTTTGATCATAACTTTCTGTGTGCTTTGAATCGTGATGTGATTTTGGTGTCATTAGAAAGCTGACTTCAAGATCTCGAAATCGATATATAATTTGCATGTTTTCGATTTCGGACGAAGAAGTTATGACCGTTTGAAGTGATGACCGTTTGAATTTTAGTTAGTTAGAGGGGGTTAAGTGCCAAAAATAATAGTTAGAGGGGTTAAGTGACACCGAGTCATAGTTAGAGGGGGTTAACTGTAATTTACCCTTTTTATTTTGAAGTGTAGCTATGATATAGCGAACCAGTGTGCCCCACCTTCAATATCATTCTTATGAAATTTATACCCCTTTTTATTTTGAAATGTGTACTTTATATAAAGGAGATCACTACTTGCAGTAAGAAATGTGACCAAAAGTATTCTGTATCCAAACAATGAGGCTGCTCCATAATGGGTTTCCCTTTCCCTTTCTTGTGGCTCTCCTCATTACTGGATGTGTATCAGCAGCTGAAGCAGAGAGGTCCACCTACATTATTCACATGGACAAGTCTCACATGCCCAAGGCCTTCACCGCCCCACACCACTGGTACTCCTCCACCGTCGATTCCATCAAGACCGTCAGCCTGGCAACATCCGACCGGGTCCTCCAGTCGCCGGCGAGGGTCCTCTACACTTACGACAGCGCCGCTCATGGGTTCAGTGCAGTGCTTTCCGAAGACGAGTTGGAGACCGTGAAGAAGCTCCCAGGATTTCTGTCGGTTTACGGCGACAGGCAAGTGACAGTGGACACCACCCACACGTTCGAGTTCTTGTCGCTTAATCCGGTCACCGGGCTCTGGCCGGCGTCGGATTACGGGAAGGACGTCATTGTCGGCGTGCTAGACAGCGGCGTGTGGCCGGAGAGCAAGAGCTACCACGACGAGGGAATGTCGGCGGTTCCCTCCAAGTGGAAAGGAACTTGTGAGGTGGGCCAGGAGTTCAACTCCTCGTTGTGTAACTTGAAGCTCATCGGAGCTAGGTATTATTCGGAATTTAAGATCAATGTTTTTTTTTTTTTCCTTTCAAATTCTTGCTTTTATTTGTAGTTGGAAGTATATAATTAGAATATGTGTACCAATAAAATATCTATAACTTATCTTCCATACGAGAGAAATTTATTCACATGTTTCCGTGCAATCTCAGTGGTCTGTTTTGGCAATTAATGGTTTAGATTTTAAAAAAATTATTCACGCGAATAGTATAACTATTTATTTTAAAATCCGAACTGTCCAAAACACTTTTGGATACGCACGATTGAACGTTATAAACTTTATTTACGCGTTTTTCTCCTTCTATACATTATTGGTGTGATTGTGTGATTAATAAATCCTATAGGTACTTCAACAAGGGCGTAATCGCAGCAAATCCCAACATAACAATCAGCATGAACTCCGCAAGGGACACCGACGGCCACGGGACCCACACTTCTTCCACCGCCGCCGGTAATTACGTAGCCGAAGCCTCCTACTTCGGCTACGCGACAGGGACAGCAAGAGGCGTCGCGCCCAGAGCCAGGCTCGCCGTCTACAAGGTTCTCTGGGAGGAAGGCCGGTACGCCTCCGACGTCCTGGCCGGCATCGATGCGGCCGTCTCGGACGGGGTCGACGTCCTGTCCATCTCCATGGGCTTCGGTCAAAACACTCCCCTCTACGAAGACCCCATCGCCATCGCTTCCTTCGGAGCGATGGAGAAGGGCGTGCTTGTTTCCACTTCCGCTGGAAACAGAGGCTTTCAGATTGGTCGCCTCCACAATGGAAACCCGTGGGTCGTGACCGTAGCCGCGGGCTCCGTCGACCGGTGGTTCTCTGGGACCTTGACTCTGGGAAACGGGTTAACCATCACTGGGTGGTCCATGCTTCCGGCTCGAGCCATAGTCAAGAACGTCGAGCTATATTACAATGAAACAATGTCTCCATGCGATTCAGCTGAGACGCTTGCTACCTTGAATTTTGGTCCTCGAATCCTAATTTGCGAAAATAAGCGACAGTTGCCTGTCTCTAACCTAATGGGCTCTCTCAGCGCTTTTTCCACACAGAGCGTAGAGGCAGCAATATTTGCATCACACTGGCCGGAGGTAGACGACTATTATTTCGAGTCCAACAGTTTTCCTTTTCCTGGAGTGGTAATTAGCTCCGAGGACATGAAATCCGTGATCGAGTATGCCAAGCTTGGTTTTACTTCGAGGGCTAGTATTAGTTTCCAGGAGACCACGGTGGGGACAACACGAGCCCCAGCCGTGTCCTCCTACACATCGAGGGGTCCGTCCCGAGCCTACCCGGGAATTCTGAAGCCCGATGTAATGGCGCCCGGGACCTTGGTTTTGGCGTCTTGGACTCCGGTTAGTTTGGCGACTTCACTCAGGGGTATGTCTCTGGCGAGCGATTTCAATATAATCTCGGGCACGTCCATGGCCTGCCCTCACGTTGCTGGAGTGGCGGCCTTGTTGAAAGGGGTCCATCCGACGTGGTCCCCGGCAGCCATCCGATCAGCCATGATGACAACCGCGAATCCTCTTGATAACACTCTCAGTCCGATTCGAGACAACGGGTACAATCTTCAGGTGGCCACGCCGATATCAATGGGGGCGGGCCAAATCGACCCGAACAGGGCACTTGACCCCGGGCTTGTGTATGATGCCACTCCACAAGACTACGCAAATATCCTCTGCTCCGTGAATTTCACCGCGAGTCAAATCATGACCATCACGAGATCAAATGGTTATAACTGCTCGAATCCGTCATCGGATCTGAACTACCCGTCATTTATTGCTTTGTACAACGAGGAAGCAGGAGCTTTGGTTCACAAATTCGCAAGGACCATGACAAATGTTGGGTACAGTGGGGCGACGTACAAGGCTAATGTGACAGCGCCGGAAGGGACTACCGTCACGGTCTCGCCAGAGACCTTGGTGTTTGGAAAGACGTACGATAGGCAGAGTTACTCTCTCACTATAAAATACAACAGTAGCTGTTGCAATCGGCACACATTTGGTTCAATTGTTTGGGTTGAAGAAAAGGGGAAGCACACCGTGAGGAGCCCCATTGTGGTGGCACAACGGGTTGAGATCTCGTAATGATCGATTATCGTTTCGTCGTGCATTTATATATATAGGTGCGTTGGGTGAAATAATACCGGGGACACACACTCGCATAGGGTAGAGGAGTCACACACGCTGCACTTCCACCCTGTGCGAGTAGTGCGTAAATTTGTAAGTGCAACCCATGTGTTTTTCAGTGTTGGGTGATTGTTGCGCCTATTAATGATATGTGAGATATTTTGTAGCTATTGACAAAGCAGAGGACAAAAGAAGACCTCTAGCATTGGGGAAAAGCTTTTTTCATTTCAACTTGGAGAGAGAGAGAGAGAGAGAGAGAGAGAGAGAGAGAGAGAGAGAGAGAGAGAGAGAGAGAGAGAGAGAGAGAGAGATGGGTTCAAACTTCAAACTTTGGTTTCTAATGTTCCTTTTTCTTTCAAAGTTGTTACTACTTTACACACTAAACTCCGAGTCTGGACACTCCTTGAACAATAAGCTTTAAAAAAGAATCTAGAAGCTTTTATTTTGATTTTTATTTTTGTACGCTGTACACTTTAATTCTATATTTTAATTCAGGATTAAATTAATTCATAATTAGGAATATTTTAATTACAAAAATATGGAAAATCGTGTACTGATCTGATGCACACAAAAAAAATGGAGAAAATTAATTCGTTAAATGTAATCCCCTTACCTGAATGCTCTAAAGGAATGTGATTAGTCTATATCCATCTTGACTAATCCTACGGTACAAATTTCACCGTCCGCTTGTGGAAGTCCCGGTTAAAATTATGGTGCTTGAATTCTGTTAGCGAGTACCTTTGTTTGGTTTTTGATTTGTACATTTTGGGCTCATATGGATTCAAAAAGTTACTTTTATCCTCACGTGTGAGCTGGTTTGATCTTATTTCATTCTCTTTCAATTTTTTTGCACTTACTGTCTTTTGGAAATTTGCCCAAGGATATACACACAGAGAGCTTCAGATGGTTCTCCCCTGCCACTCAGGCCCCGTTTTGCCAAGGGAAATTACTTATTTTTTTGAATTAAAGATGTATTGTGAGAAAATGATGAGTCTCGTAAAGCGGAAAATAAGTACTAAAAAATAAAAACCTTAACAAAACTGGGCACTCAATCGATAACGTATTTCCTTTGCTCTTTTTTTTTTCGTTCTTGATAAGTAGGATAAATCTGGCAAAGCCAGCTCAGTAAGAAGTGCGGACCTGGGGAGTAGAAGTCAGCTTCGCCCAAGCTCCCCCAGGAGAGCACCACCTACGACAAAGTAAGAGGATGCCAGCTACGCCCATGAGACGGAGCTGGAATAAGGTTTAAGGACCAGCTTTGACACTAAGCTAAAACAAGATAAGTAATATTTACGGAATATACCCTTTCCCATCAAGATACCGCTCTGATAAACCTAAATCCTATAGGATAAAGGAAGAGGAGTCGGTAAGATAAGCACAAATTGCTAATCATGATCATTATTATCATCGGATAAGGATTCCATATAAAAGTAGGATGCTCGTGGAGTTCCAGCTAAGGCAGGACTCCACCCACCTCGTTAAAGCGTATTGGCCTTCGTCCCAAGTGGCTTTGTAGATGGCGAGTTTGGCCTTGGGCGCGACCCCTCTGGCTGTTCCGGTCGCGTAGCCGAAGTAGGAGGCTTCGGCTACGTAGTTGCCGGCAGCGATGGAGGAAGTGTGGGTCCCGTGGCCTCGGGTGTCCCTTGCGGAGTTCATGCTGATTGTTATGTTGGGATTTGCAGCTATCACGCCCTTGTTGAAGTACCTAGCACCGATGAGCTTCAAGTTACACAACGAGGAGTTGAACTCTTGTCCCGCCTCACAAGTTCCCAGGGGCGGACTTATATACTGTTGGGCAGGGGGGTCCATTGACCCCACTGGATGGAAAATTTATGTGGGGAATAATATAATTTTGGGGGAATTTTTTAAACTTGCCCTCTAGGATATGTCCTCCAAACATTTTGCCCTTATACCCCAACCAAATTACAAGTGTTGCCATTTTCACTTTTTCCTTTTCCAGCCACTTTTTCCTCCCTCCCTCCCTCTCCTACTTTCCCCTTTTCCAGCCACTTTTCCCCTCTCTCTGTCTCCGAAAAAAATGGGGAATGAAGATTGAAGAACTCTGAAGGAATTTTTTTTTGAAACCCTCGATCTTGATCACCACCGCTGAGGAGTTGGAGCATTTTTTCAGAGTCATCACTCCTCAGACCCATTTACAGGTGAGTAGCTTAGTCTTAGATCCCAATTTTCTTTTGTACAAAGTGGATTTCAGGATTTGAACCACAAATACTCAATCTCTCAAAATACTTTTTCTCTCTACATGGATAATGGCTATGAGGATGTAAATCAGTGTTTGTGGCTGTTTTTTGGAACTCACTCTTTATGGTTATGGAACAAGAACATGGGTGAGGCCCAAAGGAAAAGGAAAGCATTTTATATATTAGTGAATCTGTGAATGTTTTGTGGGTCTGATTTTCTCAGGAAAGCATTTTGTAGCTGTCTTTGTGGATGTTTTTTTTTTTTTGTTGTAGATTGGGGAACCGGGACCACAGACCAGTCTCAAACTTTGAGCAAAGCAAGTCAAAGGTAAAAGTTTTTTTTTTTTTTTGATCAAACCACAAACATAACATTAAACATACTAAATCTTAAAATTTACATCTTTAGCTAGAGCATGCGCTGCTCCAACCTCAGTTCTAGGAACCTTGGAAATAACAACAAAATTAAACTTACAAGCCAAAGAAACAACATCAGACAAAATAATCCTGACCAAAGGATGAACCCGATAGATCTTCTGGAAACCTTGCACCAAAGTCAAACAGTCCGAGCAAATTTCCACATATAACCAACCTTTGTCAAAAGCCCACACTAGCGCATTCCAAACAGCAAGAGCCTCTGCCATGAGCGCCGAGCTTGCAAAAACTACTCTCCTTCCTTCATTCCGAACTTGTCCGCTGGCACCCACCGAACACCACGCAACTGCACCTTCCCAGGACTTCCTATCCCATGCCCCGTCCACCAGCAACCTCATAACATCATTAACCTCACCTAAACTTCTTTTCAAAACGGCTCTCTGCTTGCCACAACCCGCACCCGCACTCCAAGGCCCCCGAATTCCAACCTTCAAACCATAACCACTCATAGCTCTTTCCACTAACACCAAAGTGCGATATGCCTCTGCCAAACTTTGCTGCAGTGAGTCCTGAATGCGACCAAAAACCAAATTATTACGATTACACCAAATAGTCCACATAATTATAATGGACTCAACTATAACAGATTTATGAGGTGCGCCCTTCCACCATTGGCGAAACCACGCATTGAAAGGTAAAGGATTTCCAACAGAGAAGTCCAACCCCAAATTAGACGCTCTCCAACACCGCCTCGCAGCCTCGCAAATAAAAAACAAATGCTCAATGGATTCCTCCTCCAGGCCACAAACTGGACATAACGCGTCCATACCCATACCCCTCCGAACAAGGACCTGCCTAACCGGTAAAATTCTATGCAACACCTTCCAAATGAAAAGCGCAAACTTGGTTGGCAAATTTAGACCCCACACACTCTTCCAGATCACACAATCACCCGCACTAGCAAAGTTTCCCCATTTAAGGTGAACGGCCAAAAAATAGGCAGATTTGACACTAAAACTCCCCTCCCTAGATCCGGTCCAGTACATTTCATCCCGCTCTTTAACTCTAGGAATATGCAAGGATAGAATCTTAGGAACTACCTCCTTGGGAAACAACACCTCAATCAAAGGCTTTTTCCACTCAAACCGATCCCAATTAATTAACTCCTTAACTTTAAAATTATTAAGACCCAACTGGCTTCTCCCCACAAAAGGATTGCAACCCTCCGGAATCCATTGATGTCCGAACACCGTTATAGATTCACCATCACCAAGCCGCCAAGCAATATTATCTCTCAGAAGCTCAAGCCCCCACATAATACTTCTCCACCCCCAGGAGCAACCCGACTTAGCCTTACACTCCAAAAAATCCTTCCCCCTACAATACTTACCCATCAAAACCTTAGCAACAAGGGATTGCGGATTAGAGATCAGTCTCCAAGCTTGTTTTGCCAGCAAAGCTTGGTTAAAGCAACCCAAATCTCTAACCCCTAACCCACCATGACTCAACGGCTTACACAAATCCTCCCACTTCTTCCAGCAAATACCACCTCCATCCCCTTTTCCCCACAAAAAACGAATTATCAAACTTCTAACTTTCTGAACAAAATAGGCAGGAGCCCTAAATATAGAAAATAAGTATATGGGTATTGTGGACAGAGTATGTTTCGCAAGAACCAATCTACCCCCAAAATCCAACGCCTGCATATTGAGTTTGCCCAAACGCCCCTGAAATCGATTTAAAATCCTCCCAAAAAGATCACCTTTCCTTCTAGTGACATCCAAATTAGACCCTAGATAAATACCCGGCTTTGCCACAATTTTAATGCCCAACACTCTTAAAAGAAAACCTTTCTGCCAGTCCGACATATTAGGACTAACGAACAACTCCGACTTACTTTTGTTAATCCGTTGCCCCGCAAACTCGCAGTATGAATCCAGTAACCACTTTAAGCACCACACCTCGGCCATGTCAAAGTGAAGAAACAAGAAGCTATCGTCCGCAAAAAATAAGTGAGAAATTGGAGGCGAAAGCCGACTAATAGCCACGCCCTTACAAACCGATTGACTAGCAAAAAAACTCAGATTGGCCGACAACACCTGACTAACCAAAATAAACAAATAAGGGGAAAGTGGATCTCCTTGACGAAGACCACAACGAGGGGAAAAGAACTCAGAAGGAACACCATTGACAAGAACCGAAAAGGAGACTGTAGAGAGACACTGAGATATAAGGTTAACCCATTTAGGACTAAAACCCAAATTAGAGAGCACATCCAAGACTGCAGACCACTTGACACGATCATACGCTTTGCTCATATCAAGCTTCAAAGCAAAACAAGACTGGCCCTTACGTTTTTTCCGAATGAACTCAATAGTTTCATGAGCTAACAAAATATTGTCCGTAATAAGGCGACTAGGAACAAAAGCATTCTGGAAAATAGATATTAACGACTTGAGCACAGGACGAAGTCGATTAACCAAAACCCGAGCAATAACTTTGTACAAGACATTACAGAGACTGATGGGCCTATAGTCATTAACGGATGACGGACAAGAAACTTTGGGAATCAGAGTAATAAAAGTACGATTAAGTTCTTTAAGCATAGTACCCGAATGGAGGAACGCCAAAACCATCTGAGTAACTTCACTTCCCACACAGTCCCAATTCTTTTGGTAGAACCCTGCAACGAACCCATCCGGACCCGGGGATTTCATACCCCCCATCTGGAACATAGCATCACGCACCTCAGCCTCAACAAAAGGAGCTTCCAGGTCTCGTACCTGATCAGAGGATAAATGCACCCCCAACACCGAAAGAGGCTGAAAACAAGCCGGAGCAGCTTCCAAATCCACTGGCCCTTCATTTAAGCCGCCCCCAAACTCAGCATTTGGTTCACACTGAAAAAGGGCCTTGAAATGGGACAAAAA
This sequence comes from Rhododendron henanense subsp. lingbaoense, assembly GCA_020567845.1. Classification (NCBI taxonomy): domain Eukaryota; kingdom Viridiplantae; phylum Streptophyta; class Magnoliopsida; order Ericales; family Ericaceae; genus Rhododendron; species Rhododendron henanense. Next base: position 8,576,578 of record CM036317.1, read on the forward strand.
TAATTGCTCAATAGCCTCTGGATCATGCACAAAATGGCCATCACTCCCTTTAAGACACACAATCCGATTCCTTCGCATCCTAATAGTTGCTGCCTTATGAAAAAACTTAGTATTCTTATTGCCCAAAGCCAGCCATCTTTCTTTTGCTCTCTGTGCCCAATGCATCTCCTGTTGTTCCAACAACTGATCAATTTGCCGGCGGAGCTGTTGATCTCTAATTGCTAACTGCTCCACCCCATACCACTCCCGTGCACCCACATCCCTCAAAGATTTCTGAATACTTTCCAATTCCAATTGAGCATCCTCTAACTTTCTCCGGAGATATCTGAACGAAAGCTCATTCCAATTGGACAAATGACGCATCAACCATTTCTGTTTTTGCACCACTCTGAAAGCAATGGACCCCTGAATCGACTGCCCCCAAACGCGTCGCGTAATCTGGCCAACATCATCCACAAACAGCCACCTCTCTTCAAATCTTCGCGGCCTTCCCCTACCTCTCTTTCGAAACACCCAATGAGTATCCACCAACAACGGACTGTGATCTGAGTGAAGAATAGGAAGGACCAACAGGCTAGCCGATGGAAAAAACTCCAGCCACGTGGGATTGGCCATAGCTCGATCAATTCTTTCAAAAGTGACATCCCTCTCTTTTCGATTATTGGTCCAAGTGAAATGAACGCCAAACCCCGGGATATCTGTAAGATTAAACTTTTCCACAAACGCTCTGAGCCACTCCACACCCATCATCCCTCTGGAACATAGACTGAGTTTATCAGATGGATCAAGAACTTGATTATAATCCCCCACAATCATAAGCGGCAAATCAAAATTAACCAAAACTTTGCCCAAAAAATCCCAAGTATCTTTGCGATGGCGCAAATAAGGATGACCATATAAAAGGACTAACAACCAGCATCTTCCCATCTCATCAGTAATTCTCAAAAGAATAAACCTCGGATGGCATCTAATCACCTCAACAGAATAACAATCATCCCATGCCGCCCAAATACCCCCCGCCATCCCAATCGCATCAATACCAGCCCAACACTTGAACCCCAACTTCCGAGCAAACCCTTCAAGACTACGAACACTACATTTCGTCTCCATGAGAAAAAGAAGATTGGCTCGATGTTGCAGGGCCAGGTTCCTAGCTGCCCGAACTGTAGGGGCCCGGCCCATCCCCCTACAATTCCAGCTTAAAATCCTCATGGTGAACGAGGAGGTTGTTGAGGGCCAACCTCCTCGCAAACCCCGTTTTTTGGACCACCAGATTCCTTATGCACCAGATCATGACACCAAGACCAGACGTACTGTCGAAATTCTTCAGCAAACTGAATTTCCAATTCCCAATTTTCCGCCTCCTTGTCCCACACTGAGACTCGAACACGCTTTTCTCCCCATTGATTCTCAGACAAGCGCCTTGCATACAGCTCAATTGACTTTGCCCAAATAAACCTATAGAGTTCCTTACTGACCATTTTCCCCTCCTGCACGAAATCATCGGTATCCCTACTCATAATGAACTGGTCGTCACCTACCTCTTGCCCTCCATCCAAATCATCTAACTTATCCACCTGCGAAGCTCGCCTCTTCCTGGATAATGTCGACCCTCCCAAACCATCTCGTTCCCCTCGTGACACGTCCCCACCATCTCGCATCTCAACTTTACCGATACCCCCAGACACCCCCAACGAAGAACCATAAGCCAATAAACACTCATCCTCTGTGGACTCCGACCCAGAAATCGACCCTGGACAAGATAAAGACCTTCTCTTGCACACCACCTCCTCCTGCCACAGAGCCCCTCCTTTCCTCTTGATCCCCCCGAACTCAACCCTCCTATAATCCTGATCGACGAAGAAGAATTGCCGCACAAGAACACTATGCTTACTCTTCCTGCAACTCAGACCCTTTATTTTTAATCTCGTAAATCTCTTCTTCCTTCCCCAGCCCAACAGTCTGGCCCGCAATCCCCTAAACCTCCTGGCAATAAACGAGGAAGTCATCCGGCCCATATTCGCACCACGGCCCACATTTGAAATCATCAGCTTCCGATTGGGTTCATCTTCCTCAGCCCATCTAGAACAACCCTCTAAGCTTTGGCCCACCAAACTTCTTCTTTTCCTTGATCTGTTAGCCTCTTCAGAAGATGAATCCGAGTCCTCACCAACAAGGTCCATAGGCCTCTTACCCTTGCCTTCATATCCCAAAACTATGGGCTGATTCCCAGAGATACTCACATTGGGCTCTCTAAAGACAATAGGCCCAGCTTGTCTTAGCCCATGACCCCGACCCGTCAACCTCCGAACCAGCTGTCCTCCTTTATTAATAGGTTGACTGGGTGAAGAACAACCCTCAGCTTCAGATTGCAATAACTCCTTCATCCGATCTTCATCTACCAACGTCACATCCAATTGAAACCCAAATTTATTATCCTTCAGACCAGCATTGACCAACTCATCCTCATCATTAACTACAACCCAACTACCCGCATTCACCCCACAGCTCCGTACCACCGCCTCCCATTCTACCCACCGGCGATCAAGTTCATCAACCTCCGGCAGCGAATCATCAAACACCCATGGGAACTGACTAATGGCTCGTCCTAGCAAATTGGGATTATTGAAAGAAAAGTCGCCCCGATCAAGTTGTAAACTTCCCGGATTATCGCTTGGCCGAACCAAATTCGCCGGACTTGGGTGTGGATCTTGCCCCTCCAATGTAGTATTATTATCTTCACCACTGCGAACCAGCAACCCCGCATTTACATCAGAGGGCACAACAGCTATATTTCCAATTTGAAACATTTCCAAATTAGGAAAACGTAGCCCCCAATCCCAGGCTGCTTCATAATCTTCTAAGAACTGCTCATAATCCACTCCATGATGAGGATCCTCCTCTGCTTCCTGTAGAGAATCCTCCTCCTCATCTGACTCAAGCAACTGAAATCTACGACCACTCCCTCCAGCATGCACTGACTGAGGTTGCTCCGGAAGTAAATCCTGCTGGACAGCCCACATATGGGTATTCCTCCTCGAATTGCTCCGCGCAAAGGCTCGAGTCCTATTAGAATAAAGAGGCACACTCTCGTCCGTCCGCACCGAAGTTCGAAACTGTGCGGCCAACCTGTTAATAACTTCATCCACCCGAGCCCTCGCCTCCGTGCTCGAAAGACCACACTGGGGATATGTGTGGCCCACCCTTCCACATGCACGACAAAATTTGTAAATCCTCTCATACCGGCATTCAATCCATCTTGTTAAGGAACCTGGGATAGTTAAATAGAAGCCACCCACCAATGTCGACTCTGGTGTAACTGTAACTTTTATGCGAAGGTAGCGAAAATGACGAGGAAACACATCATCCACATCCACCTCAACTACCTCCCCCAGAGCTTCCCCCAAAAATTCACCAGCAGCTCTCGTAAAAGCTTCAAAAGGTAGATTATACAGTCTAACCCAGAGAGTATATTGACGAACCCGAAAGCTACTCATACCATCAAAAGTTTGCCAATAGTCCAAAATTAAGAGCCCCCCTCTGATGACCCAAGGCCCGCGAGCCATGGCATGGTCAGCATCCTCTTGGTCAAAGAAACGAAACACAAATGTATTATCTCTGCGCGCCACCACCACCACAGGCTGGGCAGTGTGCCAAAGCTCATTCACCAAAGACTGCATAGTACGAGTATTAAAATGCCTTCGATCCAAAAAGTGCCCAACCACCAGTCTCTCCATTCTTTCAATTCCAATGGCCCAACGCCTGAATGGCATATTAATAATTGGACCACTCCTTTCATGTGGGTCAGGGCACTCAGGAAGAACCTCAGAAGGGGAAAAGTCTAAATGCTCCTCACCAAACTCACTACCAGGAAAGGAACCAGAGGACTCTGACCCAACAAGATCCGAATCCGAAAAAAATGACATTAGGACGAGAAAGAAGTCAAGAAACCACAGGAAAGACAGCCCAAAGAACCAACAAGTCAGAACTAGAAAAGGAAAGAAGAAGACCCCACCACACACACCAGGAGCCCACAAAACCCACAAAGGACCAAAAGACAACACCCAACCCCAAAAGGAAAACAGATAGAAAGGGACCACTCGGAACGAAACCACGAGGGAAAAAGGAAAGACAAAGGAAGAAGAAAGAAACCAATGAACAAACCAACGAAAACCAAAACCCAAGAAACAAGACACACAGAAGGAGAAAACTAAAGGAAAGAAGAAAAGCCAGACACACAAGTGCTTACAGATCCACGGAGACACTGTTCACGGAAAGCAAAGCTCTCACTCTAGAGAGAGAAAAGTTAATCTTGTTTGTAAATATTGTACGGTAGTGGACCCATGGCCTTAGATATAATACTATTGATTGTGATTTTTTTGGGGAACAACCGAACAATACTATTGACTGTTTCATGTCAAAAATAAAATAAAATAATTACTATTGAGTATTGACGGTTGAAAACTTAGGTTTTTATTGATAGAAATTTGTTAACAGTTTCTACTTTTATTAGAAATTTGCCTTAGTTTTACCTGTTTCGACTGCTACAGTAGAGAGGGCTTTTTCTGCTATGAAGATTGTGAAGAGTCGACTTCGTAACCGGATGGGTGATCAATGGATGCATGATAGTTTGATTGTCTATATTGAGAGAGAGATTTTTGATATCATTTCAAATGAAGCTATCATGAATCGATTCCAGAATATGACAAATCGACGTGGTCAATTGTAGGTGAAATGATATGTAATGGACGGATATGCTTTTTTGCTGATATATTAGTAGTCGGTATCTCTTTTTGGTTATTGTTCTATTGTTTTTGTTATCTTTCGGGTCATTGTGTACTAATGCAAAATTATATGTGTTGTATATGCTTGACGGCTTGACCCCAGTGTAATGAAATCCTGGTTCCGCCACTGCAAGTTCCTTTCCACTTTGAGGGAACCGCCGTCATTCCCTCATCGTGGTAGCTCTTGCTCTCCGGCCACACACCACTGTCGATCACGCCGATGATGATGTCCTTCCCGTAATTCGACGCCGGCCAGAGTCCGGTGACCGGATTAAGCGACAGGAACTCGAATGTGTGGGTGGTGTCCACCGTCACTTGCTTGTTGCCGTAAGCCGACAGAAACCCCGGTGACTTCTTCACGGTCTCCATCTCATCTTTGGAAAGCACTGCACTGAACCCATGGACGGCGTTGTCGTAAGTGTAGAGAACCCTCGCCGGCGATTGGTGGCCGTCGGATGTTGCGGGGCTCGCGGTCTTGATAGAATCAACGGTGGAGGAGTACCAGTGGTGTGGGCCAGTGAAGACCTTGGGCATGTGAGACTTATCCATGTGGATAATGTAAGTGGACCTCTCTTTTTCTGCTGATACATATCCAAAGATGGTGAGAGCCAAGAGAAAGGGAAAGGAAAACCCACTAAGCAGCCTCATTGTTTGGTTGCAAGAATCTTCCGGTCACATCTCATCTTATATACTAGCAAAATATATTAGAACTAGTGCAAATGTAGGGCAGTAAACGAAACGAAAAGCTCGCGAGTTCGGGTCGGCTCGTTTACTCTCAGTTCGGTTTGTTGAGTAAACGAGCCAAGTGAAGTCCGGCTCATTCAACTAAAACTCGGCTCGTTAAGGAAGGTTTGACTCAATTAAAACGGCTCGTTTATTAAATAACTAAGCTCAGCTCAATAAGGACTCAGTTCGTTACGCTCAAATTTTTTACTCGTTTACGGCCCTGAGTGCAAGTAGTGATCTTCTGTTGTATAGTACGTGGGTGAAGGTACAAAAATTAATGGAGGTGGGGCATCTTCTGTTGTATAGTACGTGGAGGTGGGGCATCTTCTGTTGTATAGTACGTGGGTGAAGGTACAAAAATTAATGGAGGTGGGGCACTCTGGGATACCAAGGGACCAGAGGGAATTATTCAAACATGATCAAAAAATGACCAAAAAATTGGAAATGTACCGGAAGGGATACCAACACTCTTGGTATTCCCAGTATACATAAAAGTTTTTCCTCTAGTTTGTTGTTGCCAGGAGCAGACACAGGGGTGCCGGGGTGCCCGGTCCCTGCATAACGCTAATTATTTTGGTAATAGTATAGTATTATTTTTGTAGATTAATTTGAAGAGTTTTCTAAAAGATCAGCCCTTACAAGTCTCTTGGGTTGAAAAAGAATTCATAAAATTGTACTCCTATATGTAGAAAAAAAATTCCCTAAAATTTTAAGTTATTCATTTTCTTTTCTCTCGGGTGTAAACTTAAACAGCGGTTATGAATATACGCACAATCTCGCCTCTTTATCAGAACTAGCAATATATAAGACAAACTGTATTTTTTTTGTTATTGATGTAAAAATATAGTATATGGTTTGGGTCCTGCTGAGTACAAATTTTGCGTTCGCCACTAGGCATAGCATAGCTACATTGTCAAATGAAAATGGTGGAAAACTACTTGTTTTTTAATGTTAATTCACATACTATGGCAAACAATCTAATTATAAGTTTCACAGTTATTCAAAAAAATGTATACTTTACTAATATCAAATGTCCTCATAATAACTACTCAAAATAATTCTTAAGAGGAACAAAAACTGCATGTGAATAGGTAAATTCAACGAAATTAATTTGTACCATACGATTTAAGAAAATTTAATTACCAATTACATATGCATAAGTGGGCTTTACAGCAAGGTTTTTTGGAAGGTTGCATTCTTACCGATTGTGTGGCCTTTGTTCCACTAACAAAAATCACTAAAAACTTAACGCATTCACTACAACACGAAAGGGCTATAGCGAGGAATTAGTTTCCTCGCAAAATATATTAGCGAGGAAAATTTTCGTTGCTAAAACATTGTTGCAAAAAGTATTAGCAAGGAAAAAAAATTCCTCGCCTATTTTGACGTGTTGCGAGGAATTTTTTCCTCGCTAAATGTTTTCCTCGCAAATACCATTTGTCGTCAAATAGGCTACGAATTTATTACTACAAACAATAGGCGAGGAAATTTTTTCCTCGCTAAACAAAAAGAATCCCAAAATAGAAGTTATCTCTCCACGTTTATTGCAACTCCTGGTAATCGAACCTTGGTCCTCTCCCATAAGACGCAAAGCAACTACCAACCACACTACATTGTACTTTCTGTGAAATTGGTGAAACTTTATTTATATATTATCTCTTTCACCACTCCAAATTAATTTTTTCGACATTAATTTTGGCCTTTCTACTTTTTGTAGTCTTATAGTGTCTGAACTTTATTTGAACAAGTTAATTTTTTGCTAGCACAACAATTTTATCTAACTAACAACTTTTGAAGGACTAATAATATGTGTTATTATTCTCATTTTTTGATGGGATAATCCTAACTTTTATGGAATGAGATTTTTTTCGTCATAAACTTGAGATATATTTCAACGAAAAAGTTAGGAACAAAGAAAATTTACCTCAGAGTACCCCGAAAAGAGCAACTAGTGGTTGGGATTCAGTTTGATGTGTGGGACCCTATATATCAAAGTGAATCTCAACCACTAATTTCTTTTTTCTGGGTAAGTTTTCTTTGTACCTAGTACTAATATTTTAATATCAGATTATGAATAACAAGAGGCATCACCCCCATTTTCTAATTTTAAAAGTGAGTTTGACCTTCTTTTTTGCCAAATACAAAGGGTAATATAGACTCATAGTTTTTTTCATCATCGTTATAATAATATGAACAAAATTTATAAATATTCATATAAGATCATCCTAAAAGCACTAAAGACAATGGCCTTGTTCGTTTAGCATATTTACTTTGTTTTAACTTTGTTTTTCAATCATTACCCTATATCTTTCTCCAATCATTACCCTATTTCTCCAATTATTAATTTCATTTATCTCTCTATCTCTCTCCACTCATTACCCTTTTTCTCCAATTATTACCCTATTTCTCTCTCCACCCACTACCAAAACTAAAATACCCAAATGTGCTAAACGAACAAGGCCAATACTTTTTAAATTTTTTAATCTTTAACAAATTTTTTAAAATTTTAAATTGCCCTCTCTCTCTCTCTCTCTCTCTCTCACACACACACAATATGTATATGTATAAATAAAAGTATCCATGATACTTACAAAATTGCATTTGAAATTAATACTTAACATATTTATCTGGTTATAAAGGAATGCCATTAGAATCACCTAAGTTGGTTTAAATAAAAATCAAGAAATTGTTTACGGAAAAAAAATAATTACAGCATGAATGCACAATACATATGAAATAGTGTATTTTTTGTGAAATAGTGCATTTTTATCTAGATGTTCTGAAAATAGAATTGTGATGATCCAATTTTGAGATATTTTAAATACGACATCAGTACTTTAAGATGTTTTTAACTTTATCTTCTGTTGAGTTTTTCACTATTATGGAAAAAATCATCGATACCGACACTTCAAGATATCTTTCATTGCTAATTAGAATAAGAAAGTGACAAATGTGAGGTTTTTTCACCAATTCAATGCGATTGGTGATGAAAACTATTTGTTCCCTTTTAACACTTTTTTATTTAATAAATTTCAAAATGGTATAGTTTATTATGTCATACCGTCGTGATATTACAAAATACATAGGAATATAATTAATAATAACTTATGTATAAAAAAAGAATGAATCCTAAAAAAGGTAACGAAATATTTTCTCATCAAAAAGTTATATTTGGCGAGGAAATATGTTTTCCTCGCTAGAAAAGGCTTTTTGGCGAGGAAATTTGTTTCCTCGCTAGAAAAGGCGACGAAATTGAATTTCCTCGCAAATAATATACTTTTAGCAAGGAAATTCATTTTCCTCGCCATATTTCCTCGCTATAGCAAGCCCTTTCGTGTTATAGTGATTTTATCATTTCGTTTCCACTAACAAAAAACTTTCAGCATTTTACCATCTCGTTTCCACTAACAAAAAAATTGTCAACAAACACTATTTTTCTACGGTAACTCTACTCACAAATCATCAAGAACTTATTCACTACCGGAAATAACTTGACATTTTTTAACAACTTATTCACTACCGGAAACACCTAACAACTTCTCGACCACAAATAAAAATCTACAAATTTTTCACTACCGGAAACACCCCCTGAATGGTACTTAGGGTGTGTTCTACCGACTAAAATAAGTACTTATTTTTTGAAATTAAAAGTGACTTATTATGAAAGAATAACCTGTTTCGTAAAACTGAAAATAATAATTTCAAAAACAAGGACCTTTAACGGAACAGAACCTTAACTTACCAAAAAAAATAAAATTACAAGAATGTGTGCTGTTAGAGTGTCTCTCGTGATCCGGGGCATTTAATAAGTTGATACTTGTCTGGTAGGAGTAGCCAGGAGATAAGTCATGAAATTAATTGGACTCACAGTTGGCTGCTGCAACGCATGAGTGATTGGTGTTTATCAGCACGTGGAAGATAAGATTGTGGGATGCCGCTCGGCAGTATCCTCTGTCCCGTCCACCAGGCACCAACATCATCCATCAAGTTATGTCTTTTTCGAAGAAAAAAAAAAGTGAAGATGGTCCAATGATCTTTTTTTCCTTGTAATAAGTACATGTATACTTTATTCTCTTTCAATAATCCTACAGAAAAGCAAGAACCGAACTTCCATCGCTTGCCACTTTAGGTTTTGTCTCTGTTCACTATTTAGGCAAAGAGAGGGGAGTAGTTTTTGATTTGTACGTATTGGTTGAATGATGAGGGACCCATCCAAATGAGGTGGAGTGCCGAGTGCCACGTCCCATTCCGGGATAGTTTCTGGGCTCCACCTTCTCGGAGCGTAGCATTTTGAAAAATAGTGCTATAAAAAATAAAAGTCCGCCGACAAGCGCCATGTAAAAATAATAAAATTTGCATGAATATGTCAACTAACTCCGATGGTTGGAGTAATTTTTTGGAAGCCAAAGCCAAATTTTGGCTTGCTATGGTGTTTTTTTTTTTTACTATAAGTTGGCCAAACTGTTCAAGTAGTGGCAAAGCTAAAATTTGGCAACCTTCTTCAACAACCTTTTTTTAAATGAACTTTCAAATTCATAATTAATTTTTTATTTACTTTAACTAACTACTAACCACGATTTTAGTTAATTAAGTTTTAGGCACCAACATAGTTCCATGCATTTTGTGATACTGTTCCAATAACAGAAAACGTTATCTCTAGAGCTTATTTTTCCATAGTTCATCCATATTGGGAAGGTAACGTTATATTTGAGGTTTCTATTCTCTATAGTTCATAGTTTGCAAATAAATAAATAAAAATCACTATAGTCCATCTACATATTGTTCCAAATACAACTAATGTTATCTTTGAGGTTTGTTTTCTTTGTAGTTCATCCATACCGTTATCACTGTTACCAAATAAAGTCATCTCTGGAGTTGTGTTCTCTATATTTCATTCGTATTGTTAATAGGTAAAAGAATTTTAAATCTCAGTATTCATTCAAATTGCTAACTGATAGGGTTATCTATGAAATTCTATTTTTTGTATTCCATTAGTATGATTAACAAACAAAGTTACCTGTTTAGTTGTTCGATTTGGATTTATGTAAAATCATTTAGAAGCTAATACGCTAGAAATAATACTAATGAAGAGAGAGAGAGAGAGAGAGAGAGAGAGAGAGAGAGAGAGAGAGAGATTGTTGGTTCAACAACATTAGAAGTGAAGGAGAAAGAATGTGAAGAGCTCAATAGACGATTCATATTTAGACTGTCCCGTCGAGTCCAAATTAATGACCACCAACCTTATAATAGAGCTTAAATCAAGAAACAAAACAGGAAACAAGCTAAGCATGGATGCCCTAGCGAGATTATGGGCAACCTTAACATCAGGTCTTGGTACTTTGTGCTTGCGACCTTAATGTGTGTTGCAATAAGAAAACCCCAAGCGTAGGGTTAGGTCGGTTGAAAGCATAATAAAACCCGGAAGTCCGGGATCGATTCCTCAGGGAGCGCGTCCATAACTTTACTTCGGAGATTAGCGAATGTCGAGAGTTTAGCGTTAGGGCCGCCAACCAGATTCGGCGTTGAGACGGCCAACTGACTGATTTTGGGAAAATGGCTACTTAACCTAACTACGGCTTTTTAACTGGAGATTAACTAAAGATTAGGTTAAAGGATAATTAACACCCATAACTCAAAAGCACCCTTGTTCCTCTCTTCCAAAATGACTGGTAAAAAGATTAGGGTTTTGGGAACCTTTTGACAAACGCTCGGAAAGACATAGCCCTAAGCATCACGTGTGGCAAGAAATCGAAACCCTTGCCTACAAATGATCAAAGGGGTTAACATCTCCAAGCTTTGCTACGTAAAAATACCCTAAGTCATGTTTACTCTTTGAAAATGAAGTTTAGAGAGAGAAGAACAAGGAATACCCTTGGTTACGGGATGTTAATCATCCCATAACCTAATCTTGCTACACTACTCACACATAATCAAAGGAGAAGTGAGATAAACAAGGGTAAGGAAGGGGGAAAACGAAATCATGCTCAAATTAGAAATAAACACTTGATTAATGAAGATCTCAAGGTTACTTACAACTTTAATGAAGATCAACCACCCCTAAACCCACCAATCAATGCTCCATTAATGAGAAATTGAGAGTTGGAGAAGAGAGGGAGGTAGAGAGAGAAAGAGCTAGTTCAAAATGAGGTAAGATATGACCTAAAAACGTGTAAAGGGGCTTATATAGTACCCCTTTTTAGTTACAAAAGAAAAAGAAAAAGAAAATAGAAATCTGCAGAAACTGGGGAATGTCTACCGGTAGACATTGGCCATCTACCGGTAGAACGGCTACGTGGCAAAAACTGAGGCTGCTTTAACTGGGTTTCTACCGGTAGACATTGATCTCTACCGGTAGACATTGGCCGATGTCAAATTGGTGCAGAATGGTGGCCTCACTGATCTGGGATTGAACCGGTAGACATTGAATGTCTACCGGTAGACATTGAATGTCTACCGGTAGACATTGTGTCTGCCAGCCTTCCACCAGCAGTCCATTGCAGGCTTGGTTCCGGGGCTTCCACGACAATCCCCAAGCTCCGGAATCGCTCCGATTGGAGCCCTCGGATCACCGAACGTTGTTGGAGCGAAACTTGGCTTTGAACAAGCCTTATTCACAAGGAAAACCTGTAATCACCAAAAACGCACCTTTCGCGCAATATCAATAAAAAACAAGGAGTTATGCGCGTGAGCGTGACAAAAATGAGCGAGATAAGCCCGGTTATTTACACTATCACGGGCTTATCACTTTGACCATTTTTTTACAAACTTAAAACTAGTACATAAATTACGAAAATCCGAAAAGGAGCTGGCAGCTAGATTGCTAGTAGTAATTTTGGCCGCTTTTAGTATTTGCCTTTTAGGGTGGTCACTAAACTAAACGTGCAGCCGCCTATGTGGAACAATACCCCTTCTCTATCAAATGTGACAGGATCTTTTGTACCGAAATTGTTTGTGCCGAGGGATTTTCCGGCCGTTGAATCTAAAAAAACAAAAAAAACAGACAATCCAATGGCCTTAAAATCTCTCGGCAGAGAGGAGATCGGACCCCGTATCAAATGTACATGCACCTCCATATATGTAATGAAAGACAATTTACAACTTTATAGAAAACAAATTAATTCAGAATATGGAGTCGCATCCAGATCAAGAAGAAGAAGAAGAAAAGGCATAGTGGATTTGAGTTTCAAATTAATCAAAATGTGCGTAAAATTGACCCGAACACTTTAAGTTATCACAAAAACAGCATTATGGCATGGAGAGAGTATTTGAGTCTAAAATCACAAGTCAAGTGATTCAGGCTCCGTTTCTATTTAAAAAAATACTAAAATTTTAACGCATTTTACTATATTGTTTTCACTAACAAAAAAATTTCAGTATTTTACTATATCGTTTCCATTGACAAAAAAGTTGTCAACATAAACTATTTTTGCTATAGTAACTTTACTCAGTACTCACAAACCCATCAACAATTTATTCACTATCGGAAACAATTTGACATTTCTCAACAACTTATTTACTACCGAAAACACCTAACAATTTCTCAACCATAAATAAAAACCTACAATTTTTTCACTACCAGAAACACTCCCTTTTGTCATTTTTATTTTGAAGTGTAGCTATGCTATGGCGAACCAGTGTGCCCCACCTTCAATATAATTCTTATGAAATTTATACCCCTTTTTATTTTGAAATGTGTTTTTTATTTAAAGGAGATCACTACTTGCAGTAAGAAATGTGACCAAAAGTATTCTGTATCCAAACAATGAGGCTGCTCCATAATGGGTTTCCCTTTCCCTTTCTTGTGGCTCTCCTCATTACTGGATGTGTATCAGCAGCTGAAGCAGAGAGGTCCACCTACATTATTCACATGGACAAGTCTCACATGCCCAAGGCCTTCACTGCCCCACACCACTGGTACTCCTCCGCCGTCGATTCCATCAAGACCGCGAGCCCGGCAACATCCGACCGCAGCCTCCAGTCGCCGGCGAGGGTCCTCTACACTTACGACAGCGCCGCTCATGGGTTCAGTGCAGTGCTTTCCGAAGCCGAGTTGGAGACCGTGAAGAAGTTGCCGGGGTTTCTGTCGGTTTACGGTGACAGGCAAGTGACAGTGGACACCACCCACACGTTCGAGTTCCTGTCGCTTAATCCGGTCACCGGGCTCTGGCCAGCATCGGATTACGGGAAGGACGTGATCGTCGGCGTGCTAGACAGTGGTGTGTGGCCGGAGAGCAAGAGCTACCACGACGAGGGAATGTCGGCGGTTCCCTCTAAGTGGAAAGGAACTTGTGAGGCGGGCCAGGAGTTCAACTCCTCCTTGTGTAACTTGAAGCTCATCGGAGCTAGGTATTATTCGGAATTTAAGCTCAATGTTTTTTTCCTTCAAATTATTGCTTTTATTTGTAGTTGGAAGTATATAATTAGAATATGTGTACCAATAAAATATCTATAACTTATCTTCTATACGAGAGAAATTTATTCACACATTTCCGTGTAATCTCAGCCGTCTGTTTCGGCAATTAATGGTCCGGATTTAAAAAAAATTATTCTCGCGAATAGTTTAACTATATATTTTAAAATCCGGACTGTCCAAAACATTTTTGGATACGCGCGATTGAATGTTATAAACTTTATTTACGCGTTTTTCTCCTTCTATGCATTATTGGTGTGATTAATAAATCCTATAGGTACTTCAACAAGGGCGTAATCGCAGCAAATCCCAACATAACAATCAGCATGAACTCCGCAAGGGACACCGACGGCCACGGGACCCACACTTCTTCCACCGCTGCCGGTAATTACGTAGCCGAAGCCTCCTACTTCGGCTACGCGACAGGGACAGCAAGAGGCGTCGCGCCCAGAGCCAGGCTTGCCGTCTACAAGGTTCTCTGGGAGGAAGGCCGGTACGCCTCCGACGTCCTGGCCGGCATCGACGCGGCCGTCTCGGACGGGGTCGACGTCCTCTCCATCTCCATGGGCTTCGGTCAAAACACTCCCCTCTACGAAGACCCCATCGCCATCGCTTCCTTCGGAGCGATGGAGAAGGGCGTGCTTGTTTCCACTTCCGCTGGAAACAGAGGCTTTCAGATTGGTCGCCTCCACAATGGAAACCCGTGGGTCGTGACCGTAGCCGCGGGCTCCGTCGACCGGTGGTTCTCTGGGACCTTGACTCTGGGAAACGGGTTAACCATCACTGGGTGGTCCATGCTTCCGGCTCGAGCCATAGTCAAGAACGTCGAGCTATATTACAATGAAACAATGTCTCCATGCGATTCAGCTGAGACGCTTGCTACCTTGAATTTTGGTCCTCGAATCCTAATTTGCGAAGATAAACAACAGTTGCCTGTCTTTTACCAAATGCTCTCTCTCAGCGCTTTTTCCACACAGAGCGTTGAAGCAGCAATATTTGCGTCCCACTGGCCGAAGGTAGACGACTATTATTTCGAGTCCAACGATTTTCCTTTTCCGGGAGTGGTGATTAGCTCCGAGGACATGAAATCCGTGATCGAGTATGCCAAGCTTGGTTTTACTTCGAGGGCTAGTATTAGTTTCCAGGAGACCACGGTGGGGACAACACGAGCCCCAGCCGTGTCCTCCTACACATCGAGGGGTCCGTCCCGAGCCTACCCGGGAATTCTGAAGCCCGATGTAATGGCGCCCGGGACCTTGGTTTTGGCGTCTTGGACTCCGGTTAGTTTGGCGACTTCACTCAGGGGTATGTCTCTGGCGAACGATTTCAATATAATCTCGGGCACGTCCATGGCCTGCCCTCACGTTGCTGGAGTGGCGGCCTTGTTGAAAGGGGTCCATCCGACGTGGTCCCCGGCAGCCATCCGATCAGCCATGATGACAACCGCGAATCCTCTTGATAACACTCTCAGTCCGATTCGAGACAACGGGTACAATCTTAGGGTGGCCACGCCGATAGCAATGGGGGCGGGCCAAATCGACCCGAACAGGGCGCTTGACCCCGGGCTTGTGTATGATGCCACTCCACAGGACTATGCAAATATCCTCTGCTCCGTCAATTTCACCGGGAGTCAAATCATGACCATCACGAGATCAAATGGTTATAACTGCTCGAATCCGTCGTCGGATCTGAACTACCCGTCATTTATTGCTTTGTACGACGAGGAAGCAGGAGCTTTGGTTCACAAATTCGCGAGGACCATGACAAATGTTGGGTACAGTGGGGCGACGTACAAGGCTAATGTGACAGCGCCGGAAGGGACTACCGTCACGGTCTCGCCAGAGACCTTGGTGTTTGGAAAGACGTACGATAGGCGGAGTTACTCTCTCACTATAAAATACAACAGTAGCTGTTGCAATTGGCACACATTTGGTTCAATTGTTTGGGTTGAAGAAAAGGGGAAGCACACCGTGAGGAGCCCCATTGTGGTGGCACAACGGGTTGAGATCTCGTAATGATCGATTATCGTTTCGTCGTGCATTTATATATATAGGTGCGTTGGGTGAAATAATACCGGGTGATGTGCTTAATTTCTATGCAAGTTTCGGCATACTTTTACTCTTAATTTTATGTTAGTTTGTGTTTAATTGTCTTATTTATTAGAGTTTTTATTTACTTTATTTGTTTTTGTTTAGGAATAAAAACATTAATGACTTGATGTGAATTGAGGAGGAAACCTTCCTTTTCGAATGAACAAAGATTTCCTTCATCAAAAGAATAGGAAACACTCGATCCTTTCTCGGATTTCCTGAAGTTCCCTTCCGTAATCGGAGCATTTGAGCTCACGGAATTTTCCTACGATGGAATTGATTTAAGAAGATTTGGATTGCAAGGATTTTTGGTGATTCTCTGCACATGGTCTTGCACAGCTGATTGGGTGACAAGAGTTATTGTCTTTGATTACAACTCCCAAGGCAAGAATTGTTTAAGGAAAAGAATATTATATAATCGGTATTTACCGATTTAACGAGAAGATTTATGGAACTGGAATTATATTCCAAAAGGGAAGTCTTGGCCTTATAAATAGCAAGCAAAAGGAGGGTTGGGGGATCAACTTTTCCCCGCACGACCAGAGCATGGAGAAAGGAGTTTTTCACCATTGGAGAAGAGTTAGAAGTTTGGGAAAAGAAAGAAGAAGACAAAGGTCGAATTGGAGTTTGTCGACAGATTTTCAATCTACATACAGTTTCCTTCTAAACTTTTCACCTTCTTTTCGTATAATTTTCATTATGAATAGCAGAAATATTATGGGTTGTTTTGATTCTATTATGAACTAATATCTGTTGCTAAGGCTACGATGTAGCCTCTCCATGACAATTCCGAATCCTATTTTTATGTGATCATAATTTTATCAGTCCTTTTGAGTTTACATCATTGTGTATAGTGCTCTCAATTATCTGGCCAATATTTGAGTGATGTGTTGTGCATGTTAATTTGAGAGATGATGCATGCAATTTAGCTTCGTATGATGTATGCCATGAATTGAACGAAAGACAAGAATGTGCCAACGTGATTTGTGCGGCTTATATGAGAAATATTGTTGATCTTAATGGGCTCAAATACTCTTAAATTCGCATAGACATATCGCGGATTATTGTATGTTGGGTAGTTCTAATTCTACTTGAGAGAGGGTCTTAGAAAAGTTTGAATTTCTCGCTGTCAAATAGGACTATAATTGATTGATCGCATGGTTGGGATTTGGGATTGGATTGGTTAGGTGAGTCGGATGCCTTAGTATTTTTCTTCTTGAGTGAAAGCTTATTCTTTTTAAGTGTTCGGTCAAATCTTTAGCTGTTGAATTACTTTTAGTTGTTTTTATTTTTCAAATCCAAAATCCATCACTTTTATTGATTCCAAATAATTCAGAACTAGAGCAATTTCAATAGTTAATAGGTAAGTAGTCCTCGTGGGTTCGACATCTTTCTTTATCATTATATTACTTGTTACGATTTCGTGCACTTGCGAATTTTCACAAGAAGTTTTTGGCATACACTCGCATAGGGTAGAGGAGTCACACACGCTGTACTTCCACCTGTGCGAGTAGTGCGTAAATTTGTATGTGCAACCCATGTGTTTTTCAGTGTTGGGTGATTGTTGCGCCTATTAATGATATGTGAGATATTTTGTAGCTATTGACAAAGCAGAGGACAAAAGATGCCCTCTTGGATAGGGGAAAAGCTTTTTTCATTTCAACTTGGAGAGAGAGAGAGAGAGAGAGATGGGTTCAAACTTCAAACTTTTGTTTCTAATGTTCCTTTTTCTTTCAAAGTTGTTACTTCCTCCGTCTCTTTTTTTGAGTCCAGTATTCCATTTTGGGCTGTCCCTTAATAAGTGTCTATTTTGTAAAGTTAGTGGGTAAAAGCTGGTACATTGTCTATTTTGTCCCTAAAAGTAGATTCTATTTTGAAAAGTTAGTGAGTAAAAGTGTAATGATGATGGGTAAGTAGGGAAAGTGGAGGAAAAAGTTGATGTGAAAGGTATAATGATGATGTCTTTTTAATAAGTTGGAGTTACGAAGCAAGACACTTAAAAAGGGACGGAGGGAGTACTACTTTACACACTAAACTCCGAGTCTGGACAATAAGCTTTAAAAAAGAATCTTGAAGCTTTTATTTTGATTTTCATTTTTGTACGCTGTACGCTGTACACTTTAATTCTATATTTTAATTCAGGATTAAATTAATTCATAATAAGAATATTTTAATTACAAAAATATGGAAAATCTTGTACTGATCTGATGCAAAAAAAAAAAAAGGAGAAAATTAATTCGTTAAATGTAATCCCCTTTTTTTTTTTTTGGATAGGCGTTAAATGTAATCCCCTTACCTGAATGCTCTAAAGGAATGCGGATCAGTCTACGTCCACCTTAACTAATTCTACGGGACAAATTTGACCGTCCGCTTCTGGGAATCCAGTTAAAATATGATGCTTGACTTCTGTTAGCTCGTACCTTTGTTTGGTTTTTGATTTGTACATTTTGGACTCAAAAAGTTACTTTATCCTCAAGTGTGAGCTGGTTTGATCTTATTTCATTCTCTTTCAATTTTTTTGCACTTACTGTCTTTTGGAAATTTGCCCAAGGATATAATAGAGCTTCAGATGGTTCTCCACAGCCACTCAGGCCCGTTTTGCTAAGGGAAACTACTTATTTTTTGAATTAAAGAAGATGTATTGTGAGCGAATGACCAGTCTCGTAAAGCAGAAAATAAGTACTACTCCCTCCGTCCTCTTTTTAAAGTCCAATATTCCATTTTGGGCTGTCCCTTAATAAGTGTCTATTTTGTAAAGTTGGTGGGTAAAAGTTGGTACATTTTCTATTTTGTCTTTAAAAGTAGATTCCATTTTGAAAAATTAGTTAGTAAAAGTGTAATGATGATGTTTCCATAGAGGATAAGTAAGAAAAATGGAGGTAAAAGTTGATGTGAAATGTATAATGATGATATTTTCTTTAATAAGTTGGAGTTACGAAGCGGGACACTTAAAAAGGGACGGAGGGAGTAAAAAATAAGAACCTTAACAAAACGGGGCCTCAATCGATAACGTATTTCCTTTGCTCTTTTTTTTTTCTGTTCTATTTTTTTTCTTTTTCTGTTTCAATTTCTTATTTTCTAGGTGTGTCTGAATGAATAATGACGATTGAACTGATTTGTTCTCATGTCATTTTTTTCCTTTTTAAGAGTTTGCATTGTCAAATTGGATACTTTATTGCATACTTTATACCGAAGTTGATTGATAAGAGCAATATATAAACGCCCAACACGAAAAAGAACAAGACTTTGCGTTACACAGAAATTCACACACCTACTTGCATAGGGCGGAGGTGTAGTGTGTGCGAAGACCCTACCACATGTGAGCGTGTATCACGGACATTACATCCGTATCCGACACGCCCTATACATATTAGATGCACAAAGAAACAATGATCGATCAGACCTCGTGGAGCTCGTACTTCAGCGCCACCACAATCGGGCTCCTCACGGTGTGCTTCCCCTTTTCTTCAACCCACACAATCGAACCAGATATGCTGAGCCTATTATCGAGGCCTCGATAGTTTAAGGTGAGAGAGTAAGTTTTTTTGTCATTGATCTTGCCGAACACCAGTGTTTTCGGTGAGACCGTGACAGTAGTCCCTTCCGGCGCCGTCACGTTAGCCTTGTACGTCCCCCCACCGCGCCCGACATTTGTCAGAGTCCGCTCGAATTTCTGAACAAACCTTCCTACTTCGCCGATGTTGTACAGAGCAATAAACGACGGGTAGTTGAGATCCGATGACGGGTTCGAGCAGTTATAGCCCTTTGATCTCGTGATGGTCATGATTTGGCTTGCGGTGTAGTTGATGGAGCAGAGGATATTCGCGTAGTCCTGTGGAGCGGCATCGTACACGAGCCCGGGGTCAAGTGCCCTGTTCGGGTCGATTTGGCCCGCCCCCATCGCTATCGGCGAGGCCACCGCCCCGTTGTACGCGTTGTCTGGGATCGGATTGCGAGTGCTATCGAGTGGATTCGCGGTTGTCATCATGGCCGACCGGATTGCTGCCGGGGACCACCCCGGATGGACCCCTTTCAACATGGCCGCCACGCCCGCAACGTGAGCGGCAGCCCTGGACGAGCCCGACAGGATATTAAAATCGCTGGCCAACAAGATACCTCGGAGGGTAGTCGCGAACTGAACCGGACTCCAAGATGCCAAAACCAAGGTCCCGGGCGCCATTATGTCGGGCTTCAGAATCCCCGGGTAGGATCGGGACGGACCCCTCGAGGTATAGGAGGCCACGGCTGGGGCCCGCGTTGTCCCCACCCTGGTCTCCTGGAAACTAATACTAGCCCTCGAAGTAAAACCGAGCTTGGCATACTCGATCACGGATTTCATGTCCTCGGAGCTAATTATCACTCCCGGAAAAGGAAAATCCCTGGACTCGAAATAGTAGTCGTCCGTTAAGGGCCAGTGGGATTCAAATATAGCTGCCGCTACACTCCGTGCGGCAGAATTGGCAATCGAACCCATGTCGGAAGAGACTTCCGTCTGTTGTTTATTTTCGCAGATCACGATTCGAGGACCCGTGTTCAAGCTACCGAACAGCTCGGTTGATTCGCAGGGAGACATGCTTTCGTTGTAGTATAGCTCGACGTTCTTGACTATGGCTCGAGCCGGAAGCATGGACCACCCGGTGATGGTTAACCCGTTTCCCAGAGTCAATGTCCCGGAGAACCACCGGTCGACGGAGCCCGCGCCGACGGTCGTGACCCACGGTGTTCCGTTGCTGATGCGGCTGTTGCGGACGCGGCCGGTGGCGTAGCCGTTGTTTCCGGCGGAAGCGGAGACGAACACGCCCTTTTCCATCGCTCCGAAGGAAGCGACGGCGACGGGGTCCTCGTACAGAGGAGTGCTGAAGCGGAGGCCGAGGGAGATGGAGAGGACGTCGACCCCGTCCGAAACGGCCGCGTCGATGCCGGCTATGACGTCGGAAGCGTATTGGCCTTCGTCCCAAGTGGCTTTGTAGATGGCGAGTCTGGCCTTGGGCGCGACCCCTCTGGCTGTTCCGGTCGCGTAACCGAAGTAGGAGGCTTCGGCTACGTAGTTACCGGCTGCGATGGAGGAAGTGTGGGTCCCGTGGCCGCGGGTGTCCCTTGCGGAGTTCATGCTGATTGTTATGTTGGGATTTGCAGCTATCACGCCCTTGTTGAAGTACCTGTTGCATTTAATCATACAACCACTCATTCTAAATTAAAGAAAGAATTTGAAATGAGAAGAAAGCTTATTGGAAATAGTACCTAGCACCGATGAGCTTCAAGTTACACAACGAGGAGTTGAACTCTTGTCCCGCCTCACAAGTTCCTTTCCACTTTGAGGGAACCGCCGTCATTCCCTCATCGTGGTAGCTCTTGCTCTCCGGCCACACGCCACTGTCGATCACACCGATGATGACGTCCTTCCCGTAATTCGACGCCGGCCAGAGTCCGGTGACCGGATTAAGCGACAGGAACTCGAATGTGTGGGTGGTGTCCACCGTCACTTGCTTGTCGCCGTAAGCCGACAGAAACCCCGGTGACTTCTTCACGGTCTCCATCTCATCTTTGGAAAGCACTGCACTGAACCCATGGACGGCGTTGTCGTAAGTGTAGAGAACCCTCACCGGCGATTGGTGGCCGTCGGATGTTGCGGGGCTTGCGGTCTTGATAGAATCAACGGTGGAGGAGTACCAGTGGTGTGGGCCAGTGAAGACCTTGGGCATGTGAGACTTATCCATGTGGATAATGTAAGTGGACCTCTCATTTTCTGCTGATACATATCCAATGATGGTGAGAGCAAAGAGAAAGGGAAAGGAAAACCCACTAAGCTGCCTCATTGTTTGGTTGCAAAAATCTTCCGGTCACATCTCATCTTATATAGTAGCAAAATATATTAGAACTAGTTCAACTTAGGATTGTAAACGAATTGAGCAGCTTGCGACTTCGGTTCGTGAACTCGGTTCCGCTCGTTAACACTCAGCTTGGTTCGTTTATTGTTCGGCTTTTTTTAGTAAACGAACCGAGTGAAATTCAACTAGTTTGACGGCACTGCAACGAAACGAAACGAAAAGCTCGCGAGTTCGGGTCGGCTCGTTTACGCTAAGTTCGGTTTGTTGAGTAAATGAGCCAAGTGAAGTCCGGCTCATTCGACAAAAACTCAGTTCGTTAAGGAGGTTTGACTCAATTAAAGCGGCTCGTTTATTAAATAACTAAACTCGGCTCAATAAGGACTCAGCTCGTTACGCTCAAATTTTTTACTCGTTTACGGCCCTGAGTGCAAGTAGTGATCTTCTGTTGTATAGTACGTGGGTGAAGGTACAAAAATTAATGGAGGTGGGGCACTCTGGGATACCAAGGGACGAGAGGGAATTATTCAAACGTGATCGAAAAATGGCCAAAAAATTGGAAATATACCGGAGGGGATATCAACACCCTTGGTGTAAACTTAAACGGCGGTTATGAATATACGCACAATCTCGCCTCTTTATCAGAACTAGCAATATATAAGACAAACTGTATTTTTTGTTATTGATGTAAAAATATAGTATATAGTTTGGGTCCTACTGAGTACAAATTTTACGTCCGCCACTAGGCATAGCATAACTACATTGTCAAATGAAAATGGTGGAAAACTACTTGTTTTTTAATGTTAATTCACATACTATGGCAAACAATCTAATTATAAGTTTCACAGTTATTCAAAAAAATGTATACTTTACTAATATCAAATGTCCTCATAATAACTACTCAAAATAATTCGTAAGAGGAACAAAAACTGTGAATAGGAAAATTCAACGAAATTAATTTGTACCATACGATTTAAGAAAATTTAATTACCAATTACATATGCATAAGTGGGCTTTACAGCAAGGTTTTTCGGAAGGTTGCATTCTTACCGATTGTGTGGCCTTTGTTCCACTAACAAAAATCACTAAAAACTTAACGAATTTTATCATTTCATTTCCACTAACAAAAAAACTTTCAGCATTTTACCATCTCGTTTTCACTAACAAAAAAGTTGTCAACAAACACTGTTTTTGCTACAGGTACTCTACTCACAAACCATCAAGAAATTATTCACTAACGGAAACAACTTGACATTTTTCAACAACTTATTCACTACCGGAAACACCTAACAACTTCTCGATCACAATTAAAAATCTACAAAATTTTCACTACCGAAAACACCCCCTGAATGGTACTTAGGGTGTGTTCCACCGGCTAAAGAAGTACTTATTTTTTGAAATTAAAGGTGATTTATTATGAGAGAATAATCTGTTTTGTAAAGCTGAAAATAATAATTTAAAAAACAAGGACCTTTAACGGAACAGAACCTTAACTTACCAAAAAAAATAAAATTACAAGAATGTGTGCTGTTAGAGTGTCTCTCCTGATCCGGGGGCATTTAATAGGGACGTGGGGAGCGTGCTGTGCAGCTTCGTGCTGCATAGCATGCTGCGCAGCCTCCGGCGAGGCTTTTCCGGCATCGGTCCGACGATCGGAGACGTTCACCGCGTAGAGCTCGTCAAGTTCTACATGGGCACCAAAAATCAGCTCCATCAAATATCATTAAGTGCCTCATCGGAACATATATAACTTGAAAAAAATGGATTTAGTGGTTTTGATCCAGTGTTTCGTATCCATTAGGATTCATTTTTTTCCAAGTTTTATATGTTCCGACGAGGCATTTAACAATATTTGATCGAGCTGATTTTTGGTGAACATGTAGAACTCGACGAGCTCTACGCGGTGAACGTCTCCGATCGTCGGACCGATGCCGGAAAAATCTTGCCGGAGGCTGCGCAGCACGCTGTGCAGCACGAAGCTGCACAGCACGCCCCCCTCGTCCCATTTAATAAGTAGATACTTGTCTGGTAGGAGTAGCCAGGAGATAAGTCAAGAAAATTAATTGGACTCACAGTTGGCTGCTGCAACGCATGAGTGATTGGTGTTTATCAGCACGTGGAAGATAAGATTGTGGGCACCAACATCATCCATCAAGTTATGTCTTTTTCGAAGAAAAAAAAAAGTGAAGATGGTCCAATGATCTTTTTTTCCTTGTAATAAGTACATGTATACTTTATTCTCTTTCAATAATCCCACAGAAAAGCAAAAACCGAACTTCCATCGCTTGCTACTTTAGGTTTTGTCTCTGTTCACTATTTAGGCAAAGAGAGGGGAGTAGTTTTTGATTTTTATTGGTTGAATGATGAGGGACCCATCCAAATGAGGTGGAGTGCCACGTCCCATTCCGGCATAGTTTCTAGGCTCCACCTTCTCGGAGCGTAGCATTTTGGAAAATAGCGCTATAAAAAATAAAAGTCCGCCGACAAGCGTTATGTAAAAATAATAAAATTTGGCATGAATATGTCAACTAACTCCGATGGTTGGAGTAATTTTTTGGAAGCCAAAGCCAAATTTTGGCTTGCTATGGTGTTTTTTTTTAACTATAAGTTGGCCAAACTATTCAAGTAGTGGCAAGGTAAAATTTGGCAACCTTCTTCAACAACCTTATTTTAAATGAACTTTCAAATTCATAATTAATTTTTTATTTACTTTAACTAACTACTAATTAACCACAATTTTAATTAATTAAGTTTTAGGCACCAACATAGTTCCATGCATTTTGTGATACTGTTCCAATAACAGAAAACGTTATCTCTAGAGCTTATTTTTCATAGTTCATCCATATTGGGAAGGTAACGTTATCTTTGAGGTTTCTATTCTCTATAGTTCATAGTTTGCAAATAAATAAAAAAATCACTATAGTCCATCTATATATTGTTCCAAATACAACTAATGTTATCTTTGAGGTTTGTTTTCTTTGTAGTTTATCCATACCGTTATCACTGTTACCAAATAAAGTCATCTTTGGAGTTGTGTTCTCTATATTTCATTCGTATTGTTAACAGGTAAAAGAATTTTAAATCTCAGTATTCATTCAAATTGCTAACTGATAGGGTTATCTATGAAATTCTATTTTTTGTATTCCATTCGTATGATTAACAGACAAAGTTATCTGTTTAGTTGTTCGATTTGGATTTATGTAAAATCATTTAGAATCTAATACGCTAGAAATAATACTAATGGAGAGAGAGAGAGAGATTGTTGGTTCAACAACATTAGAAGTGAAGGAGAAAGAATGTAAAGAGCTCAATAGACGATTCATATTTAGACTGTCCCGTCAAGTCCAAATTAACGACCACCAACCTTATAATAGAGCTTAAGTCAAGAAACAAAACAGGAAACAAGCTAAGCATGGCTGCCCTAGCGAGATTATGGGCAACCTTAACATCAGGTCTTGGTACTTTGACCATTTGCCTTTTAGGGTGATCACTAAACTAAACGTGCAGCCGCCTATGTGGAACAATACCGAGTCAAGGAGCTGGCAGCTAGCCTGGCACGAATTGATGCCCCCTTCTCTAGTTCTCTGTACCCACAAATGCGTATCAAATGAGACAGGATCTTTTGTACCGAAATTGTTTGTGCCGAGGGATTTTCAGGCCGTTAGATCTAAAAATATAAAAAAATCAGACAATCCAACGGCCCGAAAATCTCTTGGCAGAGAGGAGATCGGACCCCGTATAAATTGTACATGCACCTGCATATATGTAATGAAAGATAATTACAACTTGATAGAAAACAAATTAATTCAGAATATGGAGTCGCATCCAGATCAAGAAGAAGAAGAAAAGGCATAGTGGATTTGAGTTCCAAATTAATCAAAATGTACGTAAAATTGACCCGAACACTTTAAGTTATCACAAAAACAGCATTATGGGATAGAGAGAGTATTTGAGTCTAAAATCACAAGTCAAGTGATTCAGGCTCCGTTTCTATTAAAAAAAACACTAAAATTTTAACTCATTTTACCATATTGTTTTTACTAACAAAAAAATTTCAGTATTTTACTATATCGTTTCCACTGACAAAAAAGTTGTCAACATAAACTATTTTAGCTATAGTAACTTTACTCAGTACTCACAAACCCATCAACAATTTATTTCACTATCGGAAACAACTTGACATTTCTCAACAACTTATTTACTACCTAAAACACCTAACAATTTCTCAACCATAAATAAAAATCTACAATTTTTTCACTACCGGAAACACCCCCTTTCGTCATTTTTATTTTGTAGTGTAGCTATGCTATGGCGAACCAGTGTGCCCCACCTTTAATATCATTCTTATGAAATTTTTACCCCTTTTTATTTTGAAATGTGTTTTTTATATAAAGGAGATCACTACTTGCAGTAAGAAATGTGACCAAAAGTATTCTGTATCCAAACAATGAGGCTGCTCCATAATGGGTTTCCCTTTCCCTTTCCCTTTCTTGTGGCTCTCCTCATTACTGGATGTGTATCAGCAGCAGAAGCAGAGAGGTCCACCTACATTATTCACATGGACAAGTCTCACATGCCCAAGGCCTTCACTGCCCCACACCACTGGTACTCCTCCGCCGTCGATTCCATCAAGACCGCGAGCCCGGCAACATCCGACCGCAGCCTCCAGTCGCCGGCGAGGGTCCTCTACACTTACGACAGCGCCGCTCATGGGTTCAGTGCAGTGCTTTCCGAAGCCGAGTTGGAGACCGTGAAGAAGTTGCCGGGGTTTCTATCGGCTTACGGCGACAGGGAAGTGACTTTGGACACCACCCACACGTTCGAGTTCCTGTCGCTTAATCCGGTCACCGGGCTCTGGCCAGCATCGGATTACGGGAAGGACGTGATCGTCGGCGTGCTAGACAGCGGTGTGTGGCCGGAGAGCAAGAGCTACCACGACGAGGGAATGTCGGCGGTTCCCTCTAAGTGGAAAGGAACTTGTGAAGCGGGCCAGGAGTTCAACTCCTCGTTGTGTAACTTGAAGCTCATCGGAGCTAGGTATTTATTCGGAATTTAAGCTCAATGTTTTTTTTCTTCAAATTATTGCTTTTATTTGTAGTTGGAAGTATATAATTCGAACATGCTACAATAAAGCATAACAATCACAGCTATTGGCAGTGATAGTTAGTCTTCTATCACACTCCTCCTACCGTGATAGATCTGAGTGTGATTGTAAGTCACTCTCTTTTATCACGGTTATAAACCGTGATTGAAAGATAGAAACAATCACACCCAAACGGCGTGATCGTTTCTAGGCAAAACCGAGATGGAAACTCATTTCCGTGTTCTTTCCCGGGTTTTGATCACACTCTTTCTGAAAAACCGTGATTATATGTAGTAATGATCACCACCAAACACTGTGATCTTTCATGTCTAAAAACTGTCTAAAAACTGAGATGGAAAATAGTTAGGTGTGATCTTTTTTAGTTTTTAGATCACGATTTTCGTCTAAAACCGTGATTAAATGTTCTTATCATCACAGTCTAGAAATGTGATTGAAAGATGCATCTTTTTTTTTTGTGCATTTAAAAAATGCCCAAATCTCTAACCAATAATAAATACAGCAACAACAGCCTAGCCCCGTCACAAATGGCAAATAATTTTTTTTTAAAAAAGTTCTTTTATTTTTTTAACCAGAAAACACGAAACGATTCATTACTAATTAACAGAGTACAGATTTGGCCAGAGTGTGCGCTGCTCCAACGGCTTGTCTCGACACTTTAATTACAGAAATTGAAAGAAAAACAATGCACTAAGGATAAAATATCCAACAAAGCAGGCATAGCATACATATCTGCATTACTAATAGAAGACAAGAACAAGAAGCTGAAGGCAATCCGTGAGGACTTCAACACTTCTCCATCCCCTGTTCCACGCCCACTCCAAAGCCTTCAACACAGCTATAGCTTCCACCATAAACACCGAGCATGCATCAACACCTTCCCAAGACTCCTTACGCCAAGCATCAGCACCCAAAAAACTAGTTGAGCTCTTCTTTAAACCACCCTGCAAAGACTTCATCTGAGCAAAAGCATCATACACATTCCGAACAGCTACCTCAATGCCATCCTGCACATTTGAAAACACAAACTGATTATGCTGACACCAAATACCCCACATAATGTAGATAGACTCAACAATAGCTTCCTTATCCGGCGCCTCTGACCACCACTTAGCCACCCAGTCCAACACCGATAAAGGGCAACCCACCAAAAATAAAAACCCAACCTAGACATTCTCCAAAATCTCCTTGCCACATCAAACTGAAAAAATAAATGCTCTAAAGTCTCATTATCACTACAAGAAAAATGGTCATTCCCGGCATTTTTATTCCCGGCATTTTAATTAATGCCGGAAAAGCCACTATTACCGGCATTTCAAGAAAATGCCGGAAAAAATAATTATTACCGGCATTTGTTTAAAAAAAATGCCGGCAAAAGTCGAGTTTTCTGCCAAAATAATACCGCCAAACTATTACCGGCATTTGTTAAAAAAATGCCGGAAAAAATCTCCGTTTAATATAAATATTTTTCAATGTGCAAGTTGACTCAAAATGGTGGCTAGCCCAGTTGGTAGCCTCACGCGCGCGCGAGGCATAGGTCACAAGTTCGAAACTTGGGGCAAGCAATTTCTCCACAAAATTTGCGCGACACGTGGGCACCATGTGGCGGACATGTGGGTGACACGCAAGCGCCACGTGGCGGACACGGGGGCGCCACGTGGCATTTTTTGGGTCTTATATGGTACAATTTTTCCCGGCATTTGTACAAATGCCGCAAATGAGTCCAACTATTCCCGGCATTTATGGAGACCTTTCTCGGCATTTGTATCTTTACCGACACATTCCTGGACGGCATTTGTAATAAATGCCGGTAATACCTAACAAATGCCGGTAATACTCTTTTCCGGCATTTTTTTAACTTTTAACGGCATTTATGAAATGCCGGAAAAAGCAAAATTTCTTGTAGTGTATCCCCCTTACAAATTGGACACCACACATCCTTAACCAAATTGCACCGAAACAAAACCACCTTAACTGGAAGAATTCTGTGCAACACTTTCCAAAAAAACAAAGCAAGCTTAGACGGCAATTTTAAACTCCACAATTTCCTCGAACAATAAAAATGAATAATAGGAGAAACAACACCACAACATCAGCAAAAACTCCCTCAGCAGCTTCCAAAAGCAGCAGCAATAGCAACAAAAACAACAGCAAAAAAATGCAGTTCTCATGAAGTACAATAGTGCCATTACAGTCTAAAATTTACTCATCAAATTAAAGGATGTCACTTCAGTTTCTAGCTCAACAATTAAGCACTAGTTTCAGCATTTATACAGAAGATACCTGGGTCCTAGTCATCAGGTCTTAAAGAAATTGGCGGTGCCCTATGACTTTGCTCCAAAGGTGTGTTGTCATCTCCGATAGACTCTCACAGTTCAATGTCTTACGTGTGGGGACTGCAATGATGGCAAAAAATTTCAATATAGTAGAACATAAACTCAAATACACTTAGAATATCAGAGATTGCAACATTACGTAGACCAAAAAGAAACTTGCTACGCTTAAGATTAAGGGAGATTAAGCCAGTAATAGATAACACCAATAATCCGTGCATACAAGGAGTTTAGCTCAAAGGGGCAAGAAAGTGCTGCCAAAGAAGAACCTAAGAGATCAATATCACATCCCAAGAAACAAGAACAAAAAAGATAACAGAATTGCTGCAAGTATACCATCAAGAAACATTGATAGTCTTAGGGAGTAAAAAATTTAAAGCATTCAAGTCAATGTCTTACGCATGAATTCCTCAATGAGGGCTATTGTGGTAGGGGCTGTTGTGAATGCAGTGACAGTATCTGTTGTGGTTTAATAGCAGCAATGATGGCTGTGATCATGACATAGGAACCTGAGACGATAGCTTTGAAGGAGAGGCACCCATGTTGCCTGTGTAAAAAATTTGTTGCGTAACATCTCCCCCATAGTCCGAGGACGACCAACCTTCCCCTTCCTCTGCAAGCATAGAAGTGGTTGTACAATAATAGGTTTTCATCATACAAAGAAAAAAAAAATGTATGGCAATGATTTACGAAATGGAATACATTACCATTTAAACAAGATGGAACATTCTTGCAATATAGCACCAAATAAGTCTTTTATTGGAACCAAAATAGTTGTAAAGACTAGTACACGTGTTACCTTAGTGTTGACAATCTCCAAAGTTGGCCAATCTTGTCTTATACATCCATTAGGTGCTGGAAAAAAAGAATTGGAGCCATCATTGATGGTATAAGTAATCAAAATAGTGCCACTTTATATTCTCTGTAGAAGGAAATGATAAAACTTATACAAAACCCAAAACAGCCTATTACAGTATTACTGATGTTTAGAACATTGTCGAACCCTATCCCTACCAGCTATACTAACCAAGTCAAATAAATCCTACCACAACCCTAGTTCCTCGATCGATTACACAAAAAACCCCAAATATCTTCACCCTGCGAAATTCCAAACAATTGAAAAACCTAAAATAGGAGCAGTGCTCTATGCATATGGATCTAAAACAGGGCTTGGATTTCTCTCAAAGAAAAAAAAGGTACCACTAACTTAGATTACCTGCAGCCATGGCCGCCAAAGATAGAGAAGGAACATCACCGTAATTGGAAATTCACCTTCGCCACTACCAATATCTCCACATCAGTGCCTCAATCCCAAAACTAAAACCACAAATTTTGCAAACCCCTGATTTCGAAAAAAAACCAACCGCCGAAAGAACCCCGAACCCCTAATTTTGAAAGACAAACCCTAAATAAACCACTACCAGAGAGAGAGAGAGATACAGGGAGAGATAGATACCAGTACAAGAGAGAGGAGCATATATACCTATAAACCCTAAAACTCCAAAATACTCCTATAAACCCTAAAACTCCAAAATAACAGAAGTTACTAAATTATTCCTAAAACTCAGGGTACACGCAGTGATTGATCGATTATGAGCATATATACCTACAAATATCCAAGATATA
Source organism: Rhododendron henanense subsp. lingbaoense (assembly GCA_020567845.1). Lineage (NCBI taxonomy): Eukaryota > Viridiplantae > Streptophyta > Magnoliopsida > Ericales > Ericaceae > Rhododendron > Rhododendron henanense. The sequence continues at coordinate 8,607,473 of CM036317.1, forward strand.
TATATACGTATAACACTTTTAAGGGAAGAATATCGTCGATTAGAAGTAGAATTCTTACTACTTGCATCTTTGAGGTGCAAACTTGAACTCAGATCTGAGCCAATAGGTCCCAAACAACTGAAACTCTAACAATATAGAACGGAAAAAAGACTGAAAAATAGAAAGATTGAAGAAGCAATTGATAAGTAGAAAGGGAGAAATCTATATAGACATATACACACACAATGTGAGAGAGATACTTGTATAGAGAGATCTAGGGCTTTGCGAAACCCCATTGTTAGGTAAACGGCGATTCACTCTTTGAAATCTTCCTCTCAATCGGCGATCGGGGAGATATGCACCGCGATCGTATATATCTGCAACAGAGACAGAGACAGAGACAGAGAGGCGCTCTGGAAGAGCGTACGTGAATAATGAAGGAACGATGGATCGTGAGTTTTGATGTTTCATATTTTTTTTATCTTCAAAAACGCCTAAACGAGCTCGTCCACATGAAAAGATCTCGCACCTAAATGAGTAGTTTTTTTATCATGGTTTTTTAGACTTTTTATCTCGCCATAAGAGTGAGGTCATTTATCTCTTTTTTTTTCGCGCTATAGTTTTTTATCACGCCACAAGAATGAGGTCTTTTCTCTTTTATCTCGCCACAAGAGCGAGATCTATTATTCCGCGCTAAAACCCACTTTCTATCACAGTTTTGGACTTAAACTGAGATAAAAAAAATTTAAGCACCACTTTTTATCACGCTTTCACTAAAAACCGTGATCTTTGTGAACCTCCTTAGTGTGGTATTTATCTATTATTGTAGCATGTGTACCAATAAAATATGATTGTTGATTTTTGCACTCCACTTTTGTACGCATGCGCTCCATATTTAAAGTGAATTTTTTAGAAATTTTACGTACACAGTGGAGCGCGAAAATCAATTTGCATAAAATATCTATAACTTATCTTCTATACATTATTGGTGTAATTGTGTGATTAATAAATCCTATAGGTACTTCAACAAGGGAGTAATCGCAGCAAATCCCAACATAACAATCAGCATGAACTCCGCAAGGGACACCCGCGGCCACGGGACCCACACTTCCTCCACCGCCGCCGGCAACTACGTAGCCGAAGCCTCCTACTTCGGCTACGCGACTGGAACAGCCAGGGGCGTCGCGCCCAGAGCCAGGCTCGCCGTCTACAAGGTCCTCTGGGAGGAAGGCTTGTACGCCTCCGACGTCCTGGCCGGCATGGACGCGGCGGTCTCGGACGGGGTTGACGTCCTCTCCATCTCCATGGGCTTCGGTCAGAGCACTCCCCTCTACGAAGACCCCATCGCCATCGCATCCTTCGGAGCGATGGAAAAGGGCGTGCTTGTTTCCACTTCCGCTGGAAACAGAGGCTACGAGATTGGTCGCCTCCACAATGGAAACCCGTGGGTCGTGACTGTAGCCGCGGGCTCTGTCGACCGGTGGTTCTCCGGGACCTTGACTCTGGGAAACGGGTTAACCATCACTGGGTGGTCCATGCTTCCGGCTCGAGCCATAGTCAAGAACGTGGGGCTATATTACAATGAAACAATGTCTCCATGCGATTCAGCTGAGACGCTTGCTACCTTGAATCCGGGTCCGAAAATCGTAATTTGCGAAAATAAACAACAGTTGCTTGTCTCTGACTTAATGCGTTCCATCAACTCTTTTTCCACACAGAGTGTAGCGGCAGCAATATTTGCATCTGACTGGCCGGAGGTAGACGACTATTATTTCGAGTACAACAGTTTTCCTTTCCGGGAGTGGTAATTAGCTCCGAGGACATGAAATCCGTGATCGAGTATGCCAAGCTTGATTTTACTTCGAGGGCTAGTATTAGCTTCCAGGAGACCACGGTGGGGACAACAAGAGCCCCAGCCGTGTCCTCCTACACATCGAGGGGTCCGTCCCGAGCCTACCCAGGAATTCTGAAGCCCGATGTAATGGCGCCCGGGACCTTGGTTTTGGCGTCTTGGACTCCGGTTAGTTCGGCGAGTTTAGTCAGGGGTGTGTCTTTGGCGAGCGATTTCAATATAATCTCGGGCACGTCCATGGCCTTTCCTCACGTCGCTGGAGTGGCGGCCTTGTTGAAAGGGGTCCATCCGACGTGGTCCCCAACAGCCATCCGATCAGCCATGATGACAACCGCGAATCCGCTTGATAACACTCTCAGTCCGATTCGAGACAACGGGTGCAATCTTGCGGTGGCCACGCCGATAGCAATGGGGGCGGGCCAAATCGACCCGAACAGGGCGCTTGACCCCGGGCTTGTGTACGATGCCACTCCACAGGACTACGCGAATATCCTCTGCTCTGTCAACTTCACCGCGAGTCAAATCATGACCATCACGAGATCAAATGGTTATAACTGCTCAAACCCGTCATCGGATCTGAATTACCCGTCGTTTATTGCTTTGTTCAACGACGAAGCAGGAGCTTTGGTTCACAAATTCGAGAGGACCGTGACAAATGTTGGGTATGGTGGGGGAACGTACAAGGCTAATGTGACAACGCCAAAAGGGACTACCGTCACGGTCTCGCCAAAGACCTTGGTGTTTGGAAGGACGTATGATAAGCGGAGTTACTCTCTCACTATAAAATACAGGAGTAGCGATCGGCACACATTTGGTTCAATTGTTTGGGTTGAAGAAAAGGGGAAGCACACCGTGAGGAGCCCCATTGTGGTGGCACGACGGGTCGAGATCTCGTCATGATCGATTATTGTTTCGTTGTGCATATATATATATATATATATATATACAAATCTTCTTATAAGGGCGTTCTTAAGGACGCCCCATTCCCGAGTAATTTGCGATAATCCGAGCCGCTCAATGTGTTCAGAACGTAATTTTAAGGGTACCTATAAGAAATCAGCAAAAAAAAAAGACCGGAAGGGGCTTGATCCGAGCAATTTTTGTTTGTATTTTATCGAATGGTTCAAATAAAAACTGCTCAAATGAAGTCCTTCCCGGTCTTTTTTTTGCTGATTTCTTGCGGTTATTCTTAAAATCACGTTCTGAACACATTGAGCGGCTCGAATTATCGAAATTTGGTCGGGAAAGTGAGGAAAAGGGGAAGCACTTAGGGCCCGATTGGATGCCGTATGTGTTTTGGGTGTATTATTTATGAAGGGGTGATAAGATAGTAAGGGGTATTATTTATGAAGGGGTATTATTGCTTAATTATGAAGGGAGGGCCCACATTGATGTGATATTTGTAGAGGGTGTATTAAAAAGTAGATGGTTTGGATGATGTATTAGAGAATGAGGATAAAATAATACTTGGTTTGGATGAATGATAAATTGGGTGTATAAAGAAGGTTGTATGATGTAAAAAGCTGTCAAATTACTCTTTTACCCTTGCACAGTATTAAAATAGATAATTCGTTAGATTAAATATATTATTACAAAATCCAATAAAATTAATTACTTTATCATAATTAAGCAATAATAATTTAGTTTACTAATAATTTAATTATTTTTAATAATTTTAAAAAAAACTAAATTTTGTGTTTTTAAATTGTTTTATTATCTATTTTATTTATTGAATATTTAGTTTTGTACACAACAAAATAGAATTAAAAAAAGACAAATAAAAAGGGTCAGCTTTTAGTTTTGTACAAAAGAAAATACAAATTAAAATAGGAGTACAATTTTTTTGAACTGAAATAGGAGTACAATACTTACACAGTTTTCTACCAAACCCACCCCCCTTTCTCTCACTCTCTCTCTCTCTGACTACAAAACCCACCCACTTTCCCCATGGATGACCGACAAATTTCCTCTCTGACTACAAAACCCACCCACCTTCTCCCATGGATGACCGGAAAATTACGAATGGGCAGATCCACACCGTCGATGGGCACATTTCGAACGGCAACGGTACTTCTCTCTCTCTACTGTAAATGATAACTCCGGCCATAATTTTTTTCCTCTCTCTCTATTTTCCATTTTTTCCGTTCTGTGCATGTACGAAGAGGAGATGAAGAGGGGGATTAAGGAGGGCAGAAATGGCAAGATTTCACCTGTATTGCCCCAGATTAGTTATGGCTACTTCCGGAGGTAGCCATAAATTAGTACCATCTGGCCTGTGTTAACGAAGAAGGGGGGAAACGAATACAGGAGCCTTTAATCTTGCCAAACGGTGGAGTAAGGAACCAATACACCCGGATTGCGAAATACACCAGATGGATACGGCATCCAATCGGGCCCTTACCGTAATACGGTAAGGGCGCCCTTATAAGAAGTGGACTAATATACACAACTCTTCTTATATATATAAGTGTGTTGGGTGAAGTAACATAGGATGGAGGGGTTAAGTGTCGGCTGCGTAATTTTTTTTTGTGCTAACACAAGTGATTTTCAGTGTCGGCTGCTCTTATTAATGATATGTGAGATATTCTGTGGCTATTGACAAAGCAGAGGACAAAAGAAGCCCTCTAGGATAGGGGAAAAGCTTTCTTTCATTTCAACTTGGAGAGAGAGAGGTGGAAAATTTTGCAGTGCCCAGTGGATACCACGTGGTATCCGTTCGGATTTGGAGAGAAAGTGTTAAGGTGAGAGGAGAGAGAAAATTTTAATTCGAGCCGTTCAAAAGTGTATTGGACGGCTCAGATGTGTCGAACGGGTACCACGTGGGGTATATCCACCTGGCAATGAAAAATTCCGAGAGAGAGAGAGAGAGAGTAGTGTCGGTTGGAACGCTTAGGATAAAAGGGAAAATAGAAGGAGGAAAACAAGTTATTTCTTTTCTTTTTTTTAGTGGATTTAATGTAAAATAGACTTGATTTTTTTTCCCTTTCTCAAAAATAGTACACTCTTAGACACGTAATTTGTTAATTTTTGTTAACAAAGTCGAGAGCTAAACATGGGTTCAAACTTCAAACTTTTGTTTCTTAATGTTCCTTTTCTTTCGAAAGTTTTTTTTTTTTTTTTTGTTACACTAAGGCTCCATTTGTTTCGATGTAAATTTTTTTCCAGAAAATGTTTTACCTATTTTTTGGTGTTTGGTTGTAAAAAAAAGTGAGGAAAACATTTTACATGTAAAACATTTTCCATTAATTGGATGAAAATGACTTACCCTTAAATCTTCCGTAAGTTATTTTCCGAAATAAACGTGATGCCTTCTACTGTAATTCTAACTGCTCAATTTCCTCGATCCTCAATCTGTACCCACATTCAATTCTCTCTCTCTCTCTCTGAATTCCATTCTTTAAGCCCTCCCTCTCTTTGTATTATATATTTTGTCGATTTCTAAAAATATTTTTTATGTGCCAACCAAACACCAAAAAATAAAAATTTGTAGTTTGTTTTCTTAAAAAACATTATACATGAAAAATATTTTACTTTGTAAAACATTTTACATCGAAACAATCAATCGGAGCCTAAACTCCAAGTCTGGACACTGCTTGAACAATAAGCTTTAAGAAAGAATCTTGAAACTTTTATTTTGATTTTCATTTTTGTACGCTGGAAACTTTAATTTTATATTTTAGTTTAGGATTACATTAATTCCAAACTTAGGAATATTTTAATTACAACCACATTTAAGTACAGAAATGAAGTTTCCCAAAATATCCTTAAAACTTCAAGATCAAAATACTTGTTTCAAGAAGAGAGAAAAAATTTCAGTGCCGAGCGGGTACCACGTGATGCCTGCTCGCGCATCCAAGCCATCCATTGCGTGTTTGAACGGCTCAGATTTGGAGAGAGAAAATGTTGGGATGAGAGGAAAGAGAAGGTTTCAATCCGAGCTGTCCAAAAGTGTCTCGGATGGCTCAGATGCACCGAGCAGGTACCACATAGGATATACCCGCTCGGCACTGAAAAATCACTCCAAGAAGAGACAGAGTGCCTAAGGGTACGTGAGCCAGAGTTTCCCCTTCAGTGATGGTGACATCACCTTTGTCGTATAGCTCTTCAGCACTGTCTTTGACACCCGGCGTTGAATACCAGGGCAACGTAGTACGTTGAGCGATTGAGCGAAGATACGCTTAGTAGATATAGTAAATTCTTACCTTTCCAACCTATATTTTGCATAACAAGTAAAACATATATAACATGCGATGCAAAAAGTACACTGCCGTTCAATTCTTTATCTAGCCGATAAGATCTTGGCCTCCAGAATTTTCTTCCCTTAACCATCAAACTATAAAAAAAAAATAGATTAAAAAAGGAAGTGATTTTCACACTTCTATTTTCTAATATCCACACTCCCTTTTTTGTTTTTTAGTGTTGAAATTGCATGTTTTTTTTTTTAAACTAAAAGACATAAAAAGAGTGTGGATATCAAAAAAGAGAGTGAAAATCATTTCCCTAAAAAAACTATATATATGTTCTTAATTCGAAGACAAGTAAAGGATTTATCATTATGTTTGATACGCGTATGCCTATATATATATGTTGAGTTGCTAAAATCACACAGAGTGCTGAGTTATATATATGCGGACAATCGAAGTAATATTTACTACATATTCACAAATCACAAGGAGGAATTTGGAATTTGGTATCGAGGATGTTATCGACCAAAAATATATGGAAAATCACGTACTGATCCGATGCCAAAAAAAAAAATGGAGAAAATTTGTTAATGTAGTCCCCTTACTTGAATTCTCTAATAGGAATGCAACTGTTAAATTATGTAGAAATGTTGCCATGAAGAAGTCAAGAAAGGATACAAGATATGCAATTAACTTAGTGGTGACCCATGACGAGACAAAATTTCCTTGTTGGGCTTTAATTTGCATAATCTGATGTCGTTTAAGCAGAAATTTGGAGCTGATGCAAGGTATTTCAAAGTTAAACACTTTGATTTGTGTGTTCGTTTTACAACTGAGGCTATCTTGTCCGTGTCGTGCTATGGCTAGGTAACTCCATTACTTGCAAATGTTAGGTGATAATAAGCTCTATTTATAAGTTAAGTTTTGTATTTACTGGTTTTGGTAACTTTTGCCTATAGGCTATCTAAGGTTGAATCCTTGGCTACTGGAATTGTTATTTATGACTTTCATTGGCCAAGCCTAACAAACCAAATTGAGCCTTAAATGCGATCGTTAGACACTAATCAATAGAGAAAATAGGTGATTATTTATTTTTGGGTAGGGATTGATATAATTAAAACACCAGTATACATAGGGTGACTGAAATCCAATGGGTGTCTAGGTGAAATTTTTGAGGTTTGTAATTCATGAGGGGGAATTTATAAGTATAGGGTGACTGAAATCCCAAGGAAGGAACTTGTAAAGGCTTTTTAAAGATCATCATCGGGTTGTAAAGTCTTTTGTTTTGAAGATTCAATTGGTTTGTGTTGTATCAAAGAGTACAAAAAGTTCAACCTACGGTCATTTCTGTAAGTGTGCAAGTAACTCTTTTTGCAATGAGCACCATTGTTGTATATGAGAAGCATTGGAGAAAAAGGAGACTCGAAGACCATGTTCATTTTTTGGGATTTTGGGAAATGAGTGGAGAGAGAGATTGAGAAATGAGAGTAAAAATTGAGAGAAAATTTATTGAGGAACGTGCGTCGAGAAAAAGTTGAGACTTGAGTCCCAAAATGAACATTGTCGAAATCCTTTGTTTTCAAAATGTCTCCTGAATATTTGTGATTGATGGTAGCGGGATGTGATTGGCATTGATGAAGCCCAGTTCTTCGATGACCTCTGTGATTTCTGCTGCAAAGCACTGATCTTGATGGAAAAACTATAGTAATTGCTGGGTTGGATGGGAACTACATGAGTATCTGCTTATCCTTTTCCTTTCTCATTCTATCTTGATGAAAATGTGTGCTTGTCTCATGCAAAAATATGGTCTAATTTGTTGTTCTTGCTTGTTATTATACTTCTATGATCTTGATGGAAAAACTGTAGTAATTGCTGGGCTAGATGGGAACTATCTAAGGTTCTGCTTATCCTTTTCCTTTCTCATTCTATCTTGATGAAAATGTTTCCTTGTCTCATGCAAACATATGGTCTCATTTGTTGTTCTTGCTTGCTATTATACTTCTATAGTTCCATATTTGTTTCACTTCTAATGATAGTGGTTGTATCTCCACGATACGTATTTTTACGTGAGATCGAGTGTTTGTTGTAGAAGAAGCTTTAGTTCAATGCTTGATATTTATACCCCTTGCTGATTCCATAACCAAACCGACAGCTCGATGTGAGCTTTGTGGCAAGCAGGCCTTTTTTACCCTACGGAAAATTGGAGAGACAGAGATGAAATTGATCGGTGGTTCGGATGTCTATATGCTCGTGTGTCGCCAGCATTATGTCAATGGACAAGAAGTTGTGGAAGCACTGCAGAATGTCCTAAAACCTTATTGCAAAGCTCAGAGCAACTCTCATACGGAAGAAGTTATAGTTGTTTAGACACCTCTACTTACATCCTAATATTGTTTTTGGGTTCTATGTAATTGAATCAGCTGTTTGAAAAACATGTTGAACTTAGATATTCTATGCTTCTTTACTGCTTAGCCTTTGCATATGTTGCTAATGTGAATATTACTAACTACTATGAATATCTTGCTTTGAAGGATCATTAACCAAAGCACTGTAGTTGAGAACAAACTATATTGTTCGATTAGTGGCTACTAACAATTTAGATCAGTAATGCAATGAGCCACATACTGTATTCTTGTTTGAGTGTAATATATGTTCTACATCTTGAAGTTCGTTGAGCAGGTGACTTTATTTTCCTAATTTCCTGCTTTAATTGAAATGTTCATGTACAAAGTACAATAAATGCAGTGGCTTAGAACAATACAAATGCATGGCTAAGCATAGAAAGAACAATTGACATGTAGACCTGCAAAAGCAACGGCTTTTTGTATGTATATGTAGACCTGCAACAATCAGTGAAGCTACATAAGAGTACCATAGTTGTAATACAGATAAGATGGGCCAAAACAATCAATCCCTTGTATTTGAAAATCTGAAACTGATTTCTAATTCAATAACCTCTTGTTATGTCTCTACTATCATCACAACGAAAACAAAAAAAACACTTCTTGACTGCAAATTCATCCAATGAGCATGCGGAAACGTGCGAAGCACGGGCATTACACTAGTATATATATATATATACACAAATCTTCTTATAAAGGCGTCCTTACCGTATTACGGTAATGACGCCCCTTTCCCGAGTAATTTGCGATGATCCGAGCCGCTCAATGTGTTCAGAACGTGATTTTAAGGGTACCTACGAGAAATCAGCAAAAAAAAAGACCGGAAGGGACTTGATCCGAGCAGTTTTTGTTTGTATTTTATCGAACAGTTCAAATAAAAACTGCTCAAATCAAGCCCTTCCCGGTCTTTCTTTTGCTGATTTCTTGAGGTTATCCTTAAAATCACGTTTTGAACACATTGAGCGGCTTAGATTATCGAAATTTGGTCGGGAAAGTGTAGAAAAGGGGAAGCCCTTACCGTAATACGGTAAGGGCGCCCTTATAAGAAGTGGACTAATATACACAAATCTTCTTATATATATATATATATATATATATATATATATTTATTTATTTATGTACACATATATATAGGTGTGTTGAGTGAAGTAATACCGGAGACACAGGCACTCACATAGGATGATGGTGTGGTCAGTGTCACACAGCTGCACCTCCACCCCGTCCGAGTAGTGCGTAATTTTTTTTTTGTGCTAACCCAAGTGATTTTCAGTGTCGGCTGCTCTTATCAATGATATGTGAGATATTCTGTGGCTATTGACAAAGCGGAGGACAAATGAAGCCCTCTAGGATAGGGGAAAAGCTTTCTTTCATTTCAACTTGGAGAGAGAGAGAGAGAGGTGGAAAAAATTTTAGTGCCGAGTGGGTACCACGTGGTACCCGCTCGGATTTCGAGAGAAACTGTTGAGGTGAGAGAAGAGAGAAAGTTTCAATTCAAATCGTCCAAAAATGTATTGAAGGGCCTGGATGTGCCAAGCGGGTATCACGTGAGATATACCCACCCGACACCGAAAAATTTCAAGAGAGAGAGAGAGAGTAGTGTCGGTTGGAACGCTTAGGACAAAAGGGAAAATAGAAGGAGGAAAACAAGTTATTTCTTTTCTTTTTTTTAGTGGATTTAATGTAAAATAGACTTGATTTTTTTCCCCTTTCTATAAAATAGTACTCATACACACGTAATTTGTTAATTTTTGTTAACAAAGTCGAGAGCTAAACATGGTTTCAAACTTCAAACTTTTGTTTCTTAATGTTCCTTTTCTTTCGAAAGTTTTTTTTTTTTTTGTTACACTAAGGCTCCATTTGTTTCGATGTAAAATGTTTTTCGAGAAAATATTTTACCTATTTTTTGGTGTTTGGTTGTAAAAAAAGTGAGGAAAACATTTTACATTAATTGGATGAAAATAACTTACCTTTAAATCTTCCGTAAGTTATTTTCCAAAATAAACGTGATGCCTTCTACTGTAATTCTAACTGCTCAATTTCCTCGATCCTCAATCTGTATCCACGTTCAACTCTCTCTCTCTCTCTCTCTCTCTCTCTCTCTCTCTCTCTCTCTCTCTCTCTCTCTCTCTCTCTCTCTCTCTCTCTCTCTCTCTCTCTCTCTCTCTCTCTCTCTCTGAATTCCATTCTTTAAGCCCTCCCTCTCTTTGTATTATATATTTTGTCGATTTCTAAAAATATTTTTTATGTGCCAACCAAACACCGAAAAATAAAAATTTAAAGTTTGTTTTCTAAAAAAAAACATTCTACATGAAAAATATTTTACTTTGTAAAACATTTTACATCGAAACAATCAATCGGAGCCTAAACTCCAAGTCTGGACACTGCTTGAACAATAAGCTTTAAGAAAGAATCTTGAAACTTTTATTTTGATTTTCATTTTTGTACGCTGGAAACTTTAATTTTATATTTTAGTTTAGGATTATATTAATTCCAAACTTAGGAATATTTTAATTACAACCACATTTAAGTACAGAAATGAAGTTTCCCAAAATATCCTTAAAACTTCAAGTTCAAAATACTTGTTTCAAGAAGAGGGAAAAAATTTCAGTGCCGAGCGGGAAAAATTTGTACCATACGATTTAAGAAAATTTAATTACCAATTACATATGCATAAGTGGGCTTTACGGCAAGGTTTTTTGGAAGGTTGCATTCTTACCGATTGTGTGGCCTTTGTTCCACTAACAAAAATCACCAAAAACGTAACACATTTTATCATTTCGTTTTCACTAACAAAAAACTTTCAGTATTTTACCATTTCGTTTCAACTAACAAAAAAATTGTCAACAAACACTGTTTTTGCTACAGTAACTCTACTCACAAACCATCAAGAACTTATTCACTACCGGAAACACCTAACAACTTTTCGACCACAAATAAAAACCTACAAATTTTTCACTACCGGAAACACCCCCTGAATGGTACTTAGGGTGTGTTTGATGCAGGGAGGCATGTCGAAAAAGAAGAATACGCAACAAGGACAATCATGAACATGTATGAACTAGAGGAACTCCCTCTACGAACACACAATTATGAGAAAACTTCTCAAATTTTAATTTCATTAATCAATCATAAATAACTCCTTAGCCCTAAGGCTTACAACCTTATTTATAATAATAGAATTCATAAACCTAGTTTTCTTAAAATCTAAAAAGGAAAATAAACATAAGGAAATAAAATCAATCCTAATTTTTCTTGACCAAGAAACCTATTCAAAATAGGAAAACGAGATCAAATCAAACTCGGAAAACTAAATACATATAAATTATCTTGGCTAAAATAAAACATTCTTACTAAAATGCTAAACTCAAAATAATAAATTAAGATTCCTATATTTCTAGAATAATCAAAATATCGGCATGCATCAATGTTCCATTGACTAAAATAAGTACTTATTTTTTGAAATTAAAGATGATTTATTATGAAAGAATAACCTGTTTTGTAAAGCTGAAAATAATAATTTAAAAAACAAGAACCTTTAACGGAACAAAGCCTTAACTTATACTCCCTCCGTCCCCTTTTTAAAGTCCAGTATTCCATTTTGGGTTGTCCCTTAATAAGTGTCCATTTTGTAAAGTTAGTGGGTAAAAGTTGGTACATTTTTCATTTTCCCTAAAAATAGATTCCATTTTGAAAAGTTAGTAAATAAAAGTGTAATGATGATGTTTCCATAGAGGATAAATAGGGAAAGTGTATGTAAAAGTTGATGTGAAAGTTGTAATGATAATGTTTTCTTAATAAGTTGGAGTTACGAAACATTTAAAAAGGAACAAAATGAGTAAAAAAATAAAATTACAAGAATGTGTGCTGTTAGGGTGTCTCTTGTGATCCGGGAGCATTTAATAAGTAGATACTTTTCTAGTAGGAGAGTAGATAGGAGACAAGAAGGACCATATAATAAGTCAAGAAAATTAATTGGACTCACAGTTGGCTGGTGCAAGGGGGCATGAGTGATTGGTGTTTATCAAGACGTGGAAGATAAGATTTATCTCCTTGTAAAGCTTGGCAAAAGTTCAGCCAACTGTAAACCTCTTGCATGGGTACGTACTGCGGGATGCTGCCGACTGTCCCGTCCACCAATATCATTCATCAAGTTATGTCTTTTCCGAAGAAAATAAAAAGTGAAGATGGTCCACCAATCCACCATGGATTCCTGATTTGCGTCCAATGATCTTTTTTTCAATAATCCTACAGAAAAGCAAAAACCGAACTTCCATCGCTTGCTACTTTAGGTTTTGTCTCTGTTCACTATTTAGGCAAAGAGAGGGGAGTAGTTTTTGATTTGTAATGGTTGAATGATGAGGGACCCATCCAAATGAGGTGGAGTGCCATGTCCCATTCCGGGATAGTTTCTGGGCTCCATTTCCTAGGAGCGTAGCATTTTGGAAAATAGTGCTATAAAAAATAAAAGTCCGCCGACAAGCATCATGTAAAAATAATAAAATTTGGCATGAATATGTCAACTAACTCCGACAGTTGGAGTAATCTTTGGGAAGCCAAAGCCGAATTTTGACTTGCTACGGTGTTTTTTTTGCTATAAGTTGGCCAAACTGCTCAAGTAGTGGCAAAGCTAAAATTTGGCAACCTTCTTCAACAACCTTTTTTAAAACAAACTTTCAAATTCATAATTAATTTTTTATTTACTTTAACTAACTACTAACCACGATTTTAGTTAATTAAGTTTTAGGCACCAACATAGTTCCATGCATTTTGTGATACAATAACAGAAAACGTTATCTCTAAAGCTTATTTTTCCGTAGTTTGTCCATATTGGGAAGGTAACATTATCTTTGAGGTTTCCATTCTCTATAGTTCATAGTTTGCAAATAAATAAAAAATCACTATAGTCCATCTATATATTGTTCCAAATACAACTAATGTTATCTTTGAGGTTTGTTTTCTCTGTAGTTCATCCATACCGTTATCACTGTTACCAAATAAAGTCATCTCTGGAGTTGTGTTATCTATATTTCATTCATATTGTTAATAGGTAAAAGAATTTTAAATCTCAGTATTCATTCGTATTGCTAACTGATAGGGTTATCTATGAAATTCTATTTTTTGTATTCCATTCGTACGATTAATAGACAAAGTTACCTGTTTAGTTGTTCGATTTGGATTTATGTAAAATCATTTAGAAGCTAATACGCTAGAAATAATACTGAGAGAGAGAGAGAGAGAGAAGCCAAGAGATTGTTGGTTCAACAACATCAGAAGTGAAGGAGAAAGAATGTGAAGAGCTCAAATTCCTCTTCCAAAGTGCTAATCTAACCATTCTAATAATGCTAATTTTTGCCGAGCGAAAAAGAAAAGAAAAAAGAAAAAACAGAGGACAACAAGTTTTTTTTAAGGATATGTATAGTTCTGTTCATGCTACTACTGTATTACACTATTCCTAACAAGTTGTGCCGGTTAATAAAAATGCACAAAACTAGAGCTGGTTAAGGAAAGAAACAATAAATACACAACTAAAAGAGGCAAACGTTCCAAACCAGCCGCTAAAGGATTTGCCTGGACGTTATCTTCAGAACCCCAAAATTAGTCAAGTTTCACGCAAGTTATGGCCCAGATATCCGGTTCTAAAACAAAAACTTAGTAACTAGGAGGGCATAAACCATCAAGAGAGAAAGCAGAGGCAGTAGTGCTTGCTTTTTTGGCCAAGGCAATGAGGAAGTCTCTGTAATCCCCTGCCGGAATGCTCTCACAAATGGCTTCAATCATTTCTACTCCATATTTTTTCCTGTACACCCTTTGAATCTCATCCATGTCCACATCAGCCCTGCTCAGAATCACACGTGCCAGACCATCCTTGTCTTTTGTCATTCCTTTTATGCTCCCGTACAGTGTCTGCAACCAATTGTCATGTGTCTAAAGATGAAACCATAGATAGATATATCCTGTAGTGTGTGATATGAGCCGTCCAAAAGTGTTTTTAATGGTCCAAATTTGCCAAAAGTATCTTACAGGTGGGATATGATCAGATAAAATGTCTTACCAATATGAATCTGAACAATTGTAGAGATGGAAAGCTCGGATCGCGCACTACAAGATCCCCTGTTTCAGGAGGGACACGGGGATCCTGAAACAGGGGATCGTGTGGTGCATATTCTAACAAATGTAATGTAGATATATATCACAATTATTACGAGTAGAACTATAATCTAATATAATGTCTTGTGGATAATGTACATTATTTTCTTTATTGAGTGAGTTGGTCAAATAATTGATTCCGAAAGTGACTACAAGGTCCCCTGTTCTAGGAGGGATTCGGGGATCGTGTAGTGCATATTCTAACAAGTGTAGATATCACAATTATTATGAGTAGAACTATAATCTAATACTATAATGTATTGTGGATAATGTACATCATTTTCCTTGAGTGAGTTGATCCAATAATCGATTCCGAAAGTTTGCTAGTATATATTTGTTTCCTATCCAATGATTCTGCTACTAGAATAGCAAGTCCATGCATCGTAGGAATCGCGGAATTATAGGCTTTCAGCTCGAGAAGTAAGTAAATTGTTCTTTATTTGGTCATAAGAATAATCGTTCTTATGAGTGCTACGGTGGGGATAACACCGCTGTATAAAGAGCGATATGCTTATCTGCACTGGAATACAATACTGTAAATTAAAATCTGATGAGGAAAATACCTGAGCATAATATTTTGGAGGGTTGTATATGCATTTTACTACCACATCCAGAGCAGCCTCAAACTCCCCGTAGTTTTCATTCTTGAGAGACTGTAAAATGAGAATAACCAAAAGACCCATCATTTGTTATTCGTATTCTGAAAACCAATTGGCAATCGATAACGGCGTTTAAAAAGGGGGCGGCTTAATGTACACAGTTTGTAGGCCCTTTCCCATGCCCAATTCGATGATCAAAACCATTCAAACTTTAGAACTCATCGAGATCATCACCTATACAAAAAATCACATTAACCGGATAACGATTGATATGATACCGCAATTAAAAAAAAAATTCAAGATAAATGTATTTCCAAATCTCAGCAACAGATATCTTATCCTTGTTTGACCCTTGTGGTTTTTAGCATGTTTCGACGAGCTCTAAATAGTGACGAATCTAATTACTATTGAAGTGGGCTCAAGAAAAGCACATAAATGACCTTTAGTGGAGCGTCCAATCCATCAACTAGACTAGAGACTAGAGAGGACCAACTAGTCTAGAGACTAGAGAGGACCCAAATGTCTTTAGAACTCATTGAGAACACGAACTACGCCAAAAATCACGTTAACCGGATAACGATTGAAACTAATCCATGTGATTTTTAGCCTGTCGATGTTGTCGACGAGCTCCAAACCGAGACAATTCTGATTATCGAAGTGGGGGCTCAAGAAAAGCACATAATGCCTTGCTCGGTTCCTTTTTTGAAAAAAAAATTTCAACTCAAAAAATACTTATTACCCCAACTTTTAATTATTACCCTCCACTCATTACCTCTATCTCCAATCATTATTCTCATTTTTCTCTCTATCTATCTCCTCTTATTACCCTTACTTCCAATCATTTCTCTCTCCACTCATAACTCCAAGAAATTTTCAAAAATTTCTTAAAAACTCATCCAAACACTACATAAATGACCTCAACAAGAGCGTTCAATCCGTCAAATAGACTAGAGAGGACCCCAAAAAGGCTCACACTGTTTAAAACAGGTCTTTCAAAATTATTAACACTAGTCTTTTACGGAAGCGGGGGCGCTGCTGTCCCCTTGGGGCAGCAGTTTGCGGCTGTGCCTGAATTCTGGGCCCACTCCGGTCTCGCTCTGATGATCGGAAGCGTTCACTTCGTAGAGCTTTTCGAGTAGAAAAGTTATGCAAAAAAATCAGCTTAATTGGATATCATTAAGTGTCTGATTGAAACCCATATAACTCTTGGTCCATGGGTTACAGTGGATTTGATCCAGTGTTTCGGATCCATTTTTTTCAAGATAAAAAGGTTCCGATCAGGCACTTAATGATATCCAATTAAGCTGATTTTTTGCATAGTTGTTCTACTCGACGAGCTCTACGAAGTGAACGCTTCCGATTATCGGAGCGAGACCGAAGTGGGCCCAAAATTCGGGCACAGCCGCAAGCTGCTGCCCCTAAGGGGCAGCAGTGCCCCGCGTCCGTCTTTTACTGTTTCTCAGATTAATTCCTGCTTGTAGCCCCTGTCCTAGAATTTGTAACACACTGAAAATGATTTGATTGATATGATAGACTACAAACTAAGTTTACATAAAATAAAATAAATATCAATAACAAATTTTTTGTTTGTTTTTTTGGTTACCTTTGCATAATCATGACCATAGATATGCTTGTAGGTAGAAAATGTGAGGTTGAGCTGCGGAATGCTCCTTTTACTGAGTAACTCAAGCACAACAGCTTCGTCTATGGCTCCTGACCTTCCTTCCCCTGTTTGGTAGAGCCTCCTGGCATCACATTTGGCTATGTGTTGGCTCAAATCTGCATGGTGGGCTTTGTGTGATGCAACCAATGCAACTAAAATCTGGCAAAACAAAACCCACCACCCACATCCCCTTAGTGAATCAGTTGGACCAAATGCACATAAATCGTGTACAGATGACCGTGTGATGTCCACTCCTGGATCTCACACTAACTAAAAAGCGCCCTTCTATGGCCACCGACCTTTCTGTAATCTCAATGAAAAATAGAATGATTGGATTGAGCACCTATACATATCGGATTAAACTGGTGTTTCACATGGCCGTTCGGTTTTTTTTTCTTTCAAATTATTGAACGGCTTGAATTTTCCGTGTTGGACCGTAATGGCCCCGCGTGGCTATCGGTGCAAGGTCGGTATAGCCACGTGGGTGGCCATAGCATTTTCGATGACAAAAAAAAAAAAAAACATATTGAATGACAAGTATTAATTGTCACAAATTATTCCTAAAAAGTATTCTAGAAAATTAAAACTTCTTCCGAAAATCACAAGCCCATTGTGAAACATAAAAACCCAAACCTTTTTATACATTCTACTTGACGAACAGAAAAAAAAACAAAAAAAAAAACATCGAAAAAAAAGTGCCTAAAATGCACTTCACTGCCTAAAAATCCATACAAAACTTCGCTATGATTTTAATTGGGACCCCCATAATTGGGCAATGGAATTGATCCCCAGAACTCGAGATGAGCGTAAGCTGGTCTGGAAATCGAAAATTATAAATAAAAATGCGCTTTACCTTCTTGTATGGGTCAAGGGGAGGTTCAATGCAGAGGATATCCTGGTCAATCACCCTTCCAAACCTGACTTGATAAACTTGCTTTATCAGAACAACATGGCTTGATTTCCTGCCCACAAACATCTCAACGAGTGCCCTAAAATTGGTGATCTCACTCTTCTGATCAAGCGCTTCCCTGGCCACAACCGCATCGCGCTCAACTGGATCAAGCATCCACAGGGCCAAGGCCGAACCCGCAGCAGCGCTGGATGGTTCCCCAAGCTCGTTTCCTTCACTTAGGGGCGCTTGTTTTGATGAATTTCCAAATGTTTGATGAATTTCTTTGCAATCACTCTCGCAGGCAAGGTTGATGGTTGTGGCCATGGTGAGAGCATTTCAGGTGAGGATTATGGAAAGTGTTGGATGTGTCTGATTTTATGTATGCATAGATTGATGTGGGTAAAGAAGGCTTGGGGAGCAAGTAAAAGATTCTACTTTATGGCCAAGGGTACGATCAATTGCAGCAAAAAGTGTTTTGTGCCTAGTCACGTAACCTTTTAAAATAGTCTTCGCTCTTCGTAATCTTTTAAAATAGTCTTCGCTCTTCGTTCTCGCTCTGCAATCCCGTTCTTAATTCTCACATTCAGAAATTTATGCCTTGTTTAGATGGTATTTTGAAAAAAAAATCCAATTCAAAGAACACTCATTACCCCTACTTTCAATCATTACTCTTATTTTTCTTTCCTCTCTCCAATCACTATTCTTATTTCTCTCTTCACTCATTACCCATATCCCCAATTATTACCCTAATTTCTTTCTCTACTCATTACCCAAAAACCAAACTCAAAAATTTTCAAAACACCATCCAAACAAGTCATTAGTTGTTTGAGAGATTTTGTGAAAGACGCTTCCAAACTCGCGCTCTTGTGCCTGCCCCTGCCTGCACATTGCGTGGCTAAGGTATGGTGATGGGTCACGAATATTTTTCAGTAAGATCTATCGTTTCTGTTTTTAATGCTCGCTTTACAACCCCACTCTTTGATTATCGTTCTCGAATTTTATAGTAATTTGAAATATTATCGGAAAAAGTTTTACATTCACGTTCACGCTTGCGCACGCGCATCGTGTGGGTTAAAACTGGGGGTGGATTCAGGTGCCGTTCCGCTTTCTTTTTAAACCTTCTTCTTCAAAAATAATGTAATTTCAATCTCAAATATAATGAAAACACTTTTTGCTAAAAATTACTTTTCTTTTCTAAAAGTTCTTTTTTTGAAAAAGTAGAACACCCCTCGATGCGGAGAAGATGGAATCATGGAAGGGAGAAAAGCAGAGGACTTGACTCTGTAGGCACTAGGCAGAGTGAGGTGGAAGCAATGTATAGGTAAGTAAGGTGTGGCAAGTGGGAGTTTTGTTTTGTCCTTTAGGGAGAGCTTCATGGTTTCCTAGTAGACGATGAGTCTGAAATGTGATCTTTCTTTTTTTTCTTTTTCTTTTTTTTATCAGAATGTGATCTTTCTGGGAAAAACCTTTTTCACAAGATCAGTTCCCAGCTTTATCAGCTTTTGTTCTGCAACTCTTTTCCTTTTCTCCGCAAACAAACTCTTTTTTCTCCTTTTTTCAGTTTTTTTATCTTGAAATTGATCCGCTGCACGCCATTTTGTGTAGGAAATTGATTTTGGTACTCCAGTTTTAGTCATTGACACTCCCCTTTGTATATTAATCATGTGAGAAAACAAAACTAAAAATGAAGTGCCATTGGCAAAAAGTGGAGTGCCAAAATCACCTCTTTTTTATGTAATGAGCTAGGCGAAATTATACAATTGTTCGAGAGTACCGTCACGTGATACTCCGGATCACTTTACAACCACACATTTCTGTGGGGTCTACTACTGGCACTAAATGTATGGATTCCCCAATAATGTGTGATTGTAAAGTGGTCCAGAGGACCACGTGGCAGTATTCACAGACTATTGAATAATTACTCATGAATTAGACCGTTTGATTTTTTAAAAAGAAATACTTACATAGATAGCAACAATATTACAAATCATCAGGTGCATCTAGTACAATACAAAAAAGACATATTGCACATGAATGTGACAAATTAAACATACATAAGAGATGAAGGATATACACCAACGATAAATTGATCAAAATGGCAAGATATCTTGAATCGTATCAAGTTGTCGAGAAGCAGTTGTCATGGTAGTTCCGCTTGCTTTTTTAAACAGGTGAGTTCATTTCACGAGCTCATGCCAGTAGATTATCTCATTTATCAAAACACTAGCGGATGCCCGTGCTTAAAGGCACGTTCAAATGAAATACAGTTCCAACTTAAATAAGTTGTCTGCTCTACCCGTTCGATATAACCTACTCACTCTCTGCCTCACTTTAAAAAGCTCATGCTAAGGTAGAGAGATGAAATAAAAAATGGCAATACTTTACAGGTTAGTAATTATCAATCCTCTTGAAATAACATTAACTTAAAATGAAAAAACCAAAAGGTAATAAATTGGAAAGGAAAGTGTATATATTACCACAATAGCAAGTCTAAGTATAACTTAAGAAATATTCTCTTAATCGGACAGCTACGATCTTAGCTTGAAGGCGATCAACGGCTGTAAGGTGCTTATGTTTATATGTGTAGACAAAAACTGCTCTATTTTATATCAAAACATGTGCATGATCTTATTTTTAAAAGAAGGATTGTCATTTCTGTAAGACTATATTTTAATTTAGTCATTGCAGCGGCCCGTATGTTGTATATTGCACATATTAAGTATGAATTTATTAAGATTTTTCATATCTTTAGACCTAAATTTTTCTATTGGTCAAATAGAGAAGTTAATTATTTCCTTTATACACTTTACTTTGATGAAAAATAAGTATAATGTTCATTAAAAAACCAGTCTTCTCTCTACCTATAAAAGAATGTCTAGAAAGAAAGACAAGTGAGAGAAACTCATCTTCCGTCTATGGCTTAATTCTCTTGGTAAAATCATGGCTACTCCAAGTTATTATTGGGTTGCTCAAGTCCTGCAAGAATGGATCAGGGTACGCCGCTTTTAATTTTTATTTCTGCTTAATGTTTATATTGTGATAATCATGATAGTTCTAAATCATGGCTTAAATGTATGCCGCTCTGGAGAATGTTTCCGATTAATGATTTTTTGATCTTTTGTGGAGCCCATCTCGAGCCCCACAAAGATGATTCAAACTGCTCAATATTCTTCAAATATTTTTTTATGGGTTCATGCAAATAAAATAGAAGAAATGAGTAGGGTCTATTGTCCATTTCTGATCATATGACAATTATGCTTCGTCCAACTAAATACTTGTGTCCGATAGAATTTTTTTTTTTTAACATGAATGATGAAACCATGATTGAGGCTTAAAAAATTCATGGCTCAGATCGTCAAGTAAAACCGTGATGGGTCCTATTTTACGTCATAGGAGAGTCACACTATAAGCACACGATATTCATAACTTGAACCTTCACTATGTGATTTATTTTCATTTATTGTTGAGGTCCAATCAGTGAACAGACTGCAACGTACTTGGGCAAGCCCAACATATATCTCATAACTCAAGAGAAAATCTTGTTTACGGAGCTCAATTTCGGTCGTCCAAAAGTGTTTTGAACGGTCTAGTCTGAAATAATATTATATCTACAGTGTTTTTATGATATCTCTGAGCTTTATTATATCACTTATTTTTGTAGGGCCATATATACAATTCCTTCCATTTTACGACATTTCACTCCTCTCCCTCCCAAAGGAAAAAATAAAAAATCAAAAGCTTTTTTTTTATTTTTGTCAAAACGGTAGAAATTTTATTCAATAATCAACAAGAATACATCAAAGACAGTGATTATCGTGCTCAAGAGAACTCAATAACCAAATAGGAGGCCTAGCTAGCTTCCCAAGTCCTTACACCAAGACCTCGCAAACCCGAACTAGCTAAAACATAAGCAACTGAATTAGCCGTTCTCCGAACAAACCGAAATTCACAACACAAAAAATTAGGCACTGCCCGTCGAATTCTAACCAGTTGATGAGGATCCCCTTCCACCACAATTGATCTCAGACCCAACATCAGTGAGAAATCTAAAGCTACTCTCCACGTCAAAGCTTCCGTGCATAGTGCTGAATCTGTCTCCCCCATATAACAAGCTCTGGCAGCAACAAAATCCCCAACAAACTATTTCCTCGACAAAAGGTACCATTTCAGGACGAATTTTGGATTTCGTCGCGATAGACCATTTTTTTGTATTGTCCCTTGGTCTGGCACATATTTCCACGCTCCGTCCACATTAACCTTCAGCTCACCACTTACCGGCGCACTCCACCTACTTACATTGCGAGTCCAGCCAGCCCTTTCCCAAGTCATTCTTTACAACCAACGGAAACTATTTTCGTCTTCGATTAATCCAAAAAAGTAGTCCTCGTTCGGAGAAGAAAGAACTAATCGCTTCGGACTGCACGCGGATGTCTGGTTCAACTGACTCTTGGGAATTTTCGTGACCCGCCATGACTGTTTTTCCGGTGATATTACAGTCATGGATTTAAGAGCAATTGACTTCCTAAGTAAAAGATCCATTAGCATCATCAACTGATCATCCCCTTCATTTGTAAAACCTTCCAATTGAATGAGTTTCAAACGTTCAAGTTGACAAACATTCGACGTCACCGTTTCGTAGTCCATCCACAAGTGAGGATCGTACCAAAATTGGTGGAAATATGGGCATGGGATGATGGAGCTCAAGTTTTGATCAATCTGCACATAATTCAAATGAATTAAGAGTCCTTTCGATTAGGAAGGGGGAAAAATGCTGATAATAAAAAATGAAAGAAAATGAAGTGGCACAAAGGGAGTGAAAAGAAAATTTATTTTCTCTCATATACTTGATAGATTAACTCTGTTGAGTTTTTTAAAGAACATTTAAAGAAAAAAAAAATTCTTTAACGGCTTGTTAGATGAGTTTTTTTTTCTTCAATTTTTTGATAATTGGATATCTAGGCCAGCTTGCTTGCATCTCGACTAATCAGATGCATTTTTTTTTTTGTTAGATGAAAAAGTTTTGCTTACATGTATTTCTATTATCACAACCCTACCACTAGAAAAAATTGCTTAATAGTACATTGTTTTGGTTATGTATCACTTTCATTACTTCCTTGTTATTCTCTCACCATGATGAACAATTTTTCCAAGTGAGGTGATATGTGTAAGAAGCTAGCCAATGAATCCCTCTCTGTCTGGTCCATCAAAGCATCAAACCAGCTTAATTCCTTCAACTTGTTGAATCTGAACCGAAGCCTTTCGAAAATCACCCCTGCTGCAAACAACCACTTTTTTGAAGTGGAAAAAGTAGTTGAAGTTAGATACCAAATTAAGCATTCAAGAAATTCCAATAAAGTTAAATTGAGCATTCGAGGAATTACTCTTCTTCCCTTCTTCAACCAAAACATTTGATAGTTTGCAACCAAATTTTGTTATTTTGACCCCACAAAAAATCTCTAAATTGTCCCAACTTGTTTGAAATGCATAGAAATCCCAAGCGTTATCTTCTTTTCGAGAGTTGATAATGCTAGAAATGAGACTATGATACATTATTTTACAAATATAACATGTCTTTTGGGGCCAATTATGAGACAAAAATGAATTATTTGTTGATATCGATCTTATAATTAACATCTTAATTTAGTTATTTTTGGACTTCTACGTAGAAAAAATATAGTTGCATATGAATCTAATTTTTTATTTCTGAGATAAATTTTCAAATATTTTTTGAAAAATTAGTTCTAAAAACACCAGAAGGATGCAATCAAAAGATTTTAAGCCAAAAGGAAGCAAGGAAAATTAAAACACCAAAAGAAAACGAAATAAAAGATTGTAAAAATACCTCAAGAAGCCACCCACTAATCTTGAGAATCTCAACATCCTTGAGAGAGGAAAGAAGATTCAAAACATTCTCACAATCAAATTCACTTCTGCCTAAACCTCCTCTCAAATCAAGCACCACATCAACCAAATTCAGACATCCATTTATTTGAATCAGAGGAAGTGCTCCTCTGTACCACAAGGACTTCAAATTCGGTGCAGAAATCGCAATACTTTCTACCTCTTCACAATCCACCACTTCAAAACTATTGAGAGAATCACCTGCTTTGATATCGATGCTCTGAATCCCACTGCATTTCTCAAGCTTCAAGCGCTCGAGAAACCGGCAGCTGGAAAACAGAGTCGATACCAAGTTGTGAGTAATTTTGTTGACTGAAACCAGATGCAGAGTCTTTATCGATAAAGAGAAGTTGGAGATTCTAGGAGTCGGGTCGAAAACCAAGTTAAAATTGCTCTGGATTTCTTTTCCCTTTTCAAAGAAATCTAGACGCAGCTCTCCTCCTCCTCCTCCTCCACCCTTGGCAGCTGAGAAAAACAGAGGTTTCTGTGTCTTCTCCGTTTGGAGAGAAAATCTCCAAAGCTCTGGAGAACTGGAGGACCTCGAGAGCAAACCCACGATTTGATTTATCTTCTTGCTAGCTTCATCGTCGGTATCACTGGTAATTTGATTCGGGTCGGAGTCGAATTCGACTTGGAATGGAGTCCAGAGGGTTTTCCATGAGGTGGAGAGAGTGCTGGTTCTTACAGCCTCTTTCAATGAGATTAGTGAAACGATTTGGCGAAGGATTTCAGGGGGTAAGTTGCTCATCGTCGTTTCAATCCTCTCCTCCTCCATGGATTCTGTGGTGTTCAAAGTTTAGAGTGGTATGAAAAAAGATTGAGAAATGAAAAGTGGTACTCCACTTGCTTGTAATCTCTTCATCTGTATACGTTGCTATATATACACACAGTTACCAGTGGGAGATAGCTATCAAATAAATGAGCTATTTAAAATAGGGTAGTGGTGAGCATGGTCCGGATTGGTTCGGTTTTTATAGTAAATCAAGAATCAAATCAATACCTACGGATTATAAATTTAGAGAACCAAACTAACCCACAAAATGCGTTGAACCAAACCAAACCAATCCAAACCATTACATATACATATATAACTATAAATATATATATATGTATATATGCATTATATGGTTTGGATCGGTTTAGAACCATAACTGTAAATGTGAATCCACAAGCCAAATCATATAACGCAGTTTCTAATTTTTTTAAACCATGACCAAATCTTATTACTAAAATATAGAATGGGACATTGGGGCACCACACTGTGGTCCGAGACCACCAAACGATTTTTCCAATGGTTTCGGAAAAAAATATTAAATGAGCTGATGCATATGAAGCCACATAAAACTGCCCACTAGGCTAGTGTAGTAGTGGGTATTTTTTTGACAAAGGTAATTAAGCTCAAACCAGTGCAAAATTGAGAGGTGAGAGTGTGAGACCCTCTCCGCCCTAAGAGCATGTACATCAAAGGAGGGAAAATGCATTTTTAGGTATTTTGCAGAAGAAAAACACAAAAAAGATGCTGCATCAGAGGAGCTAAAAGAGAAGGTAAAATGCATTTTGATGAAATGGTTAGCTACAAATACCGAACTAGGCCTGTCAATGCATCGGATTCGATCCGGATCCGATCCGAAAAATCCGATCCGGATCCGAATCCGAATCCGATAACGTCGATCCGATAATCCGATAATCCGAATCCGATAACGGATTCGGATCCGGATCGGATTCGGATCGGATCGGATTAAATCCGTTATCAATCCGAATCCGAACTTTATTTTTTAAAACTTTTTTTAAAATTTTTAAAATTTTTAAAAAAAAAACAGTAAATTTTTTATTTTGAAAAAAAAATGTTTAAGAAGCTGTATTTTTATTTTCAATTTTTTATTTTATTTTTTTTTTGGAAAATAATTTTTTTTTAAAAAAAATTGTATTTTTTTTAAAAAAAATATTTTTTTTTTCCCTAAAATTTTTGAAGTAAAAAAGTTTTCGGATCGGATTCGGATTTCCGGATCGGATCCAAATTTTTCGGATCGGATCCGGATTTCCACTATCGGATCTGAGTCTTATCGGATTCGGATCGGATCCAGTCTTATCGGATCCGGATTCGGATCGGATCCAGTCTTATCGGATCCGGATTCGGATCCGGATCTGTCGGATTCGGATCGGATCCGATCCGTTGACAGGCCTATACCGAACAACTGTTCATGTGCTTCCCCTTAAACAATTAGTTTCTCTCTCCTTGAGGGGAGAGAGAGAGAGAGAGTGAGAGTGGGGGGGGGGGGGGGAATATCTGATGGGTATTGATAGGTAAAGCAGAGATGCTGCTGCTAGAGGGATGAGGTATCCCATGAAAAGGGGTAGGTAAAATATACTGTTCATAGCTATTTCTACTTTCAATTGATGTACTTGCTCTAAGGGCATGTACACAAGAGTAGGCATATGAGACATGTTAGGTAAAATACAGAGGAAAACCCAAAAAATCCTCTGCACTAGCCTAGCAAAACAAAAAGGTATTTTACATTTTTGAAAAGGGAACTGATTTTCGCGCTCCAAAATTTACTGCAGGCGCTCCACCTTTTTATTTTTATACTGTGATGTTGCTGGCAACATCACAGTATATTTTGTTTTTACACTGTGATGTTGCCAATAACATTATAGTGTAAAAACAAAAAGGTGGCCTGCAGTAAATCTTGGAGCGCGAATATCAATTCCCTTTGAAAAAAACTCGCTAGTTTTACCGATGAACTGTTCATAATGTATCTATTAAAATACTATATTTCTTCCTCTTTGTCTTCTCCCTACCACTCATTCTCTCTCCTTCATCCACTCTGTCAACGAAGGAATACAGAGCCTGCTGTAGAGAAGGCTTGAAAATTGCCTAACTAATGAACTGTTCATAGCAATTTTGGCTCAAATTTTACCTAATTTGGTGTACATGCTCATATCCTTGCTCTCTTTTCACCGGATATCTAATACTCCTATTTGTTCAGTTGATAGCTTTAGCTGGTTGTGGTTTTTTCCTCTATTGGGTAGTTGTTTGGATCAAAATGGGCAAGTTGTAAGTGAGTTGGGTCTTTAATGGATCATTGACCCATTAAATATAAGTTCAATTACTCATACCCAACCCGATCCATTTATTTAAAATCAAACCCAACCCGACCATAAAAACATCATTAAGCCCATAAAAACAGTTTATATATGTATGTATATATTATACATATATAACCGGTCCGGTTTCGACCGGTCTTTAAAACTCATAAACCGGATCAAAATTATTTTTATAAACCGGAACCGAATCGAAATTATTCGACCGGTTTGAAAAATTCGGTCCGGTCCGATTTTTCCGATTTCGATCGAGTTTCCAGTCTCGGCCAACAGCTCTAAGTAGAATCCCAACCAACTCCCCTTTTCCCTCTCTCACAATTGTTTCCTCCTTTTTATCGGATTACTATTACAGCTAATCAAAAACGTAAATGCAAATTGTCACAATCCCCAATCACATTACTCTCTTTCCCTTGAACCACGAACAAGGCAAGACAGAGAGAGAGAGATAGAGTTTTCTAGAGAGAGAAGCTTCCTGCAACTTTGCTTTCTCTAGAGAGAGAGTTTTCTAGAGAGAGAAGCTTCTTGATTTTCTTGATTTGGGAGGGGTTGATTGATATGGCTGTTGAATCTCAATTTTATGGAGAGAGAGAGAGCAACTCAGAAGAGTGAGAGAATTTTGAGACCCATTAATAGATGGGTTAGATGGGTTGAGACCTATTCTAACCCAACTTATAAATGGGTTGGATTTGGTCTATTTTTTAGTTGATGGATTTGGATTCAATTTGCCACCCCTACCATTTTGTAAAGTTAGTGGGTAAAAGTTGGTGTATTGTCCATTTTATCCCTAAAAGTAGATTCCATTTTAAAAAGTTAGTGAGTAAAAGTGTAATGATGATGGGTAAGTAGGAAAAGTGGAGGAAAAAGTTGATGTGAAAAGTATAATGATAATGTCTTTTTAATAAGTTGGAGTTACGAAACAAGACACTTGAAAAGAAACGGATGGAGTAATTGGATATTTAATTAGACTTTCCCTTCTTGGGATAACTAACTCATTAGAGCATCTCTAGTTTGGGATCTCAAATTTGACCTATAATTAATCCAAGTGAAAGAATTGGCATGTGAAGCAATTCCAACCAAAATATCAAACGGTTAGGTGTTAAGTATTTGACATTTCTTCTCTCATGTCAAATTTGACATGTGATGCCAAAAAATTTATTTGGTTTCCTAACTCCCAAAAATTAATTTAATTTCTTTAAAAGAAGAAATTAGGGATAATGGTTGGAGTGGACATTGTAGAAATGCTAAATCCTAACATGTCAAATTTGCACATAAAGCTATCAAAAAAATTTGGCATCTTCACATTTGAAGCCAAGATTGGGATGCTCCTACAATGCAACTTCTTTTTACTTACTATTTCCGGAGTGGATTTTTAGCATTTTATTAAGTGTGTTAGCAATAATTTAGCCATTGAGCATCTCCCACCCTTCTCCATTTCTCCACAATGGGGAATGATTTCTCCAAAATAGAGACTGAATACGCTACAATCCATCTCCATTTTGATTCTTCACAATAAGGACTTGAATTTGAGAATGCAGATTTAGAGACCCATGAGATATTTGTAGACTCAATTCTCCAAAAATAGTATTTCACCGTATTTATTTATTTTATCAACTTTTGTCTTTTTTTCTTTAAATGTCAACTCCAATCATATTCTTGCACTTTTTGATTTATTTTTATAAAATAGGTACAAATTAAATTGATTAAATTAATATTAATCAAATTTACACCATATAGGAAACATCGATCGTACGTGGTAAGATTTTTCCAGTGAGACCAATATTGATTATGTTTAATTTAAACTTAAACCGATTAAGAGATGAAATGAAGAATGTAAATTTGAGTTGGATACGATTAATTTATACATTATTTCGAATTTTTAAAAAGAAAAGTGTGTGGGAGATTGATTGGAGATGCTCTTAATGCTAGAGACAACCGACGGATCAATTAATTGGATTTGAAAACGAGTTGGTAGCTAGTCATCTATCCTAATAACGACTTGTCCCAATGTCCCCTAGCTTTCCAGAAAAAGTTATAGGTCCATTATATAAGGACACTAGGGATTGCCCGTGCCTAAAGGCACGAAGCAATGCATTTTGAGCACAAAAAGTTTTTTTAATCGTAAAAAGTAATTTTTTTTTCGATCCCTCATCGCTATTTTCAATTTTATAATATGAAGAATAACATATAATCCGTGTATACGACATTACCAATGATCATCCAAATCACATAAATTTGAGCCAACAATTCAAACCCAATACCATGTTATTTTCTTTTCATATATGACCGTAGGGATATCAACCTAAAAGGAAACAAATTAAAAGCAAATATTGAATTGAATGTAAGGGAATCAACTTTAGATAGAAATCAATTATTGAATTGATTTAAATTCAAAAAGATAATCAAGTTTTTTAGAGAAACAACCTAAAAGCAATCAATTGAAAAAATTTACCAGTCATAAAGTTAAGAGGTTTATATTAGAAAGTATGCTCTCAATTGAACGGATATGATCTATTGAAAATTCGATCCAATGGTTGTAGAGGGTGTTTGGTTTGTATGGGTAGATAAAAACCGCTCTGTTTTATAATATAGATGTTTGGAGAATTCTATAGGCTAAAAGCCACCGCAAATTAATTGTGAAGGTACCACTAATAGTCCCAACGACTATTTAATTTTCATGGCAAGTATTATTTAACTAAACATGGAATATTTGGTTCTATTTGTTATATCATCAAAATAAGATTATTTATTTCTGACAAACGAACAGTACCTATGTTTTCAAGGCATAGGGTTTAAATCAATAAAAACGTAACCTTCGCGAATGTATTGAGAGTTTGAAAGTTTATATGAGTGTTAGTTCATTCGGCCACTAATGTAATCGGAAAATGAAAATTGATCGAATTGGGGAAGCGACTGTATAAAGGTAAACGGTTAGTAATACCATATCTAGTGTCGACTTATATGGACTTTTCCTTTATAAATTGATGGCGTGATTGTGCTCATGTGAAGAGTTTGACGCGTGGGAGATGCCGAATTAAAAAAAGAAAACAGGTCATTATTGATGGCGTGATTTGCCCTTTAAATGACTTGTGTCTAATTATTAAGCGGGAAAAATTCAAAATACCCCCCAACCTTTACACCAAAATTCAATTAGACTCCCAACCTTTTAAAAACTTCAATTTTACTCCCAACATTATCTTCCGTTAATCAAAATGCCCCCTTCCATCTGAATGACTAACGGATTTCGTTAAAAGCTCTGTTAAATAGAGTCCCGATCGAATTTCGATGATTCGAGCCGTTCAATGTGTTCAAAACGTGATTTTAAGGATACCCGCTAGAAATTGGGAAAAAAAATGACTGGGAAGGGTTTCATCTAAATAGTTTTTTATTGAATAGTTCAATAAAAAACTGTTTAGATGAAACCCTTCCCGTTCATTTTTTTTGTTGATTTCTCACGGGTAACCTTAAAATCACGTTTTGAACACATTGAGCGGCTCGGATCATCGAAATTCGATTGGGAAAGGGGAGGTGAAGATTGATTCGGATTTTGTTCAAGTCCGGACGTTCGGATTTTGCTTCGGTCTGCACCTCCCCTTTTCCTATCGAATTTCGATGATCCAAGCCGTTCAATGTGATTAGAACGTGATTTTAAGAATACTAGCGAGAAATCAACAAAAAAAATGATCGGGAAGGGCTTCATCTGAACAGTTTTTTATTGAACTATTCAATAAAAACCTGTTCAGATGAAGCCCTTTCCGGTCATTTTTTTTGCTGATTTCTTGTGGGTACCCTTAAAATCACATTTTGAACACATTGAGCGGCTCGGATCATGAAAATTCGATCGGGACGATATTTAACGGAGCCTTTAACAAAATCCGTTAGTCATTCGGACGGAAGGGGGCGTTTTGATTAACGGAAGATAACGTTGGGAGTAAAATTGAAGCTTTTAAAAGGTTGGGAGTCTAATTGCATTTTGGTGTAAAGGTTGGGGGGTATTTTGAATTTTTCCCTTATTAAGCACCACAAGATAGTGGTCCAAGGAAAGTTGACTTCATTAATGATATGGGGACCATGCTTTTTACTCAAGCTAAATGCGTAACAGTCATCTCCATTTCCACGAACACATTCCTAGCCAAAAAGGCCAACGAATATGATGTTTATAATCTAAGGGATTTTTTGACTAAATAAGTCAATTGGCTTCTTCTTCTTCTTTTTTGTCTTTACTCGATTTTTTTCCGCACTTGTTACAGTAATTTCCAACATTTAAGAGAAATAACTTATCTGTGCATTTTTGTCTGTGTCATGCCGTATTCCAGTGAAGAAAAACATCAAAATTATTAGCCTCAACTGACCCTATTAATTTGGACTCGACGGGATAGTCTAAATATGAATCGTCTATTGATGTATTCGGATTTACTCATTTTATTCTTACTAGTTAGAATTTTTGAGCAAATTCGAACCATTAATTAAGACAATGGACGATCCAGATTTACATTGTCCCTTCCGTTCCAAATATTGGACCAGGGAGGAGCCGAATCTCTTTTTTATTTGTCCCATCGGATGTAGAACAGATGGCCGGGCTCAAGAGAGTTTTAGTTCCATATTGATCAATGTGTCGTTTCTTACTTTCTTGACTTTCGAGTACCTTTACTTTGGTCGGACTGAGTAAATTGATCCAAAAAGAAAAAAAGAAAAAAAAAAGACCACATATATAGGGTCCGACATCTTCTGTTCCGAAAATTCCTGTGCCTTTGTGTCGAAGGAATTTTCGGCCGTTAAATTGTGCGATTTTTTATTTTTATGTGTTAAATCTGATGTTCGAAAAATCTTTGGAGACAGAAACACATGAACTTTCAGCACAAAATATCCTACCTCCATAAATGGGTGAAGTTGCCAATTAATTGTTGAAAATGCCATTTCCTCGTAAAATAGTTGTCACTCGTCAAAATTGGCAGCTTCGCATTTATGCATGGAGTCCCACTTGAGAAAGAAGGATGCCAGTAGAGAGATTTGTCAAATCCATGGTGGGGAGCGTCGATTGATGTTTCTCGTCGTCACATAATTGGCTTATTTTTCGTCTTTATCTAAAAAAAATTAGATTCCTTTTGTCATGATTATAAGCCAAGCGATACGAAAAAAATTTGAATAAGGACAAAAAATAAGCCAAAGTGGCTTATTTAGAAGAACACTCCTTAAATATGGACCAGGAAAAACTGGAAAAAAAATTTAATGGTGAACACCAATCTACTTGTATGTAGTCCTACTATACGTGTATTCTCAATGTACGTGTTACAGTAATTTCCAACATTTAAGAGAAATAACTTATCTGTGCATTTTTGTCTGTGTCATGCCGTATTCCAGTGACGAAAAATATCAAAATTATTAGCCTCAAATGACCCTATTAATGAGAAAACTGCTCCCCTAAAAAATTCTCTCTTGAAACTGAATATATGATTCACTCAAACTCATTAATTCGAAGAAAATCAGGTAATTAAAGCTAAATTGCAGATAGAAAATAATACCGTGCTAGTCGAAGATAAATCAAGTGACTTGACACTGGTATTAGTTGCCACAAAAGTAAGTTGACAGTTGCTATTAGTAGCTAGCCAAATAGGGAGCAAGGGCTGAGGATTGGGGAATCTATGTCACGCTCGAAGCCATGGATAAAGAGTAATGTGCGCTACTCTTTTGTCGGATTTTCTCTCTTGAACTAATTAAAGTGAAGATTTTACAATTAGGTGGGGTTATCATCACGGATATACTTTCGATCAATAAATCACTTATGAGAGAGTGTTAGTAGTTATGATTGTTACGCATAAGTTCAGACATAAAAAACACAAGAACTATGATGATATATAGCTATGAAAAATGATGATTACTCTTGCAGCAATTTCTACTGAATTCTTGAAATGATTTTTTTTTTCTTAATTTTTGACAAACAAGTGTTCATGGCAGTTTATGCACACATCGACTAATTCTAAGGAACCATAAATCCAAGGGGCGCTATTAGATTTTTCACTATACGGCAAATAGTTAAAATAAAGCGAATTCCTTTCGGAGAGGATGGGAAAAAAATCATCAATAAACAGTAAATGAGAGTACCTACGACTTGTTCAAAACAAGGTAGCAGCAGTCAAGGCCCAGTTTTGAAACTATATTAGAGCTGTGATATGCATTGGGGAATAAGCGCAGTGAAGGACGGAGAACCGTTCATTGTCGAGATAAGATCCGAGTTATCGAATGCACGAAACAACGGCTCTCGTGTTGTGCACAACACGCATGCTGTGTGCACAAGTGCACAGCATGCCCCCGGGTTCAATAGATAGAATAAGGATGTGCGTACGAGTGGACATAGAAACATTCACAAATCACAAGTGGATCAGGAGACCCACTTATTAATGACAAATCGATCTCTCTACTGATATTCTTCTTAAAAAGTCAATAAATATGAGCGGAACTTGAGCCAAAGAAGTATGCTAAATCCATCAAACCAAATCTTGGAGGTGCTCGTGCCCAAATGTTGGCCGTCTGAGTAAACATCAGTTGGTTGATTCGGTGTAAGTTTCTCAAATTGTCCTTCATTTGGAAAATAGCTGAGGTAGCTATTACTCCACTTTAAAAGATCAAGGACAAAAGGAAATCCATCACATTTTTCTCTTTGATTTGTTAGAATTTTATGATCTTTGAAGTTTCTCAAATTGTCCTTCATTTGGAAAATAGCTGAGGTAGCTATTACTCCACTTTTAAAGATCAAGGACAAAAGGAAATCCATCACATTTTTCTCTTTGATTTGTTAGAATTTTATGATCTTTGAAAGATGGATTTGAGGAGTTGTCGGAATTGGCTTGCACTGGTGATAAGGTTTGTGTTTTTTTTTAATAGGCACATAATCTTTCAAAATGACCAACGTTCGCCCTCTCAATCTTCGCTCTGTGTTTGCGCTCTCAATCCTTGCACCCATGATTTTTAGTTGTTTTGGAGATTTTTGAGAAACGCTTTCACGCTTACACACTCGCATGCGCTTTATGTGACTTAGGGTTTGTGTACAAAAAGGATAATGTGTAATCTCAAAAACCAAAGAAATGAAGCCACGTGTCCCATAATGTAGAAGTATAGGAAAGTGAACGGGCCGGTATTTTCTCTCTAGAACTAAGAGCATCTCTAACCCGTCTTTATTTCGTAAAAATAGAGAATGGATGGATGTGACATATTGATGAGGGGAGATGTTGTACTTTTTGGGAGAATCAATTTCAACAACACAGTCATGTTAAAAGATGAATGACAATTACCTCACGAATAACGCATGAATCGTCCGACTATACATCGTTATAAACGGATACGCATATATATATATATATATTATGTGTATTAAAGTAATTATCTTGCTGTTCGGTTATGGTTATAGTTTGGTTATGTTTTCAATGCGGTTATCACATGAAACCAAAACCGGAATTGAACTGGCCAGTTTTTCGAAATGGAAAACAAAAATCATTGTTAAAAAATCGGTTAAAACTGGCACCAATCAGTTCTGTACTGTTTTGGTAACCAACGATTCGAACGATATTGTCATCTCTATTGGGAAATGAACCAAGGTAGATACTAATACAAAATACGAATGATGAGTTAACCATTGAGTTATCTATTTAGTAGATAAGTAGGTCTTTTTTTAGGCATTGGAGATAAAAATATAAAATATAAAATATCTGGTAACTCAAAGCAGTTGAGTAGTCAGAAATTTAGGTCGATAGGGGCACCATTGAACGTGATCTTAGAATTTGTTATCTTCTACTTATAGTAAACAACCACAATATGAAAGAAATGAACTTAAATGCTATAATACACATATAGATAACGAGTTTTTATGAAAAACAAATACGTAAAAGAGAACTTTTTTGGAAACTTAACAAAGATACTACGGATGAGAGGAAAAATGTGTATAGTTTTTTAATACAAATTGTCACGACCTTTATAATTTGGGGTAAAATTAAAATTATTGAGCCAGTAGGGGCACAGGCACCCACTGGTCTCACTGTGGCTCCGCCATTGACTCAGAGTGTTCAGATTACTATCACCTGATTAATCAATATGTAGGGACTAATCTGCAACGCCCCGATTTTTCAAGGAATTTCGGAAGCATTAACCCTAAAATACACTGAATTTTACAAACTACTAGGCCCCTATTTGCTGTTATACAAAATTTACACAAAAATAAAATTAAAAAAAAAAACCTAACATTTATTTAAACGTCTTCAGAGCGACTCTAATCTTGATATAGATCCCAAGCATACTCGGTCTCCGCCCTTGGTATTCCTCTTGTGTCAAACAGCTCCACCATTGAACCCTGCACCCTCTGGCAAATTGATCGCCGAAGCAATCGATTTACCAGAATACAAACGTATCCGTGAGTGATAATTCACCCAGTAGAATAATCCTAATCCTACCAACCCCTTACTCTACAATTAGCATTCAATAATAACAATAATATCACAATTGATAACACACGAGAGGTTCAGAATAATAGCACATCGTCTTTTTCTTTACTATCCATCATCTTACATGAAATCTAAGGATCATCTCCACGAGATCCTTTCCTCCCACATCTACTAACTACAACCGTCTCATGGGTCCACCCTTCCTCTTGCTTATCATGTACCAGGGTCCTAGGTGAGTGCACCTAAGTTATGTACCGAGCATGTTCTCACTTAAGACCATAACAGGAGGATCGAGTCATCCCATGACGTATCGTACATTAGGGTCGGACATCCACTACCCCACGCTAACTATAATCGTCTCATGGGACCCATTCTCTTCCTCAAAGAGAAACTTCCCATGACATATCATACATTAACATCTCACTAACTATAACCGTCTCATGGGACCTATTCCCTTCCTCGAAGGAAAACTTCCCATGACGTATCATACGTTAGCGTCACAACATTTTTCAACACTGGGCCCCGCAGGTAACCCATTTCAACACAGGGCCCCACAGGTTACCCTTGCCATCACCATGGCTCAAATCACAATCCACACACTCACACTTCCAACACTTTACTATTTTCCCTTTACTTAACATCGTCTACGTGAGTCACTACTCGTAACCACTCAGTGAACCTAAGTCCATTCTAACACTTACAACATGATACAATCAATAACAGCTCAATTCATAACATGATACATTTCAATGAGACAACAATATAACAATTGATAGGTGCAAGTAATTAAACACGTAAGAGATTTGGATTGGGCCGATGCCTTTTGGATTGTTCAAATTTTTATATTAAACAAATATGTTCCTTAGTAATTTTATTAACTTAGGTTGTCCAGTAGCAATTTCGTACACCTTAGGATAACTTGGTAACTTAGCAAACTATTATTTCTCATTTGAGTATTTAGGTAGGTCTTAAGATGTTATCAAAAATAAAAATATTTTAAGACTTAGATTGTACATACAAATTTCCTCAAGGTCCAATTGTACTTTAATAATTTCTACGGTGACCTTGTAGTTGGTGAAACCTACGGCTACTAATTCATTTGTCCATAGCGCGATTTTTTCAGTTTGTAGGAATGCATGTTAACACTATTTTTCTTTTATTCTTTCAAACCTATTAGCCTTCTTGTTGTGCATAAAAAAAAAATATTATACTTAATGTTTAGGTTATAAAAATGCCCATCTTTTGTTTCATTCATAACTAATCAAGTTTAATATTTATTATCTACTATAAAATTTTATCAATAGCAATATATTACATAAAGTGTATAGATCTTGAGGACGAACATCTTATTAGGGTTGTATCATAAACTTAATAAATTTAGAGGTGCTAACTGTAATTTATTAATAACATGTTATTAACAAATTGGCCAGAAATCATATACTTCATTAACTCAGGGGGCTGACTGTAATTACTGCATTATTTTTAAAACACAGTCACGCATATCTAAGGGCGCTGCTATTCGCAGCCTCCTATTTTCTCCCGTAGCCCGTTAAAAATTACCATATGTTTCGACAGTTAATTACCGAAATTGAGATACATTTTCGACAGTTAGTTACCGAAATTGAGATACATTTTCAGCATCCAATTACCGAAATATATGTTTCTTGTGCATTTCCGACATGTAGTTACCGAAATATAATCTTATTTTCAACAGCTATTTACCGAAATGTATGTTCGGCAGTTGTTTACCGAATGTTGAACATATTTTCGACATGTAGTTACTGAAATATAATTTTCAAAAATTTTTAACGGGCTACGGGAGAAAATAGAGGATTGCGAATAGTCGCCCCCATATCTAATTTCCGATCGGCGAGGCTCGCCGAAATCCATTCCGCCTCCAGTATTACTCATTTAAACTAATTACGGATAGATAATTTAGAGTGCTTAAGTGTTATTCTAACAAAACAATTCAAAACCCACCTCATGGGATCAATGTTCTTGCCGAGAAAACAAAAAGGAAAACTGGTTCCGGCCACGCGACACCGAAATCGATTTCTTTTCACTCCGGAACATAAAAAAAAATCAATACGTATTCACATAATATACTTAGGAGATGGTAGGATAGAGATTAATCTACCTTAAATCCGGCCGAAAAAGCGGGTACTAGTTTGCGGACGATTTCAGTAAAATGAAAAAGACGGCGGCGGCAGCGGGACTCGGGGCTGACTCGAAATGATTGGAAGGTTGTTTGTGGATGCTTGGTGATGTAGTGGTTGATTGGGAACCTGAATATGATGTACGGAGGGATGTTATGTAGAAACCCGTTTTTCTCTCTCTAAAACTCCATTGAAAGAGTTCAAGCTTTTTCTCTCGCTCTCTCTTTTCTAAACTCAACAGTATAATTGGGAGTGAAATAATATACTGATGTTCAATTTTTGAATTTATGTGAGTATGTATAATGAGAGAGAATAAGGTAGTGAGAACGTGAGAGAATAAATGTGGAAGTGGTGGAATGGGGAAAGAGAGTGAAGGAGTGGGATATTGATAATGATAAGAGGGATAGGGGACAAGTGCCACATTTAGTGGGGTTTACTTTAATTCTAATGTATGTGGACGAGTGTATGTATAGGGTGAGAATGTATATGGACGCATTTATGTATAGAGGAGTGAGAGAGAGAGAGAGGAAGTGCAAGTTTAGAGGTGGTGGGAGTGTGGGAGGATAAGTTTGGAGGATAAGGATGGAGGTGGTAGAGTGTGGGAGGGAAGTTGAGAGTTAGTTCGAATGGAGTTCTAGTTAGGGTTTCGATAGGAATGATAAGAGATGAATACGAATCCTTGTATATCTAAAGTATAAATATATATCTTATACAAGAGTGTAAATAATATCAATTATACACATAATAATGTATTTTAATTATTCAATCTAATTAATTATTGAATTAGGAATTTAACAATATAAGTTTGTATTAAAAAAAATTGGGTCGAAAATCCGGGTCGTTACAAATCTCAACAAAAAAAGTGGCAATCTCATTCTTTAAGTGTGAAGTAAAAATGGTAAAACAAAAAGGATAAAAATAAAGACAAAAATACACAACTAGGTGTTTGCATGAAAAATTTGTTGGCCCAATCAAAAGGTGACAAGTGGCTATTTGCATTGAACAAAACAGAACACGTGTGGGTTGAAATGCATGGAATCATGCACTTAAAGGAATGATGGCGTTTTGGATAATTCAATGTAGTTTTATGAGTAAAAATAGTTGGGACCAGGTGTCGCTCAGGAAATAAGTGAAAGAAGCATGCAATTCGAGGCCCAGAGGCACCAACGATGTCATCTTAAACAAGAGCGGTTATACTCACTAAGCTCGATCAAGGAAGTTAAGATTTGGGGCATGAAACCACCCAATTCAAACACCATGTAATCAAGGGAAGTGGAAATAGTGGATTGACTGAACCACTATGAAACGGTTGCAAGCAAGAGCTTTGGAGGGAAAGTTTGAATTAAAAAAGAAGACTAATTAACTTTGAAGACAGCTAGGCGGGAGATTGGAAGCTGTTAAGAAGACCCAAGAGCTTGCTTGTAAATAGAAGAAATTGTGGAAGGAAGAATCCCCAGGCAAATCTTCAACAAACAACTATGCTATGCTTGGTTTGTCCATAGGCAGTAAATTAGGAACTTAGACTTAGTTTGAAGTAGTTATGAGTAGTTTGTAGTAGTTACATTGTAATCTGTTCGTGTTATTTCGAAGTTAGAGAATCATTTGGAAAGCAAGTTGTTTTGAATTTATAAAGGTATCTTGTTTCTCTTTGATTGTGGAATTTCTAGTGAATCGTTGTGCCGTTTCAATACTTCAAAAGAAAATTTCTCTTCATTGAGGTAATTGAACTGACATCACAATTGCCTGATTAAGTTTTACTTTTATTAAGTTAAATCTGAAAAGGTAATTACATGTCTTTTCTGGCACGCTCACACACAATTATATTTCCAAAGTAGCAAAAAATCCCAGCCAAACACAAGGAGATATTGAAATTTAGGGTGAGTTGAGTTCTCCTAAACTTATTTAAAAATAAGTTGTTTTGTCCTTATTTGATTTTTTTTTTGTAGTTGTTAGTTTCGCGCCAAATTTTTTTGGATTATTAATTTGTCTTGACGAGAGGAATCGGAAAAGAATTTTTTTTTTTTACCTTTACCCAAATATTCCTCTCATCGAGAAGATTCAATAATCCACAAAAATTAGGCGCAAAACTAACAAATGCAATAAAAAATTTCAAATAAGGACGAAACAAACTTATTTTCTAATAAGTTTAGAAGAATGAGGCCTTACTAGGTAAACCTTCTCGACACAATCGATTCTCCGTTATTTTAAAAAGTACTAATTACTAAAAAGCGATCTCCTTTCGGAAGAACTCACTCAAGAACTCATTCTCAATAACTTCTACAAAATGCAACTATTAAAATATCTCAAAATCCATCCTTTGAAAATTAATCTTCTCAATTCCATTTCATGCATTGTCAATTCTATTCTATCGAACCAAACATACTCTGATGAGTTATGGCCTATGGGAGTTGAAAATCAGTGTAATATTCCACCGTTGGGCCTATTTTGTGGCTCCTAAATTTCTTTTGGACCTATTTTGTGTAAAGAAGACTTAGAGCAATGTTTTTTTGGGGCCATATATACATACATATATATAGGGGTGTCACGACCCTGACCCGTCCCTTGAGGTCTTAATCATGACAAATGCTAGTGATTTCTCACTAAGGCCAAATCACAAATCAAATATCATCCAAGCAAGTGGTAATCAAAAGGGACTAACCATAACAACGGAAGCAAAAGACAACTTTTATTAACAACAAACCAAAGTCTTACATAGATTTTACAAACCAAAAGGGTAAACCTCCCAGAGCTGTGCTTACATATAAACTCAAAAGCTGACAAACCATATACAAGCTAAGTGTCTACAAGCATAACTTCATTTCCACAAGTTTCCAAAAAAATACAACACATCCCAAAAGTAAAACACCACGCCACCCTACGCGTCGCTTCCTGAAAGGTGGAAAAGAAAATCCATAAGCCAATCTCGTGTGAATGATTAATACTTAACTCACATGCCTTCCATGGACAATACAAAATAATTTGTTAATATTTCAAAACAAAGAACTCAAATTTATAAGCCAAATATAATGCACATTCCGCTATTCAAAATTCAAAAGCTACCGGGCGTCCCCGGTAGTGGATAAGCCAGACGTCTATGCGTTATCCCAAAACACACACCAACCTCAAACTCCCTTGCTAGCCATTAAGCCGTCCCCTAGCAAGACCGGACGTTGGGAATGCCATTAAATAGATTCGCAAATATTTCACAAATAGGTCCACCTTCCATTGTTATCCATGGAGTACACAATTTATAAA
Organism: Rhododendron henanense subsp. lingbaoense; assembly: GCA_020567845.1. NCBI lineage: Eukaryota > Viridiplantae > Streptophyta > Magnoliopsida > Ericales > Ericaceae > Rhododendron > Rhododendron henanense. The sequence goes on from CM036317.1 coordinate 8,648,034, forward strand.
ACATGTTCAAATAAGCTCGATAAGGAAAACAAGTTCAAAACCATGTAATTTAAGTATTAAATCACTCACCTCGGCTCTACGAACCACCCGAACTTCCTAAAACAATTAGGCAATAAAAACATGATTAGGAACTGTTAAACATGCTTAAATATACCTAAATGAGGTCCTAAACACATTTAAGAACGATTTAAAGAAGTTAGATAACTAGTCTCAAGAAAACAGTCACAGAATCTGCAGTTCCATAAACTTTAACGCAAAAACTGACTTTGCACAAGAATAACTAGGACACAATCTTTATGCATTTTTTTAGGTCTATGAGTCTAGTTTCAAAATCAGAAATCGGATCGCAATTTCATCGCTCCAGATAAAAATTATGGTCGTTTCCCCAACACGTGTCTGTTCAGTCAGCACAGTTCCGAAACTGCGCGCAGTGAGGTTACGAATTTCTACAGAATTTAAGACTCCGAATCTGATCCCGAAATTTTTACCATAGATAAAGGAATCATAGAGGAACTCTCAATAAAAATCTCATAATTTTCGGAGCTCAGGAACTGCCTCAAAAAAATTCCCCAAAAACAGGTCAGACAGAAGGTTTCTCAAACCTGCAGATTTTCCAGAAATTTCATCTCCTGTTCTTCCTGCGATTTTAAACTCTTTAACCCTTCCAAACTACTTCTAACTCACATCAAACCTCAGTAATCATGCTCAACCTCATAGATATAGAAGAGCTACTTCAAGAACACCCAATTCATGCATCAAAACAAGTTTTAAACACCCAATTCAAAGAAACAAGTAGAGTTCTATCCCAAGCCAAATTCATCTTGCTCCAATCATCTAGAGTATGAATTCAACCCCTATGATATGAAATTTAACATACAAATCATGGAATCAAGTAGAAGATGCAAGAATTACCTAGTTAATTCTTCAAGCAAGGTTTTTCCCCAATATTTCTTCTCTCTCTTCTTCTTCTTCTCAGTCGGTGTCTCTCTCTCTCCCTCTCTCTACATTTTGAACGTGATAGGAACAAAAGAAGAAGAACGTAGAACCCCCTATTTTGTCTTGCTAGGCTTAGGAAAAATTATTGAGTGTGTGTGTGTCATATCCTAACTTATGTTCCAATTTCACTAAGCTAGCAAATTAAGCCCAATAACTCACATAATTAACTTAAAACATAATTAAAGATTAGGGGTATTACAAGGGGTCATAGAATTTTTTGGGCCCTCATTATTAGCCTTTTTTGGGGGCCCGAAGCGCATGCTTCTCTCGCCTATCTTCTAAGCCGGCCTTGTCTGAGATAAGGCAACTGTCACGGCCTTATAAGTCCTGAGCCAACCGATCCTTTCATATTTTGGGTTTTGCAGGCGATGGAGATATCCTTTGGAACTGAAAACTTCCTCTCGCCCGAGAAATGGCATGGCTTCTTCCGGACGTTGAAAAAGATTGTTGTTCTTATTGAGACATGTAGACTAATAACAACTAACTCTACTGATGTATATTGTATGAAAAAAAAAAAAACTTCTCTTCTTCTTTCTTTTCATCCTTTTTGCGTTAACTAAGTGACTGCGCGCAGTGTTAGTCCCACTGTTTGAGTTGCCCAAGCCCGGCCCCAAGTTTAGTTGCCCGCTTATTATATTAAGTCATAAAAAATAAAAAAGACATACAAGTCAAAAAATAAAAATTACGGTGTGCGTTTATTTGATTTACATCAAAAACTGAAATTAAAATGTAACCCCAGTTACAGTGGTTTATGATTAGCACGATCCGACAAAAAAAACAGCTTGCCATTGCATTTTTTGAAGCAACTTCTTTAAATAACTCTACATGAAAATTGACCTATATTAACAATGCAAAGTTGTCACTAAAATAAATTGGTGACAAAAAATAGTTGTCACAAAGATGTAATTAAAGAGTAGCTAAAGATATAGTACTATATAGTGATAATTTTCACGAATGTAAAACATAAAGTTGTCAATATAGTCTTAAGCTCTGTGTGGAACTTGTGGAAAAGAAGAGAAAATTTTAAATATTCCCTTTCCTTGTTTGGTTCTTAAAAAACAAAAAAGATCTCAGTCCAACTTTCTTCCAAATTTCTCTTCAATTTTCCCTCGCATTTCATTCTTAATTATTTTATCTCATTTTCTCTTTATTTTCTTAAGTTCCAAACAGAGCCTTAGTTACTTGAGAAGGTAAAAAAAAAAAAAGGCTTTTAATGTTGGGGAAGCGACTTGATCTCGCGTGCACAAGGGGCAAGCCTTAGTTAGAGCATCCACAATGTAATAATTAAAATTAAAAAATTGCTAAAGTTAGCAAATGTGTGCTTAAAAAAGTGCTTATATTGTAATAATCAAAATTAGCAACCTCATAACCAATAATCAAAAGTAACAATGTGGAAATTCACATTGCTAACTTTAGCAACCCTCTAAATGAATAATTAAAAGCTAATATGACAAGTTTTGATTATTCGCTTTTGATTATTACATTGCGGATGCTCTTAGTCTTCCATCTTTTGGCTTATTTAGCTAAATAAAGCCCTAGATGTAATCGTCTGTTGTTCTTGGGCTTCATTTCATTTCAGGGCCAGGACGGTGACTATGTGCAACTGGCTCATGGAATCGGCCTCCTTTTTTTGATAAGCAACAAGATTTTATTAAGAAACTCGACAAAGGTTACATCGAGGGAGGGTCAAATATGAACTTCAAAGATTGAAGTTTGTAATAGACCAAGGAAAGAGAAAATAAAACATAAAAAGATCCATTCAATGGTAATTGAATAAGCCTCAGACTAATAGGCCATCCAACCAACCTCCCACAATCAGCTATTGTAAATCACCAAAAGACAGCAAAATGGAAATTCCTTTGGTAACCCGATACAACTTCTTCAAACCTTTGGATAAAAGCAGCTTCAGCTTCCTTTGAGAAACGCATCTTGAGGATATTATTAGACTTGGAACAGTTGCAGAATTCAGTCAGTAGAGAATCAGGAACTCCATCACATCGTCCATCAGCAAAGAGTGTCAAAAAATCACCATCCCGTTCATTACTCTGCTCCACTCCATTTGACACACACAGCATCAACATTCTAAACTAATAGAGACTTCAAACAATTCCAGCTTCATAACAACTCCAAAGCACACCATTTGAAACAATCAGTGACAGGAGCATTTCCAACGATAGCAGATTAAATCCAAGCTAGTATCAGTCAAAACATTATTCTTTGAAGTAGAGATAGTCAGCACCATGATTCCACAACATCGATACCCAATCACAGTAGATTGCCGCTCATGAAAATCCCAGCAAAAAGTTTTCAGCATGATTCAGTAATATATCATCAACAGTGCATCTTTAGGTAATTAAAAGACATTCTCAAATCATCAGCATCCATAAGGTCTCTTAGCCCTCCCAAGGATTGGGATTTGAAAAGAGAGAAAAGGTAAACTCCAGGAATCAACAGCAAATGAGTAATAGATATTCCAAACTGAAATATTCTTCTATTAGTACCAGCAATAGACTTGGTAATATGTCTGTGTGGGCTCCGACAACAGGCACCTTGCCACGTTCCAGACTGCTACTAATTAGATGAATCTTCAAAGATTTGGAAGAGACGTATGTTGAAGATTGTGAATTATGCATTCGATTTATAATTCAATCGATCTGCTTATCAATGATCAAGAAAGTTGAAAAAATACAGAGGAGGACTCTGAGATTCAGAGATAAGGCAACTGTCACGGCCTTATAAGTCCTGAGCCAACCGACCCTTTCATATTTTGGGTTTTGCAGGCGGTGGAGATTTCCTTTGGAACTGAAAACTTCCTCTCGCCCGAGAAATGGCATGGCTTCTTCCGGACGTTGAAAAAGATTGTTGTTCTTATTGAGACATGTTGTGAGAAAGACGGTCCAATAGGAGAGGAGATAATAGAAGACTTTTCTATTCCGTTTGACCAAAAAAAGATAATAGAAGACTTCGACCATGGGGGTGGCATCATCCTTAACGAGGACGGGCTTGTTCTGGCTTAAATGTAGGTTGTTAATTATTTAACCCCATTAAGATAAATTTTACAATTTCTTACTGTTAATTGTTTTTTCAATGTTTGTAGAATAATCGAGTGGCTACCGATGCCTGATTAAAATGTTCAAGTGAATAAGAACCTAACTTCACGTCATGTTTAATTCAATTTATGAAAGACATGAAAAGGCCAAGGGATCAGTTTTTGTATTCGTTTTTCATCAATATGTTCATTAATGAGAGACAAAGTCTTCTCTATAGAAGTCGAACCCTAGACGATCTTTACCCGAAAAGTGGTTACGAAATCACGGGGTTAAACCTTTAGGTCCCAAAAATGGATCAGATTGGCTTAGCGAACTCTAGAGAAAAGCCTTCTCCAAACGCAATTAGCAAAGTACCTATTTTCCAGAGCTTAAGACTAATTTTCTCTAGAGAAAAGCCTTCTCCAAACGCAATTAGATTGGTTTGGAGTTTGGACCTTTGTATCTTTCCAGAGCTAAGCCAATGACTAATTTTCAAAAGCATTATCCTTGTGGGCCAATTTCATTATGCAGGCCAGTCTTATTTTGGCAAAGTACCTATTTTCCATCAAGTATTGTAAAATCTGCATCATTTGAATTGTTTACTCATGAGAGTAAAAATGGATACAAATAAACCAGAGAGTCTTTTACGTACTTGTTTTGTTGTAGTAACATGAGTAAATCAACATGATCCCTTGGAGATGATCTCTTGGAGGAGGCTATTAATTTCGAGGAAGGGGATTAGAGGTGGCAATCCCAATTCATATTTTTTAACCCGTCCAAATCCGCCCACTTATAACACAACCCAACCCAATCCGCTCATATTATATAATGGGTTGATATGAGTTCAACTCATATTTATACGAAAATGAAATTGGTACCGACTGGGTCGGTATTGAAATCGTAGGGATGGCCGTGCCGGGCCGTCTCCGGTCACCGGACGGCCGATCCGAGGCTTCCAAAAATTCTATAAAAAAAAACGAGGGGGCTTACGCGAGAATCAACGGCATCCGAGGTGTGTAGAGTGCTCGATCCGAGCACCCATTTTTCGTGTATATTTGGTGCTCGGATCGAGCACCCTACACACCTCGGATGCCGTTGATTCCCGTGAAGGCCCCTTCGTTTTATTTTTTTAGAATTTTTGGACGGCTCAGATCGGCCGTCCGGTGACCGGAGACGGCCCGGCACGGCCGTCACTACGATTTCGGTACCGACCCTGTAGCAACACTCATATTTATATGGGTTTAGGTGGGTTGAAAATGGGTTTAATATGGGTTGGGATTAAAAAACATAGACCAACCCAACTCAGTGCTTGAGAGTACTGGAACTGGAAGATGACGGGCAGAATTATGTCTACTCACTGCTTGAGATTTCTTTTCTCCATTGCTTGTAGTAGCCATAACAGAAAAAGTCGAGAAATTTAAAAAAAAAAAAAAACGAAACAACTTCCAAACTGTTTTACTACCAGTTTTACGTCGCCATTTTGCTAAATGAAAAAATTAAGGAAATCGACGGGGCAGATCGACTGTGGGTACCAACGGTGGGCCCCGCACGGATGACCAAATTACATGCTACTCCCTCCGTCCCAAATTACCTGTCCCCTACGAAAAGTCATGCAATTTTTGGATTGAAAATTAAAATACTTTCGAGCATCATTTTTAAAGTTTCTTTACACCAAATTAAAGTACTTCATGAACTCTTTAATATGGTGTAAAGAAATTCAAAAAATTATGCCCGGACGTATTTTATTTTTTAATCTCAAAATTGCAAGCCTTTTCGTAAGGGTTCAGCAATTTGGGACAGATGGAGTAATACTCTGTTTTGGTTGCAGAAATACAAGACGAAAATATGTGAACTTATGTCATAATGATTTTTCTGCACGGAATTTACTTTATCTTGTCGTCATTTATTTTCGTTTCCGAAAAGTACGAGACAAAAATATAAAATAAAACTGAACTTCGAGGTTTGAGGTGATCGATGGATTCTGTGTATAGTTGATGGGGTTTATAAAAAAAAGAAAAAGAAAAATCGAAGTCTTAGTTATTATATTTGAAAAAGGATAGAAAAGGAAGGAAACGGGTTGGGCCGGGTATGACTTGACCCATATTTAACCCGGCCCATTCCAACCCATCAACTATTGACCCGTATTTAACCTGTCCATATTCAACCCACAACCCGTTTCAACCCGCCCATTTGCCACCTCTAAAGAGAATTCTCTTTTCTCAAAATTTTAACTTCAAGGATTGTTGGCTTTTGGTCTGCTTTCCTCCGGTCATTTTCTTGTTATTTGGCATTTTGGTTTGGTTTTTGGCAGTTGATTTCAGGTTTTCCTTAGGGTGCTTTTGGCGTTGTTTGGTTTTTGGCCGTAGGTTTCAGGTTTTTTGGTGCGGTTGGCTTCTTGCCTTCTTTTGGCTTTGGTTCTCAGGTGGCATTTTGCCGGTGTACCCGGGATCCTTTTAATCTTTATTTTTTTCTCCAAAAATTAATACTGGAGTAAAATCTTTTTGCTTAGAAAAAAAACATGATCCCTTTAGTGAGGGAGCAACTTTGTTTTGGTATGGGAGAGTATTTTTTCAAGTAGGACAAACATACATTCAGATTTAATATTATTATTTGGCTTTTAGATGAGATATTCACCCATTGTGAGTTATTATAATATATGCATATTACGAATAGCGAGGAATCCAAAGTGGTACGCCAAGATGTACCGTACCAGTATGAACAATTAAAACGAATAGCAAAAACGGTACACTAGCTACCATAAGATCGATAACTTAGCAATAAGTGCATCTTCCAATCAAATGACGTTTTCCAAAACTTGGCAAGGAGCTAAGTGGTATGCCAAGATGTACCGTACCAGTATGAACAAAACTAATAGCAAAAACGGTACGCTAGCTGCTATAAGATCGATAACTTGGCAATAAGTGCATCTTCCAATCAAATGACGTTTTCCAAAACTTGGCAAGGAGCTAAGTGGTACGCCAAGAAGTACCGTACCAGTATGAACAAAACTAATAGCAAAAACGGTACGCTAGTTGCGATCTATAACTTGGCAATAAGTGCATCTTCCAATCAAATGTCGTTTTCCAAAACTTGGCAAGGAGCTTACCAATGGCTGGATCTCGAAATACATCTTCAATATCCGCGCAGGAGCTTTGGTGCGAAGGACATAGTATAGAGGTTAATGCTGGAAATAGGACATGAACATTTCCCATTCAGGCACCAGGACTTTTGGCTCCTGTTTTCCAAAAATACCCTTAACGGAACAAAAGGGAGAAAGCTCAGAAAAATAGAAGCACACAAACACAAACCAAATAGATGTCAACAAAACGTTGGCGAGGAGGTGTTCGGGAATGGCAACAGCGCCGGCGACGCCATGGCCGATGAGTTCAAGCTAGCCAAGGTTGTAGATCCTCGTACCGTACCGGTCGGTGGTCTGATTTTGTTTCGACAAGTTGTTTGACGTTTACCACCGGTAACAAAATGTTTCAGTGACTTCTGACATGTTCTGGCCTTTCCCGGTGAGTACCGGCGATGCTGAAACAAAAGAAAAATCAAAAGGAAAAATGAGGAGAAGAAGATCAAAGCTAGATTCGTGCTAGATTCGTCTTATTTGGATCTTGTCGCTAACAGACATTCCGGCGAAGGCTTCTTCGTTTTGTGAGCGCCAAGCCGCCGATCAATTAACCAAAATGATGGAGGAGAGAAAGAGAGCAATAGTCTTCTTCTTTTCTTTTTCTTTTCTTTTTTTTGTCTTCTTTGCTCTTACTTTAAACTCACCCATGACTTTTCTGCTTAGATAACAGTAATAAATGTGAAGTTAAAAAAAAAAAAACAGTAATAAATGTTCTTTTGGTAATATTACAATACTACTAGTACGTAGGTAGCAGTGGGTAAAATGTTGCACCTGGTGTTTTTTGTGTACTTTTATCCTATTTCAGTTTTAAGAAATAAAATCTCTAACAAAAAACCCTTTTACAATCACACTTACACAATACACATACTCACATTCATTAAGAGGTGCCAACACACTGGAGGTGTAGTGTATAGGTCCCAAAACATATGTGAGCGAGTTTGTTGTGTGTCTGTAAGTGTTTGTGGTTGTAAATTAATTGCTTTAACAAAATAGATAATTTGTTACTTTGTTACACAAATAACCTTATATGTGTTATTTTGTCGTCCTAATAACAAAGATAAACACATACAGATAACATTATGTGTGTGGCCCACAAAGCACACAAATAATTTTTGAAGTCGTCATTGTTTGTATTATCCCAAAAAGACCATCAGATAAAGTTCTTTGCAAAATATTTAGTCATTATAATAGCAACAAAATTAATAGATGTGATTATCTGTCCAAATATAAACTATGTATTATTCCAAAAGATTCTACAGATAAGGTTATCTCTACGAATAAGGTTATTTGTCCTTAAAAGACCACACATATAAGATAATCTGTGCAAAATCTGAATTCTTTATAATCTCAATAAAACTAACAGATGTGATTATCTGTCCACATCAATATTTCGTATTCTTTCAAAAAGACCAACATATAAGGTTATCTTTGCGAATTATGTACTCTTTATGATGCATTAAAATCAATAGATATGATTATCTATTCAAATTCATACTCTATATCCTCCAAAATTAAAGACTAGCAGATAAGTATATTTGTCTAAGCCAACATATGTATGATTATCTATCCAAATTCCTTGTAAAAAAGTGGATGTAAATATTTTTTGAATTTACTTTAGGAAACGAGACATATTAGGAGGTACAATTCATTTTGCTAAAAAATGTAAAGCTAAATTCCACTACATAATCTTTTGTGGTTGGTTAATGTAATATGGACCCACAATATTTTTTTGTCTTATTAACTAGAGAGAAAAAACAAGACGACCCATACATTCCTAATTACAACATATTATCAACTAGTGCATACCCGTGCCATTAGGCACGGCGCAACACGTTTCAGTCATACGCTTAACGATAGGGGAGAGAGCGAGGGAAAGAAATGTGCTGGTACTGTAATGATTTGATCACATTGTTACCTAGGGAAATGAATGTGCTTGTCCTGTAGTGATATGATCAAATAATACCATTCAAACGAAAGAGGAACAAAGTCCACAACAAATAAATTCACAACTGGAATACTTTTTAAGATACATATGTTATCCTGATAAAACTTTTAAAAAGTGTTGAATTCACTTTGCCATGTCCCCAGCCTCATGTGGCGTATCCAGACATGTCTCCACGTGTTTCCATTTTGTCGCGTGTCCTTGCAGTATTGGAATACAAAGTCTATCCAAAAATTAAGAGAGCTACACAAAAGTGGGCATAAAGAATTAATTCACTTCCCGCTATTTTTACTCTGTCAAACATGCATTTTAACAAATACAAAGTGAGCATCTTTGAAAGACAAATAACAAAAGTTATAGATCAAAAAAAATTCCGTCCTAAACACCAAAATCGATTTTCTTTTTCTAAACAGCAAAAAAAATTCCCCAGACATGTCTCCACGTGTTGTTCCCGTCGTGTCACGTATCCTCGTAGTGTCGTCGGATCACAAAGTCTATCCAAAAATTAAGAGAGCTACACAAAAATGTGCATAAAGAATTAATTTACTCCCCACTATTTTCAATCTGTCAAACATGCATTTTAACAAATACAAAGTGAGCATCTTTGGAAGACAAAATTCATTTTCTTTTTCTGAACAGCAAAAAAATTCCCATCCTGACAGCAATTTTTTTTCCCGGTATGACTCCCATCAAAAAAATTCTCATCCTAAACAGCAATTTAGGCACATTAATTTTTTGTCAAGCATGCATTTTAACAAATACAAAAGTGAGCATCTTTGAAAGACAATTTTTTTTTTTTCTGAACAGCAAAAAAATTCCCATCCTAAACAGCAATTTTTTTCCCGGTATGACTCCCATCAAAAAAATTCTCATCCTATATAGCAATTTAGGCACATTAATTTTTTCGCAGGAAGACCCTAAGGATGATGGGAGTCTTACCGGAGAGGGAGAACAAAATCGATATCGTGGACGACTGATTGGTGGGTGTGTGGGACGGCTGATTTGTGAAGGAGCTTTGTGGGCGCTTTTTTTTTTTTTTTTTCGGAGCGCCGAGGAGTGGGTTCTCCGGAGAGAGAGAGAGAGAGAGAGGAAACACGACGGAGAAGTGGAATTGCTTGGTAGACAGGCGTGAGAAATAGGTTGAATAAATGATTCAATCCAACGGCCGTAACCTATTGAAATTGCGATCCAATGGTTGGAGGGGTGCTTATATTTGTATGAGTAGACAAAAAACCGCTCTGTTTTATAACATAGATATGCATATTACTAATAGCGAGGAATCCAAAGTGGTACGCCAAGATGTACCGTACCAGTATGAACAATTAAAACGAATAGCAAAAACGGTACACTAGCTACCATAAGATCGATAACTTAGCAATAAGTGCATCTTCCAATCAAATGACGTTTTCCAAAACTTGGCAAGGAGCTAAGTGGTATGCCAAGATGTACCGTACCAGTATGAACAAAACTAATAGCAAAAACGGTACGCTAGCTGCTATAAGATCGATAACTTGGCAATAAGTGCATCTTCCAAACAAATGACGTTTTCCAAAACTTGGCAAAGAGCTAAGTGGTACGCCAAGAAGTACCGTACTAGTATGAACAAAACTAATAGCAAAAACGGTACGCTAGTTGCGATCTATAACTTGGCAATAAGTGCATCTTCCAATCAAATGTCGTTTTCCAAAACTTGGCAAGGAGCTTACCAATGGCTGGATCTTGAAATACATCTTCAATATCTGCGCGGGAGCTTTGGTGCGAAGGACATAGTATAGAGGTTAATGCTGGAAATAGGACATGAACATTTCCCATTCAGGCACCAGGACTTTTGGCTCCTGTTTTCCAAAAATACCCTGAACGGAACAAAAGGGAGAAAGCTCAGAAAAATAGAAGCACACAAACACAAACCAAATAGATGTCAACAAAACGTTGGCGAGGAGGTGTTCGGGAATGGCAACAGCGCCGGCGACGCCATGGCCGATGAGTTCAAGCTAGCCAAGGTTGTAGATCCTCGTACCGTACCGGTCGGTGGTCTGATTTTGTTTCGACAAGTTGTTTGACGTTTACCACCGGTAACAAAATGTTTCAGTGACTTCTGACATGTTCTGGCCTTTCCCGGTGAGTACCGGCGATGCTGAAACAAAAGAAAAATCAAAAGGAAAAATGAGGAGAAGAAGATCAAAGCTAGATTCGTGCTAGATTCGTCTTATTTGGATCTTGTCGCTAACAGACATTCCGGCGAAGGCTTCTTCGTTTTGTGAGCGCCAAGCCGCCGATCAATTAACCAAAATGATGGAGGAGAGAAAGAGAGCAATAGTCTTCTTCTTTTCTTTTTCTTTTCTTTTTTTTGTCTTCTTTGCTCTTACTTTAAACTCACCCATGACTTTTCTGCTTAGATAACAGTAATAAATGTGAAGTTAAAAAAAAAAAAACAGTAATAAATGTTCTTTTGGTAATATTACAATACTACTAGTACGTAGGTAGCAGTGGGTAAAATGTTGCACCTGGTGTTTTTTGTGTACTTTTATCCTATTTCAGTTTTAAGAAATAAAATCTCTAACAAAAAACCCTTTTACAATCACACTTACACAATACACATACTCACATTCATTAAGAGGTGCCAACACACTGGAGGTGTAGTGTATAGGTCCCAAAACATATGTGAGCGAGTTTGTTGTGTGTCTGTAAGTGTTTGTGGTTGTAAATTAATTGCTTTAACAAAATAGATAATTTGTTACTTTGTTACACAAATAACCTTATATGTGTTATTTTGTCGTCCTAATAACAAAGATAAACACATACAGATAACATTATGTGTGTGGCCCACAAAGCACACAAATAATTTTTGAAGTCGTCATTGTTTGTATTATCCCAAAAAGACCATCAGATAAAGTTCTTTGCAAAATATTTAGTCATTATAATAGCAACAAAATTAATAGATGTGATTATCTGTCCAAATATAAACTATGTATTATTCCAAAAGATTCTACAGATAAGGTTATCTCTACGAATAAGGTTATTTGTCCTTAAAAGACCACACATATAAGATAATCTGTGCAAAATCTGAATTCTTTATAATCTCAATAAAACTAACAGATGTGATTATCTGTCCACATCAATATTTCGTATTCTTTCAAAAAGACCAACATATAAGGTTATCTTTGCGAATTATGTACTCTTTATGATGCATTAAAATCAATAGATATGATTATCTATTCAAATTCATACTCTATATCCTCCAAAATTAAAGACTAGCAGATAAGTATATTTGTCTAAGCCAACATATGTATGATTATCTATCCAAATTCCTTGTAAAAAAGTGGATGTAAATATTTTTTGAATTTACTTTAGGAAACGAGACATATTAGGAGGTACAATTCATTTTGCTAAAAAATGTAAAGCTAAATTCCACTACATAATCTTTTGTGGTTGGTTAATGTAATATGGACCCACAATATTTTTTTGTCTTATTAACTAGAGAGAAAAAACAAGACGACCCATACATTCCTAATTACAACATATTATCAACTAGTGCATACCCGTGCCATTAGGCACGGCGCAACACGTTTCAGTCATACGCTTAACGATAGGGGAGAGAGCGAGGGAAAGAAATGTGCTGGTACTGTAATGATTTGATCACATTGTTACCTAGGGAAATGAATGTGCTTGTCCTGTAGTGATATGATCAAATAATACCATTCAAACGAAAGAGGAACAAAGTCCACAACAAATAAATTCACAACTGGAATACTTTTTAAGATACATATGTTATCCTGATAAAACTTTTAAAAAGTGTTGAATTCACTTTGCCATGTCCCCAGCCTCATGTGGCGTATCCAGACATGTCTCCACGTGTTTCCATTTTGTCGCGTGTCCTTGCAGTATTGGAATACAAAGTCTATCCAAAAATTAAGAGAGCTACACAAAAGTGGGCATAAAGAATTAATTCACTTCCCGCTATTTTTACTCTGTCAAACATGCATTTTAACAAATACAATGTGAGCATCTTTGAAAGACAAATAACAAAAGTTATAGATCAAAAAAAATTCCGTCCTAAACACCAAAATCGATTTTCTTTTTCTAAACAGCAAAAAAAATTCCCCAGACATGTCTCCACGTGTTGTTCCCGTCGTGTCACGTATCCTCGTAGTGTCGTCGGATCACAAAGTCTATCCAAAAATTAAGAGAGCTACACAAAAATGTGCATAAAGAATTAATTTACTCCCCACTATTTTCACTCTGTCAAACATGCATTTTAACAAATACAAAGTGAGCATCTTTGGAAGACAAAATTCATTTTCTTTTTCTGAACAGCAAAAAAATTCCCATCCTGACAGCAATTTTTTTTCCCGGTATGACTCCCATCAAAAAAATTCTCATCCTAAACAGCAATTTAGGCACATTAATTTTTTGTCAAGCATGCATTTTAACAAATACAAAAGTGAGCATCTTTGAAAGACAATTTTTTTTTTTCTGAACAGCAAAAAAATTCCCATCCTAAACAGCAATTTTTTTCCCGGTATGACTCCCATCAAAAAAATTCTCATCCTATATAGCAATTTAGGCACATTAATTTTTTCGCAGGAAGACCCTAAGGATGATGGGAGTCTTACCGGAGAGGGAGAACCAAATCGATATCGTGGACGACTGATTGGTGGGTGTGTGGGACGGCTGATTTGTGAAGGAGCTTTGTGGGCGCTTTTTTTTTTTTTTTTTTTTTCGGAGCGCCGAGGAGTGGGTTCTCCGGAGAGAGAGAGAGAGAGAGAGGAAACACGACGGAGAAGTGGAAAATTGCTTGGTAGACAGGCGTGAGAAATAGGTTGAATAAATGATTCAATCCAACGGCCGTAACCTATTGAAATTGCGATCCAATGGTTGGAGGGGTGCTTATATTTGTATGAGTAGACAAAAAACCGCTCTGTTTTATAACATAGATTGTTTTGAAAATCCCAAGATTTAACAACTTCAAAGCAACATATAACTTCGTAGACTTTTCCATACCATATATAACTTCGTAGTAAATCTATTACGTGTAAGTTTTAGGCTGCGTTCCCGAACCCTTCTTATAAAATAAGTTCTTATTCCCCTACTTCTTATTCAAAAATAATCCAACCTTCTTATTTTTCCCAACTAAAAAGTTCCTTCTACATTTTCAAACTCAAATATAACATAAATGAAAAAAATATATATTTTTTTTTTTTGCACCGTATTAAAGATCTCAATGAGATCTATCAAATAAGATCCATAGTGGTAGGAAAATTATTTGCGTAAACACATTATTTTTTAGCTTAAAGTTGCCTTTACAAAAAGAAGATTGTTTTTACCAATATGGGGGCCGGCGGAGGGAAATCGGTCCGGCGGCCGCGCTGGGCCGTCTCCGGCCACCGGACGGCCGATCCGAGCCGTCCAAAAATTCTAAAAATTAAAACCAAGGGGCCCGACGCGGGAATCAACGTCATCCGAGGTGTGTAGGGTGCTTGATCCGAGCACCCCTTTTCCGTGTACATATGAAACTGCTCGGATCGGCCGTCCGGTGGCCGGAGACGGCCCAGCGCGGCCGCCGGACCGATTTCCCTCCCGCCGGCCATACTACCTAAGGGTGAACAAAAAATAAGTTCTTATTTTGTGGAACACACCTTATTATTGAACAAAAAATAAGTTCTTAATATTTTTGTGGAACACAGCCTTAGACTTTTCCATACCATATACTCCTATAACTTCGTAGTAAATCTATTACGTGTGTAAGTTTTAGACTTTTCCATATCATAAAAGCCTTCCTGTGCAAAACAAAAACACATCTATAAATACAAACAAAAACAAAAACAAAAACAAAATAATCTATCCTACTGACATTCACTGTATTCACCATGTCCAATGGGCCCACCTTCACATGGTAGCATCAGAAATGTACTTTGAACTGACCACATGTGCACACGTGGGACCCAATCAATCCAATTTGCTGAAGGATCGGCAAACCATGAATTCTACGCATGCTTCGCTCTCGCGCGAAAGAGAAGAGAGAAAGAGAAGGGGGCGTTGGGCGCGTGCTAGCCGGAGTATAAAGGAGGGGAGGGGTATTTTTGTCCAATCAAGGATCTTCCACTGTAATAGTTTTACATCAATGGACCCCAGATCTGATTAAAACATAGCCTAGACTAAACGCTCATTAGGTGCCTACTTTTGGATTTTAGACCAATTTTCTGCTCGTAGGTTATCCGACTTTACTCAGTGCCGGTAGAACCTAGTAATGATCCCTCGGTAAAAAGTCCTACGAATGAAAGGGTGAGAGCCTTGTGGTTCAATTCAGGTCCTTGTTGGGTCGATCAAAGTTAAAAGACATATCTTATCAAGCACCAAATCATGACAAAGGAAAGAATCAATCGACTATAACTTTTGGAAAAAATTGGCAGTTAAGATTGTCCTTTTCTTGCGTTTAACTTTAGTGTTATTTGCAGCTATATAATCTTATTTCGACCAAAAGATTTGGTTGTGACTCAAACTGCCAATATTATAAGCCTAGATCATTTAGCTCTTAGGACGCATTTGTTAGCTCTTAGAGCATTCACAGTGGAATAATCAAAAGTTGTTACATCATTTTTAATTTTGTTATCCATTTAAGAGATTGCTAAGGTTAGCAATATAGATGTCCACAATAGCATAATCAAAATTGAATAATAAAACTTGCCACACCACCTTTTTAACCTAAAAAAATCAAAAAATTGTCACCATATTCAAACTAATAGAAACAGGTTATTAGAAATAGAAAATAATTTTTTTGAAAAACTTTTATTTTGAAAAAAAAAACACTTTTCGGAAAAAGTTTTTAAAAAAAGTTTCTGAAAAAACAGTTTTTGAAAAAAAAAAAAGAGACAATTTTAAAAAACAGTTTTTAATAAAAAAAAATAGTTTTTGAAACACAATTTTCTTTTTTGCAAAATTACAACAATGGACGGCTAGAGATTGGTTGTGTTTGGTTGGTTTCACAACCGTTGTGCGAGTATCTTTTTTGTTGCTTAATCCGTTGAGATCGATGTGTATGTTGGCTTTAATTCCATTCATTTGTGATCAGCCAAGCAAAACTTCAATGAGAACTCTCTGAAACTCCTCTCTCCTTCATGTTATCAAATTCCTACTTAGATATTCATCTCAAAATTAATTGGCAATGAGTGGAAATGTCGTTTATGTTATTATAAAGTGATCTCTCATTCTATATCCAAGCAATATGAGACTAATCTCTAACACCCTCTCTCACGTGCAGCTGCATTTAGGTCTGTCACTTGTATCAGGGGTGAACTAGGATTTTGTAAACTCAGGAGCCGAACTATGAACAAGATTTTGAAATTTCAAGGTTTGGGAATCTAATAGTTTGTTTGGTTTAGATTTTGAGGGAGGTTTTTTTGGGTAGTAAGTGGAGAAAGATAGAAAAAGAAATGAGATTAATAATTGAAGAAAAAACTTATGAGAGACCGTGCGCAAAGAGAGAAATTGGGGTTTGGGACCCAAAACGCACACATTCTTAAAGCATTTTAAATGTCTAATAACCACCCAATACAAAATACAATATGTAGGTGTTCTCCACACACACAAAAAACTGATCTTAATATATATTGAAATTTTTTTTTGAAAAAAAAACTCCGAAACCACGCGGGGGCCTTGACCCCATAAGCCCGCACTTAAATCCGTCTCTGACTTGTATCCACTTGTTTTTGTCTATCTTTGTGTATCCTCTGTAAGAGTTTGTCATTGTGGAGTGTGAGTTTAGTCTCAATTTTTAATTTGGGATGGCATGAGCCTGATTTGATATATACCATGTGAAAACTTTATATTCATCTAAGAAATAATTGGCAATAAGTAGAAAGGTCCCTCACATTATTAAGTGATCTCTCATTCTTATGTTATTAAGTGATCTCCCATTCGTATGAGTGGGGGAAATTGATGAAGATTTCTTACGTTATTTCTGTTACGTATCTCCTCATTTAGGTGGTGGTGTTTATCTCTGTCTTGTGGTGTTGTTTATCTCTGTTTTGGGTTTCTTTTTATTGTGTTCGCGGTATACATGTTTGTAAAGATATCTTATACTCTCTCATTTTAATGGATTGCTCATATTTCTCAGTAGTGCAAGTGAGCAAGGGGACAAGAGGTGACGAACGCCGCCGCAATTGTTTTAAAAAATGCTACTCCCTCTGTCCCTTTTTAATTGTCCTGCTTCGTAATTTCAACTTATTAAAAAGATATCATCCTTACACCTTTCACATCAACTTTTTCCTCCACTTTCTCTTCTTACCCTCTATAAAAATATCATCATTACATTTTTACTCACTAACTTTTCAAAATAGAATCTACTTTCAGGGGCAAAATGGAAAATTCACCAACTTTTTTTCCACTAACTTTACAAAATGGACATTTATTAAGAGACAGTCCAAAATAGAATACTGGACTCTAAAAAGGGGACAGAGGGAGTATGATTATACTAGTAGAAATTTTTTGGTGTGTTAGAACCATAGGCCACGGTCTCTTTGTATTGGCAAATTCCACGATAAAACACACACATAAGAATGTGAAGAGCACAAATTCCTCTTCCAAAGTGCTAATCTAACCATTCTAATAATGCTAATTTTTGCCGAGCAAAAAAGAAAAGAAAAAAGAAAAAACAGAGGAGAACAAAGTTTTTTAAGGAAATGTATAGTTCTGTTCATGCTACTCTGTATTACACTATTCCTAACAAGTTGTGCCGGTTAACAAAAATGCACAAAACTAGAGCTGGCTAAGGAAAGAAACAATAAATACACAACTAAAAGAGGCAAACGTTCCAAACCGGCCACTGAAGGATTTGCCTGGACGTTATCTTCAGAACCCCAGAATTAGTCAAGTTACACGTAAGTCATGGCCCAGACATCCGGTTCTGAAACAAAAACTTAGTAACTAGGAGGGCATAAACCATCAAGAGAAAGCAGAGGCAGTAGTGCTTGCTTTTCTGGCCAAGGCAACGAGGAAGTCTCTGTAATCCCCTGCCGGAATGCTCTCGCAAATGGCTTCAATCATTCCTACTCCATATTTTTTCCTGTACACCCTTTGAATCTCATCCATGTCCACCTCAGCCCTGCTCAGAATCACACGTGCCAGACCACCCTTGTCTTTTGTCATTCCTTTTATGCTCCCGTACAGTGTCTGCAACCAATTGTCATGTGTCTAAAGATGAAACCATAGATAGATTCCGAAATTATTGAGTGAGTTGGTCCAATAATTGATTCCGAAAGTGACTACAAGGTCCCCTGTTCTAGGAGGGATTTGGGGATCGTGTAGTGCATACTCTAACAAGTGTAGATATCACAATTATTATGAGTAGAACTATAATCTAATACTATAATCAGTATAATGTATTGTGGATAATGTAAATCATTTTCCTTGAGTGAGTTGATCCAATAATCGATTCCGAAAGTTTGCTAGTATATATTTGTTTCCTATCAAATGATTCTGCTACTAGAATAGCAAGTCCATGCATCGTAGGAATCTTGGAATTACAGGCTTTCAGCTCGAGAAGTAAGTAAGTTGTTCTTTATTTGGTCATAAGAATAATCGTTCTTATGAGCGCTACGGTGGGGGGAGCGGTGGGGGTAACACCGCTGTATAAAGAGCGATATGCTTATTTGCACTGGAATACAATACTGTAAATTAAATCTGATGAGGAAAATACCTGAGCATAATATTTTGGTGGGTTGTATATGCATTTTACTACCACATCCAGAGCATCCTCGAACTCCCCGTAGTTTTCATTCTTGAGAGACTGTAAAATGAGAATAACCAAAAGACCCATCATTTGTTATTCGTATTCTGAAACCAATTGGCAATCGATACCGGTGTTTAAAAAGGGGGCGGCTTAATGTACGCAGTCATGTCCTAGTTAAGGCCGTTTCAGGCCAGGCCCTTTCCCGTACCTAATTTGATGGTCGAAACCATTCAGTCTTTAGAACTCATTGAGAACATCACCTATGCCAAAAATCCCATTAACCGGATAACGATTGATATGATTCCGCGATTAAAAAAAAATTCAAGATAAATGTAAATGTATTTCCAAATCTTAACAACAGATATCTGATCCTTACGATTTTTAGCATGTTTTGACGAGCTCTAAATCGTGACAATTCTAATTATTGAAGTGGGCTCAAGAAAAGCACATAAATGACCTTACTGCATCGTTCAATCCATCAAATAGACTAGAGACTAGATAGGACCCAAATGTCTTTAGAACTCATTCAGAACACGAACTGCACCAAAAACCACGTTAACCGGATAACAATTCGGAAGTCTTTTTTGTTTGTGTTTTCGGTTACCTTTGAATAATCATGACCATAGATATGCTTGTAGGTAGAAAATGTGAGGTGGAGCTGCGGAATGCTCCTTTTACTGAGTAACTCAAGCACAACAGCTTCGTCTATGGCTCCTGACCTTCCTTCCCCTGTTTGGTAGAGCCTCCTGGCATCACATTTGGCTATGTGTTGGCTCAAATCTGCATGGTGGGCTTTGTGTGATGCAACCAATGCAACTAAAATCTGGCAAAACAAAACCCACCACCCACATCCCCTTAGTGAATCAGTTGGACCAAATGCACATAAAATCGTGTACAGATGACCGTGTGATGTCCACTCCTGGATCTCACACTAACTAAAAAGAGCCCTTCTGTAATCTCAATGAAAAATAGAATGATTGGATTGAGCACCTATACATATCGGATTAAACTGGTGTTTCACATGGCCGTTAGGTTTTTTCTTCTTCCAAATTATTGAACGGCTTGAATTTTCCGTGTGGGACCGTAATGGCCCCGCGTGGCTATCGGTGCAAGGTCGGTATAGCCACGTGGGTGGCCATAGCATTTTCAATGACAAAAACATATTGAATGACAAGTATTAATTGTCACAAATTATTCCTAAAAAGTATTCTAGAAAATTAAAAATTGGGCGATGGAATTGATCCCCAGAACTCGAGATGCGCATAAGCTGGTCTGGAAATCGAAAATTATAAATAAAAATGCGCTTTACCTTCTTGTATGGGTCATGGGGAGGTTCAATGCAGAGGATATCCTGGTCAATCACCCTTCCAAACCTGACTTGATAAACTTGCTTTATCAGAACAACATGGCTTGATTTCCTGCCCACAAACATCTCAACGAGTGCCCTGAAATTGGTGATCTCACTCTTCTGATCAAGCGCTTCCCTAGCCACAACCGCATCGCGCTCAACTGGATCAAGCATCCACAGGGCCAAGGCCGAACCCGCAGCAGCGCTGGATGATTCCCCAAGCTCATTTCCTTCACTCTTGGCCAACTGGGTTGTTCTCATTCGGAGGCAATTGATCAAATCCTCACCGTATATTTCCATGTATTTTTCCCTGATTTGGTTTCTCTGGATTTGGGATTTTGTAGCCAGTGCTTGGGTTAGGTGGCTGAAATTTCCAAATGTTTGATGAATTTCTTTGCAATCACTCTCGCAGGCAAGGTTGATGGTTGTGGCCATGGTGAGAGCATTTCAGGTGAGGATTATGGAAAGTGTTGGATGTGTCTGATTTTATGTATGCATAGATTGATGTGGGCAGAGAAGGCTTGGGGAGCAAGTAAAAGATTCTACTTTATGGCCAAGGTTATGATCAATTGCAGCAAAAAGTGTTTTGTGCCTAGTCACGTAATCTTTCAAAATAGTCTTCACTCTTTGTTCTCGCTCTGCAATCCCGTTCTTAATTCTCGCATTCAGAAATTTATGCCTTGTTTAGATGGTATTTTGAAAAAAAAAAACCAACTCAAAAAACACTCATTACCCTTATTTTCAATCATTACTCTTATTTCTTTTTCCTCTTCAATCACTATTCTCATTTCTCTCTTCACTCATTACCCCTATCTCCAATTATTACCTTAATTTCTTTCTCTACTCATTACCCAAAAACCAATTTGCAAACTCAAAAATTTTCAAAACACCATCCAAACAAGTCATTAGTTGTTTGAGAGATTTTGTGAAAGACGCTTTTAAGCTCGCGCTCCTGTGCCTGCCCATGCCTGCACATTGCGTGGCTAAGGTATGGTGATGGGTCACGAATATTTTTCAATAAGATCCATCGTTTCCGTTTTTAACACTCGCTTTACAACCCCACTCTTTGATTATCGTTCTCGCATTTTATAGTAATTTGAAATATTATCGGAAAAAGTTTTACATTCACGTTCACGCTTGCGCACGCGCATTGTGTGGGTTAAAACTGGGGGTGGATTCAGGTGTCGTTCTGCTTTTTTTTTAAACCTTCTTCTTCAAAAAGAATATAATTTCAATCTCAAATATAATGAAAATGAAAAATAAATTTTTAAATTTTTTTTACACCGTTTAAAAGATCTCAATGATATCTATCAAACAAGATTCACATTGGTAGGCACAAAACACTTTTTGCTAAAAATTATTTTTCTTTTCTAAAAGTTCTTTTTCTTAGAAAGTGAAACACCCCTCAATGGGCGGAGAAGATGGAATCATGGAAGGGAGAAAAGCAGAGGACTTGACTCTATAGGCACTAGGCAGAGTGAGGTGGAAGCAATGTATAGGTATGTAAGGTGTGGCAAGTGGGAGTTTTGTTTTGTCCTTTAGGGAGAGCTTCATGGTTTCCTAGTAGACGATGAGTCTGAAATGTGATCTTTCTTTTCTTTTTTTTATATATCAGAATGTGATCTTTCTGGGAAAAACCTTTTTCACAAGATCAGTTCCCAGCTTTATCTCAGCTTTTGTTCTGCAACTCTTTTCCTTTTCTCCACAAACAAACTCTTTTTTCTCCTTTTTTCAGTTTTTTTTATCTTGAAATTGATCCGCTGCACGCCATTTTATGTAGGAAATTGATTTTGGTACTCCATTTTTAGTCATTGACACTCCCTTTTGTATGTTAATCATGTGAGAAAATAAAACTAAAAATGAAGTGCCATTGGCAAAAAGTGGAGTGCCAAAATCACCTCTTTTTTATGTAATGAACTAGGCGAAATCATACAATTGTTCGAGAGCACCGTCACGTGATACTCCAGACCACTTTACAACCACACATTTCTGTGGGGTCTACTACTGGCACTAAGTGTATGGATTCTCAAAAAATGTGTGGTTGTAAAGTGGTCCAGAGGACCACGTGGCAGTATTCACAGACTATTGAATAATTACTTATGAATTAGACTGTTTTATTTTTTAAAAAGAAATACTTACATAGATATATAGCAACAATATTACAAATCATCAGGTGCATCTAGTACAATACAAAAAAGACATATTGCACATGAATGTGACAAATTAAACATACATAAGAGATGAAGGATATACACCAACGATAAATTGATCAAAACGGCAAGATATCGAGAATCGTATTCAAGTTGTCGAGAAGCAGTTGTCATGGTAGTTCCGCTTGCTTTTTTAAATAGGTGAGTTCATTTCACGAGCTCATGCCAGTAGATTATCTCATTTATCAAAACACTAGCGGATGCCCGTGCCTAAAGGCACGTTCAAACGAAATATAGTTCCAACTTAAATAAGTTGTCTGCTCTACCCGTCCGATATAACTTACTCACTCTCTGCCTCACTTTAAAAAGCTCATGCTAAGGTAGAGAGATGAAATAAAAAATGGCAATACTTTACAGGTTAGTAATTATCAATCCTCTTGAAATAACATTAACTTAAAATGAAAAAACCAAAAGGTAATAAATTGGAAAGAAAAGTTTATATATTACCACAACAGCAGGTCTAAGTATAACTTAAGAAAATATTCTCTTAATCGGACGGCTACGATCTTAGCTTGAAGGCGATTAACGGCTGTAAGGTGCTTATGTTTATATTTGTAGACAAAAACTGCTCTATTTTATATCAAAACATGTGCATGATCTTATTTTTAAAAGAAGGATTGTCATTTCTGTAAGACTATATTTTAATTTAGTCATTGCAGCGGCCCGTATGTTGTATATTGCACATATTAAGTACGAATTTATTAAGATTTTTCATATCTTTAGACCTAAATTTTTCTATTGGTCAAATAGAGAAGTTAATTATTTCCTTTATACACTTTACTTTGATGAAAAATAAGTATAATGTTCATTAAAAAACCAGTCTTCTCTCTACCTATAAAAGAATGTCTAGAAAGAAAGACAAGTGAGAGAAACTCATCTTCCATCTAGGGCTTAATTCTCTTGGTAAAATCATGGCTACTCCAAGTTATTATTGGATTGCTCAAGTCCTGCAAGAATGGATCAGGGTACGCCGCTTTTGATTTTTATTTCTGCTTAATGTTTATATTGTGATAATCATGATAGTTCTAAATCATGACTTAAATGTATGCTGCTCTGGAGAATGTTTCTGATTAATGATTTTTTGATCTTTTGTGGAGCCCATCTCGAACCCCACAAAGATGATTCAAACTGCTCAATGTTCTTCAAATATTTTTTTGTGGGTTCATGCAAAGAAAATAGAAGAAATGAGTAGGGTCTATTGTCCGTTTCTCATATGACAATTATGCTTCGTCCAACTAAATACTTGTGTCCGATAGATCTTTTTTTTTTAACATGAATGATGAAACCATGATTGAGGCTTAAAAAATTCATGGCTCGGATCGTCAAGTAAAACCGTGATGGGTCCTATTTTACATCATAGGAGAGTCACACTATAAGCACACGATATTCATAACTTGAACCTTCACTATGTGATTTATTTTCATTTATTGTTGAGGTCCAATCAGTGAACAGACGGCAATGTACTTGGGCAAGCCCAACATATATCTCATAACTCAAGAGAAAATCTTCTTTACAGAGCAGCCGTAAACAAATGTTTACGGAGCTCAATTTCGGTCATCCAAAAGTGTTTTGAACGGTACGGTCTGAAATAATATTATATCGACAGTGTTTTTATGATATCTCTAACCTTTATTATATCACTTATTTTTGTAGGGCCATATATACAATTCCTTCCATTTTACGACATTTCACTCCTCTCCCTCCCAAAGGAAAAAATCAAAAATCAAAAGCTTTTATTTTTATTTTTGTCAAAACGGTAGAAATTTTATCAATAATCAACAAGAATACATCAAAGACAGTGATTATCGTGCTCAAGAGAACTCAATAACCAAATAAGAGGCCTAGTTTCCCAAGTCCTTACACCAGAACCTCGCAAACCCGAACTAGCTAAAACATGAGCAACTGAATTAGCCGTTTTCCGAACAAACCGGAATTCACAACAAAAAAAATTAGGCACTGCCCGTCGAATATCTTCTACAATCACATCCACTCCTGCTGGGCACACAACTTCTCTAGATAAAATTCTAACCAGTTGATGAGGATCCCCTTCCACCACAATTGATCTCAGACCCAACATCAGTGAGAAATCTAAAGTTGCTCTCCACGTCAAAGCTTCCGCGCACAGTGCTGAATCTGTCTCCCCCATATAACAAGCTCTGGCAGCAACTGTAGGAAAATAGTGCGGAAAAACAGTAAACGATTTTACTAATTTCTGGAAATTACAATATGAACATGAATTACAAAATTACAGAATATGAAATGTAGACATAAACTGTAAAAGAGATTAGCAATTCCAAACCGAGACCCGTTTTGATCAACGGTGCCCTTAAGACAAATTCGCCGCCTCACCGGTGCTGAAGGTTGTGTCGGTGTTTGTCTCCCAGGGTTGACTCGGTTACCACTCAGCCGCCGGAGCACCGCCGTAGATTGCCCGTCGAACCAACTTGTGCCTATACTCTCTCTCGAAAAGAACAATTGTATTGCAGAGATGCTTTTGATTGTTTTAGGTGTGTTGAAACCAAAGGTAGAGGTCTCCTTTTATAGCCGAAGGAGGAGCCTCTGCCATGAATGCTGCAATGAAGGTGGAGGAGCCTCTCTCAATCAATAGGGGAATTGATTTCGTAATTCAATTCTGGAATAAAACTGATACAGTTATTATTTCCGAAATTGAATATACAATCATGGGTAATAACTCTGGTAATCAACTAGCTTTGACCATCCAACCGTGCACTGTTGTCGGTCCGAAACCCACTTTAAGAGACAATTTCTCATTCATCTCTCAATGGAATTTGTTCATTTTTCCAACGGTTTAAACTCCTTAGCAAGAAGTATCTAAAACCCACTTGGGCCCACCTCGCGCGGTGTGGGTCCCACCAAATTCTCTTTGGTTAAAATTCCATTTTTCCAACAATCCCCCACATGAATGAAATTGGCTGAATCCGACTCGGGAGACAAAGCTGACACGAGAGAGAGTACAATGGAAAAGTTCCGCATAGAATAGGTAGCTTTTGGCCTTGAACCTTCCCTTGTGAATACCTATCGGATTTACTGGCTGACCAGTGAACATGTTGTCTTGTACTGTTCTGTCGTTTGTGTAAACCGAGACAACAGGTATCACACGGAACTCCTCCTAACACAGTTTAGTTCTCACTGTTGGGTTCGTTTTGGCCATGACACCCCTTCCTGGTTCTGCAAGTATTTTCTCGAGAATTTCGCCTTTCTAAATTCTCAAAGAAGCGGCCCCACTTCATACTCACACATGTGACCTTCTTATAAAGGGTATCCTGCTATACCCCGCCTGACATTCCAGCGCATAAGAGTCATTAAAAGCCAACGCTTAACCTGTTTCCATTTGCAGGTATCACTGTTTCGCACCATAGGAATGAGCAAGAGAGCATGTCTCCACAGTGACCGTTCTCCGTTACTCGCAAGTAGGTTGTCCCATTGAACCTAGATCTTGGGATCTCTAGTCAGCTAGGTTGGGTTTCCTTCACGGTAACACGAGCGTAGTAGGCTTTAGCCCCATTCCCTTCGATGCTTTCTCAACTAGCTCTTTGTTTAACCCTTTGGTTAGCGGATCCACAATGTTGTCCTTTGACTTCACATAGTCAACAGTAACAACCCTAGTTGAGAGTAATTGTCTAATGGTATTGTGTCTACGACGGATATGCCTAGACTTACCATTATACATATTACTTTGTGCCCTTCCTATTGCTGATTGACTATCGCAATGGACGTAAATTGCTAGCACAGGTTTCGACCATCTTGAAATATCTTCTAAAAAATGGCGTAGCCATTCCGCCTCTTCAGTTGCTTTATCTAAAACAATGAATTCAGATTCCATCGTAGAACGTGCTATACACGTCTGTTTAGAAGATTTCCAAGAGACAGATGCACCACCAAGTGTAAAGACATATCCACTCGTGGATTTCGAGTCTTTCATATCTGATATCCAGTTTGCATTACAGTACCCTTCTAGTACTACTGGATATCTAGTGTAGTGCAGTCCCAAATCACGAGTATGTCTTAAATAGCGTAGTACTCTCACTATCGCCTTCCAGTGGTCATGCCCTGGATTACTCGTGTATCTACTCAGTCTGCTAACTGAATAGGCTATGTCGGGTCTTGTACAGCTCATCAGGTACATTAGACTCCCAATTATCCGAGAATACTCCAATTGGGATACCCCTACCCCCACATTCTTGGATAAGTGGAGATTCACATCCACAGGAGTTATTGCTATACTCGTATCAGACTTGCTGAACTTCTCAAGAATTTTATCGACATAATGAGATTGAGATAGTGCAAGTCCATCAGATGTTCTAGTGATTTTAACACCTAGTATTACATCTGCAAGACCCATATCTTTCATGTCAAACTTCGAGTTCAACATCTTCTTGGTAGATTTGATAATCTTATCATTACTACCAACAATGAGCATGTCATCAACGTAGAGACACAAAATGACATACCCTTCATCTGTGTCTTTGACATATACACATTTGTCATATTCGTTGATTGTGAAACCACTTGACATCATAGCATTGTCAAATTTCTCATGCCATTGTTTCGGTGCTTGTTTTAGACCATACAAAGATCTAACAAGTCTACAGACTTTCCCTTCTTGACTTGGCGCGGAAAAACCCTCAGGTTGTTCCATGTAGATTTCCTCATCTAAATCGCCATTTAGGAAAGCTGTTTTCACATCCATTTGATGTATCTCAAGATTTCGCAAAACTGCAATTGCGATTATCATTCGAATGGATGTGATCCTGGTGACAGGAGAATAAGTATCAAAGTAGTCTAGGCCTTCCTTTTGTCTATACCCTTTAATGGCAAGACTAGATTTGTACTTTTTAATTGATCCATCTGCCTTCATCTTCCTCTTGAAAATCCATTTGTAGCCCAAAGGCTTACTACCAGGAGGAAGATCCACCAATTCCCATGTATGGTTTTGCAGAATGGAATCAATTTCACTCTTAATAGCCTCTTTCCATAAAGGACCCTCAGGAGAGCTCACAGCTTCCTTGAATGTTCGAGGCTCACTTTCTAACAGATACGTTAGGAAGTCTGGACCAAAGGATGTTGATGTTCTAGCCCGTTTGCTACGTCTTGGCTCAACTTCAACTTCTTCCTCTTGGTCTTGACTGCTTTCATATGCAGTCTCCAAAGTCCGTTTCACGGAACTTGACTCTTTTATGGATCTATAAGGAAATATGTGTTCAAAGAATGTCACATTCCTAGACTCCATAATAGTGTTTTTGTGAATATCTAGTATCTCAGATTCATACACAAGAAATCGATAGGCAGTGCTGTTTTGTGCGTAACCAATAAACACACAATGAACAGTCATTGGCCCTATCTTCTCCTTTTTAGGTGGAGGTACAGCTACCTTTGCGAGACACCCCCACATTCGAAGGTAACTTTAAATCACACACCTCAGTGTGGATTAAATCCAATGGCTCAGTACTTCTTTCAACTCATTGATAAGAAGTCTCTGTCCATTGGACCCTCACAAAGCAATCACTTGCCTATCTTGGTCATTCCCTTAATGAGTGAAACTTGTTCCCGCAGGAACTACTTGTTTGCTCACCAAACAACTGTGGTCACACCACTTGGGACAATACCATCACAAGTATTCCCATGGTTGGAGCTATTTCTGCAAGCACTTGACCCAATAGAACCGAGTACAGAAAACTGTATCCACCGAGTAGATCAAACATAGGACCAAGGCCGAGCAATGTCAAGGCCAAAGCCGAGTAGACCACTCCAGAGGCCGAACGATCCGTGATCCAAGGCCGAGTCGCGCACGACTAACCATGGCCAAAGCCGGACAATTTACCAATAATCCGTGATCGAGTCGCGCACGACTGATCAAGGCCATAGCCCAACAGTTTTTTTTTTCCTTTTTCTCCAACCTAGACAGGTTTATGCTCTAAAGCCGAACATAAATCTCATTTTCCTAAACATGGAAAATATTTTTTTCCTTTTTCATTCCGTGCAAACAGAGCACCATACCATTTAAGAGAATAGTAGTATATACAAATTACAAACAAGCAGTTACCAAATACCCATTGATAAGCTACTGTTTTTAATAACCGAATAAAAGCATATTCCAGAAAACATAATGTTACCACATACTCGAAAACGGTTCAAAACTCACACCCAATTAGCAAGTCAACAGGAAATTTGTTTCAGCACACAGTGAATGAAAAAACTTACGTTACCCAACAATTGTTAACCACTGATGCAAGCTAGAATAAAACCACGTACTCAATGCACCAAATAAATTGTAGTATTTGCCTTTGCTAAAAAACCCTTTTCTGTTACAAAAAACCAGTTAAGACTAGTCTTTACTCCTTGCACCACAATCCCTTTACCAATGCCGAGAACAACAATACTGATAAAGAGATCAAAGCACAAGTTATTGCCCAACTTTGAAAAGTCAAAAAACCTTTTATACTGACGAATTCAATGTCCCAAGTCCTAACCAAAAGGATTTGGTTACTACAGAAAAAACCCTTTACTGTTACAAAACCAATTTTTAACGTTTGAAAAGTCAAACAAGTATATAACCCACCTAGCAAGATATAACAATGAATCTGCTGGTCTTAAAACCAAATGATACTGTAACAGTATTTTAATAAGGCAGAATACAATAACTTTATAGAAATGAATGCTCTAGACCAAAATAAATTTTACCCGTTATTCACGAAACCTCTTCTCCGGTTACAAAAAATTTGAAGTTTGAAAAAGTCAAACAACTATCTCACCAATCAAGTAAAATCAAAACCAAATTTTACTAAATCAGTATAGAATCAATAGCACGCTAAAATTGTTTGCACTGACAGAAAGAAACAGTCTATAGCACAAACTTACAAGGCTACAGTAGTAGGGGAGCAATACTCTACTGTGTGAAAGAAATGGGTTAGTCAGCAATCAACTAAGAATATGCAAATTGCTCTAGTACCAATAACAGTGGTAAACAATAACTTCTCAAAGATGTCAGTAGCAAATATGGAGTAAAAAATCCAAATAAAGACTACTGACTTTTCTAGATTTACACTAGCAATGAAAAGTCAAACCAAATCAGCAACTAATACTCTACTGTTATGGATCTGTTCAGTACTATATTTTTTTTTTCAATATACTGCACCGAGAATATAAACAGTTAGCATGCAAAACAATTGAAACACCCACAACTGTTATTAAGCAAAAAAAAAAAAACACGCTACTGTTTGTGGAAATCAAAAGAAACCGTATTTCAGAACTGAACACTACTAGACCAAAACCTGTTGTGAAATCCGTGGGGAGCAAAACCTTGTTTTCCTCCTCCAAATCTGTTTGTCACGAGAAAACCAGAAATTTTTTTTTTTCGAAACTATTTTTCCAAAGGAATTTGTCTTAAGATTGTAGGAAAATAGTGCGGAAAAACAGTAAACGATTTTACTAATTTCTAGAAATTACAATATGAACATGAATTACAAAATTACAGAATATGAAATGTAGACATAAACTGTAAAAGAGATTAGCAATTCCAAACCGAGACCCGTTTTGATCAACGGTGCCCTTAAGACAAATTCGCCGCCTTACCGGTACTGGAGGTTGTGTCGGTGTTTGTCTCCCAGGGTTGACTCGGTTACCACTCAGCCGCCGGAGCACCGCCGTAGACTGCCCGTCGAACCAACTTGTGCCTGTACTCTCTCTCTCGAAAAGAACAATTGTATTGCAGAGATGCTTTTGATTGTTTTAGGTGTGTTGAAACCAAAGGTAGAGGTCTCCTTTTATAGCCGAAGGAGGAGCCTCTGCCATGAATGCTGCAATGAAGGTGGAGGAGCCTCTCTCAATCAATAGGGGAATTGATTTCGTAATTCAATTCTGGAATAAAACTGATACAGTTATTATTCCCGAAATTGAATATACAATCATGGGTAATAACTCTGGTAATCAACCAGCTTTGACCATCCAACCGTGCACTGTTGTCGGTCCGAAACCCACTTTAAGAGACAATTTCTCATTCATCTCTCAATGGAATTTGTTCATTTTTCCAACGGTTTAAACTCCTTAGCAAGAAGTATCTAAAACCCACTTGGGCCCATCTCGCGCGGTGTGGGTCCCACCAAATTCTCTTTGGTTAAAATTCTATTTTTCCAACAATAAAATCCCCAACAAACTATTTCCTCGACAAAAGGTACCATTTCACGACGAATTTTGGATATCGTCCCGATAGACCATTTTTTTGTATTGTCCCTTGGCCTGGCACATATTTCCACTCTCCGTCCACATTAACCTTCAGCTCACCACTTACCGGCGCACTCCACCTACTTACATTGCGAGTCCAGCCAGCCCTTTCCCAAGTCATTCTTTACAACCAACGGAAACTATTTTCTTCTTCGATTAATCCAAAAAAGTAGTCCTCGTTCGGAGAAGAAAGAACTAATCGCTTCGGACTGCACGCGGATGTCTGGTTCAACTGACTCTTGGGAATTTTCGTGACCCGCCATGACTGTTTTTCCGGTGATATTACAGTCATGGATTTAAGAGCAATTGACTTCCTAAGTAAAAGATCCATTAGCATCATCAACTGATCATCCCCTTCATTTGTAAAACCTTCAAATTGAATGAGTTTCAGACGTTCAAGTTGACAAACATTCGACGTCACCGTTTCGTAGTCCATCCACAAGTGAGGCTCGAACCAAAATTGGTGGAAATATGGGCATGGGGTGATGGGGCTCAAGTTTTGATCAATCTGCACATAATTCAAATGAATTAAGAGTCCTTTCGATTAGGAAGGGGAAAAAATGCTGATAATAAAAAATGAAAGAAAATGAAGTGGCACAAAGGGAGTGAAAAGTAAATTTATTTTCTCTCATATATTTGATAGATTAACTCTGTTGAGAATAAATTCTCTCCGGCTGATCAGGAAACCCAGCCATTTCCGCCCCACCAATTAATGCGTGACACCTCAGCGAATGTCTTTAAAATGCTTTGGAAAGTGACGTTCTTAAACAGAGGGCTTTACAACAGTACAAGGTACTATGGTTACTTTAACTAGGGTTGGTTATTCCATTACGTTTCCATGTTTTTGAAAGATAATTCTTTTTTTTTTTTTGGGGTACATTTGAACGACATTTCTTTCCCTTTGTAACCGTTCCGCTTAGATTTTTGGGATTTTTGGACTTTTGTTCTTATTCAAGTTTTTTTCGTAGTATTTACTAAATTTAAGTCTAACTTTTGTGAATTATTAATTTATCGTGTCAAAGTCTGACACATTATACCAGTGTCGCCACCGATATAATATGTCAGGGTCACCAAAAGTAATACCATGAGCCACAAAAGCTCAGCAGAATAATCCTATATTCACCAACCCATATCTTACGCAAAACAAGTCATACAGATAACGATATCTACGCAGTACATGCTTATTCAACAACTATCAACAATAACACATCCGCATTCTCTATTAACTATCGTTGTTGTCTGTGACATCAGAGTTTCTCCTACGCAGCATTTCGTAGACCGTGTCACCATTTCACGTTTCATTTGCCAAATCAACATTTCGAAAATCGTTTCTTTTACACACACACACCACACAATGGGCAAGTCCAGCCACATTGTGGTTTTCAAATATCACACACGATGGGCTACCACGTCTGGCCACATCGCGGTTTTCAAAATCCACTCAAGGGCTTTCACGACAGGTCCCGATTGAGTGTACAGAAAAATCATGTTACCGATGAAGCTACCACGTCCGGCTTCATTGGTGACACACACACAATGGGCTACCAAGTCCGGTCACATTGCTGCTTTCAAAATCTATCCACACAATGAGCTGCCACGTTCGACCACATGAGGTTTTAAAACACACACTCAACCTCGGTTCCGCCGTTCCGGGTTCCCGAGTATCCTCACAATGGTTCCGCCGCACCGGGTTACCATTGGCACACAAAATCTGCATTGGCTCCTCTCCGCGGATAACTAAGCCACATTACCATTGAGGCTACCACGTCTGGCCACATTGGCAATCTTCACGATGGGCTATCATGTCCGGCCACATCGTGGTTTTCACAAATATTTAAATCACCTCCAATGAGACTACCACGTCCGGTCCCATTGGAAACACACACCACACAATGGGCTACCAAGTCCGGCCACATTGCGGTTTTTCAACATCTCTTTAGACAATGGGCTACCACGTCCGGCCACATTGCGTTTCCAAAAAAAAAAAACACATCTTTTCATTAGCCACATCCTAGGCGTCATATTTCTATTTTCCTTGATTCTCGTGTCTCGTTATCATGCATAGACTCCGCGGCAAGACTGTAAATCATCATTCATTGAAATCTTGAAACTAAACTAGGAAGATCATCCAACTCTATATTACTTAGCATGCTCATCCTATCTTAAATTCCCGTAATCATGCGTAAGCATTTAGCATACAATCTAAAGCATATTGCCACATGGACGGACACCTTTAGAGTGTAAACCACTTATGCTTTATCACACATCCACAAGTAATGCAAGCAATCGTACAAATAAGCTCATCACCATCCTTATGATCAAGAATGAATACTTAAAGATGGAGTGAGGATCATTTCAACAACATAACTTCATACCAATACTATTTCTATAGGAAAAATCTACGTATACTTAGGGTTAGAGGTCATAGGAAAAGTCTACCTTGATCCGAAACTAGTCGGGGCCGAATAAGCTAGTTGAAAAATTCCACGAGCGGTGAAACTCGCAAATTCGGACCCAAACTTTGGATGGCAGTAACTCGGTCAATATTTGGCCGAATATGATCGTTCTTGGGTCGAAATTGAAGCTCTAGAAGTGCTCTACAACTTTTGTGAAGGAAGTTGATCCTAGAAACCACTTTAGGTAGGAGAAAAATGGTGATAAATGAAGGGACAGTTTGCTGTCTAGAACTAGAAATCCGAGATTTTTACTGAACTTCGGATGTCAATATCTTTGTCATTTCTTGACCGATTGGGGTGGTTCTTGGGTCTAACTTGAAGAGCTCGAAGTGCTCTACAACTTTCCCGAAGGAAGTTGGTTCTAAGGACTACTTTAAGCAGGAGAAAAATGAGGATTTGTGAAGGGCAGTAAGCTGTCTGGAAATGAAAATGGTTTCTAGAGAGAAGTGAGAGCAAAGGAGTGAAGGTGTGAGAATGGCTTGAAGTGAGCTTGCTATTTATAGCAAAAAATTGGCTTATTATCCATGGGATAAATTTTTTCCTAACAATTATTGTCCAAGGGGCAAATTTTGAAAGGCATGGCTTGTCTTGTCCTAGGATGGGCTTGCTTGTAAGAAAGAGTATAATCATTGGCTAGGTTGTGTTAAAAGTTGACTAGAAATGGGTTGTCATGAGGCAAATAGGCTTAAGGCTATACCCTAGGTTTGCATGCATGGCATGCATAAATATTACCACATTTGGAAGCAAAAAATGATGGCCATGACTTGTCTAGTCAAATTTGGATACTCATTGGATTTTGGCAAGACTTATTTCTATTACCCAAGAGATAAATTTTTCCCTAGCAATTATTGTCTAAAGGATAATGAATTTCTTAGAAAGTGTACTTAGGCATGCTTATATTAGGTGTGCATGCATGACAAGGCTAGGTTTACTTCTTTTAGAAGCAAAGTGATGACTTTCTATGGACCATAGATTTATAAATGTTAGGGAAAGGTTTGTCCAATGGGTAAGAAATTTCCTAGAAAGTGCATATATGCACATAGTCATGATTAGGGTAGGTTATTATATCTAGGCTTGCATGCATGACAAGCTAGGATTGCTTCTTTTAGAAGCAAAATGATGAGATAAGGCTTTGACTTGTCTAGTCAAGTATTCATTAGCAAGACTAACTTTTATTACCTAAGGGGTAAAATTTTCCCTAGCAAACTTTATCCAATGGGTGAGAGGAAATGATGATAGGTTAAGGCTTTCAAAGGTAATCCTATGGACCAATGGTTTCTAAAACACTAGGAGGATGTAACTAAGTCAATTGGTACTTAGATTTGCCTAACTAAATGGAAATAAAACCTATTACTCAAAGGATAAGAATTTCCCTAACAATTATCATTCAATGGGTAAAAAGGAAAGATACATTTGGAAGGTGTTATTTGCTCACTAGGAAAAATATACAAGTGCCTTTATAAGTATACTTGTCTTTAGAAAATGACTATATTGTCCGGGGCCAAAAGATATAATTTTATAAGTCTCAAATCTAATTATGACGGATTATTAGAAATTAAAAGGAAATTTTAAAAGCAATCCAAGTAATTAAAATAAAATTCAAATATTTAACGAAATTTTTATTTACCAAAAATCAGGGTCGTTACAGGCGGCCTTGTTGAAAGGGGTGCATCCGACGTGGTCCCCGGCAGCCATCCGATCAGCCATGATGACAACCGCGAATCCGCTTGATAACACTCTCAGTCCGATTCGAGACAACGGGTACAATCTTGCGGTGGCCACGCCATTATCAATGGGGGCGGGCCAAATCAACCGAACAGGGCACTTGACCCTGGGCTCGTGTACGAATTTTTGGTCTTGGTTAGCACTTCTTATTGTCTTAAAAAGATTGTCTCAGTTAAAAAATAATAAACAAAAATTGACGAGTTTACACTTTTACGGTTTTACCCTTTTTGAAATTAAATACATGCGATGATGGTGATTTGAAGAGCAAAAAGAGAAGAAACAATTAGGAGAAGTGTCATGGTGATTTTTCTCTATTTGGATTTCCCAAATGAAGCTGAATTTTGACCCCTTCTACATTGGCTCTTGGCTTGCTTAGATGTAGGTGAAAAATTGGGGGTAAAAAATATGAAGAGTGGATAAGATGGTAGGGGTATTAATTTTGATAGTTTATGGAGGGGGGGATAAAATAGTATGTGATTTGGATGGGGTATTAAATAAGGGGATAAAATTTGACTTTGTTTGGATGGTTTATAGAATGGAGGGATAAGAATGGTGGATGATGGGAAAAGCTGTCAAATGACTATTTTGTCTATGTGCAGTGTTAAATTTGATTATGTATTAAAATAAGTATATAAATTCAAAAATCAATATATTTAATCAATTTTGGACAATTGGAAGTATAAAAAAATAAAAAAATGTCTATTCTAAAAAATTTATATTAAAAAACGTTTTTTTTAATTAATGGTTTATATTTATCATTTTTTTGATAAAATAAATTCATTTAATCTGTAAAATGTTTAAGCCTTATAAATTCATTTAATCTAGAAATGTTTATTGAGTGAGATGACAAATAAACCATGTAGTTTGTTTTATGTTCAAAATTGGTAAAATCATTAACACCATTAATGAAACTAACGGAAAAATATGATTAAAAAAATTAAGTGCTCCAATTTTCAATCCGGTTGAACCGGTGCGAAAATCTTATTTTTTTTAATCATTTTATCCCAGATGGTCGTAATGAATTTTTGGCTCTAAGGCTTTTCAACGAGCATCCGAAGACTCATTATTTAGTTTCAGCGCTCTCTTAGGGTGCTTATTGAAAGGCCTTAGAGCCAAAAATTCATTATGATCATTTAAGATAAAATGATCAAAAAAATAAGATTTTCGCATCGGTTCAACCGGATTGAAAATTGGAACACTTATTTTTTTACACCGTTTATATATTAAAAAATTAAGTGTTCCAATTTTCAATCAGTTTGAACCAGTGCGAAGATCTTATTTTTCTGATCATTTTATCTTAAATGGTCATAATGGATTTTTGGCTCTAAGGCCTTTTAATGAGCACCCTAAGAGAGCCCTGAAATTAAATAAGGAGTCTTCGGGTGCTCGTTGAAATGCCTTAAAGCCAAAAATTCTTTACGACCATCTAGGATAAAATGATCAAAAAAATAAAATCTTCACACCGGTTCAACCGGATTGAAAATTAGAGCACTTAATTTTTTTAATTAAATTTGCCCTTTTTTTTTAAATGAAAAGACAAATTATGGTAGGTTTGAATGGAAAGTATGATTTTGGGTAGAATGGAGAGTTGAAATTGATTGAATGATGGATGGGGAAAGGGGATAACGTGGGGTATCTTCATCCACAAAACACCCTCTACAGCAGGATTATTTTTGGGGACCTCAAAGGAGTCCAAAATTAAAACTGGACAAACCCAATAACCGTCTAAAACGAAGAAGGGGTAAGAAATAATAGGGGAAGAAACTGGGATGCCAAACGGGAGAAAACAGGTGGTCCCCTCTTCCATATACCCCCTTATTTTTTCCCTCCTCTTTTAACTCCATCCAAGCATCCCCTTGGGATGGTCACTAAACTAATTTATAAACGTGCAGCCGCCTTTGTAGAGCGTATTAAGAAGCTGTTCCGGTTTATTGAAAAAGTAACTTTTAGAAAAAGAAGGTAATTTCAAGCTCAAAAATCATATATTTACGCAAATAATTTTTCTACCAATATGGATCTTGTTTGATAGATCTCATTGAGATCTTTTATACGGTGCAAAAAAAATTAAAAAATTATTTTTTATTTTCATTATATTTGAGTTTGAAAATTGAAGAAAAAGAAGG
Source organism: Rhododendron henanense subsp. lingbaoense (assembly GCA_020567845.1). Lineage (NCBI taxonomy): Eukaryota > Viridiplantae > Streptophyta > Magnoliopsida > Ericales > Ericaceae > Rhododendron > Rhododendron henanense. The sequence goes on from CM036317.1 coordinate 8,684,964, forward strand.
GAAAGTGGAACGGCACCTAACTACCAAGACAAGAAGCTGGCAGCTAGCCTGGCACGAATTGATGTCCCCTTCTCTATATAGTTCTCCGGATTAGGTGCTGTTCCGGATGCACAGTAAAAGGAATTTTTTTAAAAAAGAAGGTTTTTCAAGCTTAAATATAATGAAAATGAAAAATAATTTTTTAATTTTTTTGCACCATTTAAAAGATCTCAATGAGATCTATCAAACAAGATCTATATTGGTAGGAAAATTATTTGTGTAAACACATGATTTTTGAGCTTGAAAAAACTTCATTTCCTAAAGTTCATTTTACTGCGCATCCGGAACGGCACCTAACCCTCATAATCAAGATCTCCAGAACTGAAGACCTCTGTGCTGAGGAGTTTTTAGGTTGTTGAATTTAAAAAGGGAAAAATTCAAAATACCCCCTAACCTTTACACCAAAATTCAATTAGACTCCCAACCTTTTAAAAACTTCAATTTTCCTCCCAACGTTATCTTCCGTTAATCAAAACGCCTCCTTCCGTCCGAATGACTAACGGAATTCGTTTAAGGCTCCGTTAAATATCGTCCAGATCGAATTTTGATGATCCGAGCCGCTTGATGTGTTCAAAACGTGATTTTAAAGGTACCCTCAAGAAATCAGGGAAAAAAAAAGGATCGGGAAGAGCTTCATCTGAACAGTTTTTTATTGAACTATTCAATAAAAAACTGTTCAGATGATGCCCTTCCCGGTCATTTTTTTTGTTGATTTCTCACGGGTACCCTTAAAATCACGTTCTCTTCATATTGAACGGTTCGGATCATCAAAATTCTATCGGAAAAGGGGAGGTGCAGACCGAAGCAAAATCCGGATGTCCGGACTTGAACAAAATCCGGATCGATCCGCATCTCCCCTTTCCCAATCGAATTTTGATGATCCGAACCGCTCAATGTGTTCAAAATGTGATTTTAAAGTTACTCACGAGAAATCAACAAAAAAAATGATCAGGAAGGGCTTCATCTGAACAGTTTTTTATTGAACTATTCATAAAAAAACTGTTTAGATGAAGCTCTTTCCAGTCATTTTTTTTGCCGATTTCTCGCGTGTACCCTTAAAATCACGTTTTGAACACATTGAACGGCTCGGATTATCGAAATTCGATCGGGACGCTATTTAACGGAGCTTTTAACGAAATCCGTTAGTCATTCGGACGGAAGGGGGCATTTTGATTAACGGAAGATAACGTTGAGAGTAAAATTGAAGTTTTTAAAAGGTTGGGAGTCTAATTGAATTTTGGTGTAAAGGTTGGGGGGTATTTTGAATTTTTAAAATAAAAAAATTATACTATTCAACGGCTAAAAAACCCTCGACACAGAGACACATGAGTTTTCGGAACAGAGTAGATCGGACCCCGTATCAAACGTACATGCACCTGCATATATGTAATGAAAGACAATTAACAACTAGATAGAAAACAAATTAATTCAGAATAGGAAGTTGCAGATCAAAAAAAAAAAAAAAGAAGCGGCAAAGTGGATTAGAGTTCCAGATTCAAGAATTAATCGAAATCTGCGTAAGATTGACCCAAACACTTGAGTTATCACAAAAACAACATTACGGGACAGAGAGAGTACTTGAATCTAAAATCACAAAACAGATTGACCCGAACACTTGAGTTACCACAAAAACAGCATCACGGGACAGAATCTAAAATCACAAAAACAAGTGATGATTCAGTCATTTTTATTTTGAAAAATGTAGCTATGCTATGACGAACCAGTGTGCCCCACCTTCACTATCATTCTTATGAAATTTCTCCTTTTTATTTTGAAATGTGTACTATATAATAAGGAGATCACTACTTGCAGTAAGAAATGTGACCAAAAGTATTCTGTATCCAAACAATGAGGCTGCTCCATAATGGGTTTCCCTTTCCCTTTCTTGTGGCTCTCCTCATTACTGGATGTGTATCAGCAGCAGAAGCAAAGAGGTCCACCTACATTATTCACATGGACAAGTCTCACATGCCCAAGGCCTTCTCCGCCCCACACCACTGGTACTCCTCCGCCGTCGATTCCATCAAGACCGTCAGCCCGGCAACATCCGACGGCGGCCGCCAGTCGCCGGCGAGGGTCCTCTACACTTACGACAGCGCAGCCCATGGGTTCAGTGCAGTGCTTTCCGAAGACGAGATGGAGACGGTGAAGAAGTTGCCGGGGTTTCTGTCGGCTTACGGCGACAGGCAAGTGACCGTGGACACCATCCACACGTTCGAGTTCCTGTCGCTTAATCCGGCCACCGGGCTTTGGCCGGCGTCAGATTACGGGAAGGACGTGATCGTCGGCGTGCTAGACAGTGGTGTGTGGCCAGAGAGCAAGAGCTACCATGACGAGGGAATGTCGGCGGTTCCCTCTAAGTGGAAAGGAACTTGTGAGGCGGGCCAGGAGTTTAACTCCTCATTCTGTAACTTGAAGCTCATTGGAGCTAGGTATTTATTTCGGAATTTAAGCTCAATGTTTTTTTTCCTTCAAATTATTGCTTTTATTTGTAGTTGGAAGTATATAATTAGAATAAGTGTACCAATAAAATATGATTGCTGATTTTTGCGCTTCATTTTTATACGCATGCGCTTCACTTTTAACGTAAAATTACTAGAAATTTCATGTACAAAGTGGAGCGCAAAAATCAATTTCCATAAAATATCTATAACTTATCTTCTATGCATTATTGGTGTAATTGTGTGATTAATAAATCCTATAGGTACTTCAACAAGGGAGTAATCGCAGCAAATCCAAACATAACAATAAGCATGAACTCCGCAAGGGACATTGACGGCCACGGGACCCACACTTCCTCCACCGCCACCGGCAACTACGTAGCCGAAGCCTCCTACTTGGGCTATGCGACCGGAACAGCCAGGGGCGTCGCGCCCAGAGCCAGGCTTGCCGTCTACAAGGTCCTCTGGGAGGAAGGCCGGTACGCCTCCGACGTCCTGGCCGGCATCGATGCGGCGGTCTCGGACGGGGTCGACGTCCTCTCCATCTCCATGGGCTTCGGTCAGAACACTCCCCTCTACGAAGACCCCATCGCCATCGCTTCCTTCGGAGCGATGGAAAAGGGCGTGCTTGTTTCCACTTCCGCTGGAAACAGAGGCTATGTCGCCTCCACAATGGAAACCCGTGGGTCGTGACCGTAGCCGCGGGCTCTGTCGACCGGTGGTTCTCCGGGACCTTGACTCTGGGAAACGGGTTAACCATCACTGGGTGGTCCATGCTTCCGGCTCGAGCCATAGTCAAGAACGTGGGGCTATATTACAATGAAACAATGTCTCAATGCGATTCAGCTGAGACGCTTGCTACCTTGAATTCGGGTCCGCAAATCGTAATTTGCGAAAATAAACAACAGTTGCGACTTCACTCAGGGGTCTGTCTCTGGCGAGCGATTTCAATATAATCTCGGGCACGTCCATGGCCTGCCCTCACGTTGCTGGAGTGGCGGCCTTGTTGAAAGGGGTGCATCCGACGTGGTCCCCGGCAGCCATCCGATCAGCCATGATGACAACCGCGAATCCGCTTGATAACACTCTCAGTCCGATTCGAGACAACGGGTACAATCTTGCGGTGGCCACGCCATTATCAATGGGGGCGGGCCAAATCGACCCGAACAGGGCACTTGACCCTGGGCTCGTGTACGATGCAGCTCCGCAGGACTACGCGAATATCCTCTGCTCCATCAACTACACCGCGAGCCAAATCATGACCATCACGAGATCGAAGGGCTATAACTGTTCGAACCCGTCATCGGATCTCAACTACCCGTCATTTATTGCTTTGTACAATGAGGAAGCAGGAGTTTTGATTCACAAATTCGAGAGGACCGTGACAAATGTTGGGTACAATGGGGCGACGTACAAGGCTAATGTGACAGCGCCGGAAGGGACTACCATCACGGTCTCGCCAAAGACCTTGGTGTTTGGAAAGACGTACGATAAGCGGAGTTACTCTCTCACTATAAAATACAGGAGTAGCAATCTGATCACATTTGGTTCAATTGTTTGGGTTGAAGAAAAGGGGAAGCACACCGTGAGGAGCCCCATTGTGGTGGCCCAACGGGTCGAGATCTCGGCATGATCAATTATCGTTTCGTCGTGCATTTATGTATATATATATATAGGTGCGTTGGGTGAAATAATACCGGCGACACACGCTGCACTTCCACCCTGTGCGAGTAGTGCGTAAATTTGTATGTGTAACCCAAGTGTTTTTCAGTGTCGGCTGCTCTTATTAATGATATGTGAGATATTCTGTGGCTATTGACAAAGCAGAGGACAAAAGAAGCCCTCTAGGATAGGGGAAAAGCTTTCTTTCATTTCAACTTCGAGAGAGAGAGAGAGAGAGAGGTGGAAAATTTTGCAGTACCCAGTGGATACCACGTGGTATCCGTTCGGATTTGGAGAGAAAGTGTTGAGGTGAGAGGAGAGAGAAAATTTCAATCCGAGCCGTTTCAAAAATGTATTGGATGGCTCAAATGTGACGAACGGGTACCACGTGGGGTATATCCACCCGGCACCGAAAAATTCCAAGAGAGAGAGAGAGAGAGTAGTGTCGGTTGGAACGCTTAGGATAAAAGGGAAATAGAAGGAGGAAAACAAGTTATTTCTTTTCTTTTTTTTAGGGGATTTAATGTAAAATAGACTTGATTTTTTTCCCCCTTTCTCAAAAATAGTACTCTTACACGCGTAATTTGTTAATTTTTGTTAACAAAGTCGAGAGCTAAACATGGGTTCAAACTTCAAACTTTTGTTTCTTAATGTTCCTTTTCTTTCGAAAGTTTTTTTTTTTTTTGGTTACACTAAGGCTCCATTTGTTTCGATGTAAAATGTTTTTCGAGAAAATGGTTTACCTATTTTTTGGTATTTGGTTGTAAAAAAAGTGAGGAAAACATTTTACATGTAAAACATTTTCCATTAATTGGATGAAAATGACTTACCCTTAAATCTTTCATAAGTTATTTTCCGAAATAAACGTGATGCCTTCTACTTTAATTCTAACTGCTCAATTTCCCCGATCCTCAATCTGTACCCACGTTCAACTCTCTCTCTCTCTCTCTCTCTCTCTCTCTCTCTCTCTCTCTCTCTCTCTCTCTCTCTCTCTCTCTCTCTCTCTCTCTCTCTCTCTCTCTCTCTCTCTCTCTCTCTCTCTCTCTCTCTCTCTCTCTCTCTCTCTCTCTCTGAATTCCATTCTTTAAGCCATCCCTCTCTTTGTATTATATATTTTGTCGATTTCTAAAAATATTTTTTATGTGCCAACCAAACACCGAAAAATAAAAATTTGAAGTTTGTTTTCTAAAAAAACATTCTACATGAAAATTTTACTTTGTAAAACATTTTACATCGAAACAATCAATCGGAGCCTAAACTCCAAGTCTGGACACTGCTTGAACAATAAGCTTTAAGAAAGAATCTTGAAACTTTTATTTTGATTTTCATTTTTGTACGCTGGAAACTTTAATTTTATATTTTAGTTTAGGTTCCAAACTTAGGAATATTTTAATTACAACCACATTTAAGTACAGAAATGAAGTTTCCCAAAATATCCTTAAAACTTCAAGATCAAAATACTTGTTTCAAGAAGAGAGAAAAAATTTCAGTGCCGAGCGGGTACCACGTGATGCCCGCTCGCGCATCCAAGCCGTCCATTGCGTGTTTGAACGGCTCAGATTTGGAGAGAAAAAAATGAGAGAGAAAGTGTTGGGATGAGAGGAGAGAGAAGGTTTCAATCCGAGCTATCCAAAAGTGTCTCGGATGGCTCAGATGCGCCGAGCAGGTACCACGTAGGATATACCCGTACGGCACTGAAAAATCACTCCAAGAAGAGACAGAGTGCCTAAAGGTACGGGAGCCAGAGTTTCCCCTTCAGTGATGGTGACATCACCTTTGTCGTATAGCTCTTTAGCACTGTCTTTGACACCCAGCGTTGAATACCAGGGCAACGTAATACGTTGAGTGAAGATACGCTTAGTAGATATAGTAAATTCTTACCTTTCCAACCTATATTTTGCATAACAAGTAAAACACTAATATAACATGCGATGCAGAATTTTCTTCCCTTAATCATCAAACTATAAAAAATATAGATTAAAAAAGGAAGTGATTTTCACACTTCTATTTTTGATATCCACACTCCCTTTTTTGTTTTTTTGTGTTGAAATTGCATGTATTTTTTTTAACTAAAAGATATAAAAAGAGTGTGGATATCAAAAAAGAGAGTGAAAATCATTTCCCTAAAAAAACTATATATATGTTCTTAATTCGAAGACAAGTAAAGGATTTATCATTATGTTTGCTACGCGTATGCCTATATATATGTTGAGTTGCTAAAATTACACAGAGTGCTGAGTTATATGTGGACAATTGAAGTAATATTTACTACATATTCACAAATCACAAGGAGGAATTTGGAATTTGGTATCGAGGATGTTATCGAACAAAAATATATGGAAAATCACGTACTGATCAGATGCCAAAAAAAAAAGGAGAAAATTTGTTAATGTACCCCTTACCTGAATTCTCTAATGGGAATGCAACTGTTAAATTATGACTCAGGTATCCGGATTAGTTTACGTCCACGTCAACTAATCCTAGAAGACAATCTCACCCCCCACTTGACAAATTCTAGGGGACCAATTTCACCGCTCCCTTGTGGGAGTACTAGTTAAAATTATGGTGCTTGATTTTTGTTAGCTCGTAATAATTAATTTCAAATGTCCTCATAATAAATTAGTATACTTTACTAATTTCAATTTTCCTCATATAACTACTCAAAATAATTCGTAAGAGGAACAAAAACTGTGAATAGGTAAATTCAACGAAATTAATTTGTACCATACGATTTAAGAAATTTTAATTACCAATTACATATGCATAAGTGGGCTTTACAACAAGGTTTTTTGGAAGGTTGCATTCTTACCGATTGTGTGGCCTTTGTTCCACTAACAAAAATCACTAAAAACTTAACACATTTTATCATTTCGTTTCTACTAACAAAAAACTTTAAGCATTTTACCATCTCATTTCTACTAACAAAAACGTTGTCAACAAACACTGTTTTTCTACAGTAACTCTACTCACAAACCATCATGTACTTACTCACTACCGAAAACAACTTGATATTTTTCAACAATTTATTCACTACCAGAAACACCTAACAACTTCTTGACCACAAATAAAAATCTACAAAATTTTCACTACCGGAAACACCTCCTGAATGGTACTTAGGGTGTGTTCCACCGACTAAAATAAGTACTTATTTTTTGAAATTAAGTTGATTTATTATGAGAGAATAACTTGTTTTGTAAAGCTTCTTGTGTTCTATTCACTTCTCAAAAAGAATTTTTCAAAAAAATTTCCCTAGATTTCCCCTACTTCCAACATTTCTCTCTCTATCTTTCTCCACTTATTACCCTTACTATTTTTCAAAAAAAATTTCAAAACGCAATCCAAACACAGCAAACAATAAGAATTTTAAAAACAAAAACCTTTAACGGAACATAGCCTTAACTTACCAAAAAATAAATAAATTACGAGAATGTATGCTATTAGAGTGCCTCTTGTGATCCGGGAGCATTTAATTAGTAGATACTTGTCTAGTAGGAGTAGTTAGGAGACAAGAAAGGACCATAATAAGTCAAGAAAATTAAACAGTTGGCTGCTGCAACGGGGGCATGAGTGATTGGTGTTTATCAAGACGTGGAAGATAAGATTTATCTCCTTGTAAAGCTTGGCAAAAGTTCAGCCAAATGTAAGCCTCTTGCATGAGTACGTATTGAGGGATGCCGCTCGGCAACATCCTCTGTCCCGTCCACCAACATCATCCATCAAGTTATGTCTTTTCCGAAGAAAAAAAAAAGTGAAGATGGTCCATCGTGGATTCCTGATTTGCGTCCAATGATCTTCTTTTCCTTGTAATAAGTACATGTATACTTTGTTCTCTTTCAATAATCCTACAGAAAAGCAAAAACCGAACTTCCATCGCTTGCTACTTTAGGTTTTGTCTCTGTTCACTATTTAGGCAGAGAGAGGGGAGTGCTTGACGATTTCCTAGTCCTAAATTAATGGGTTGCCCCAAGCGTAGGGCGGAGACCGACGTAGCATAATATCCAGTAAGTCCGGAATCGAATCCACAGAGACAGTGATGTGTGCTGACTAAAAACTCGAGTTGTTACTTATTTAAATTGGCTCTTAGGTAGCCACCCCTTGTTGATTTGATTGAGATTAATTAATTAAAACCTAAAAATAACTTGCTCAAAGGATTAAAAAGAGAGGCATGGTCGTAGGGAATCCGGCGCTCGCTACCCAATCAGAATCCGCTCGCTTTTCAAAGTTCTAAAAACGGTTAAAATTAGGGAGAATTGGAAACTCCGAAGGATGCGAATCCTAAGGTTGCCGGTCCCGTACACAGTGGTGAACAGGTTTTGGTCCCCTGTTCCCGCTCACATGAGTCCCGGCAATGCCTCGGATTCGTCCAACGAACGTAGTTTTCACCAACTAAGATTATTTAATTAAATCAATGAACGGAAAAATTGCGAGACGAATCCTAATTGGGTAACGACGCGCCTTTACCCAGCGACCAAACCTTAGAAAAACTACTCACTCATTATTAAAAATAAAAGGAATAAAACTCTAGAATTAATCATGCTTTTAAATACGAAATAAACCAAAGATACGAATCAAACAAATACCAAAAAACAACTTTATTAAAGAACGAAAATTAATAACGAGTTACCGGAGTGCGAGTAATTGAACAAAGTTTGAAAACTTGAAAGGAAGAAAACTCGGAAGAAATCTAAACAATATTTGGAAACAAAGAAATCCCGATGGCAGAGCCCCGTTCGGCAGTGGGCAGCCTCCCGTCCGAATCAACATCTGGCATGAGACTGTTTTTCTCCCTTTTATAGGGTGCTGTAGCCGAGTACCAATAAAGCCCTATTTTTCGTTTAATTTTCAAGCCGACAATTGCCTTTTGGAAGGCCCACCATTTAGTCAAAGTAATGGTGAACCATTGGGCCCACCTAGTAGATATAAGTCCAAGTCCCATTCTTTCAGTGAACATTGAAACTATACTCCGCCAATTTGACTTCCGAATCATTACTCCAATTGCAGTCCAGACCTTCCACTTGATTGAATTCGAACGGCCCAACGTCGAACACCATTTAATATTTCAACTTTGCATATTTTTGTATCAAACCCTCCAAATACCTACGACACAAAAATAAAGCATAAAACTATGAATAATAATATAAATGAGACTTAATAAAGATAAATTAGGGGCGCGTATGTGAACATTTACGCGCCTATCACACCCCCCAACTTACACTTTGCTAGTCCCGAGCAAAGAAAATAAAATGCAACTGAAGAAAACAAATTAAAACTGATAGTTCTTTTAAACCCCCAGGCAGCCCCGGTAGGACAAGTGAAGTCTCGTGAGGGTTTTCAGCAGTGATCACCCACAAAACACCGCAGATCCCTTTACTTGTAACCCAAAAACCTGCAATGCGACTCATTGATATGCCAATACCAAGAATATAGCATATGCGAAAATAGTTCTAGAGGCTATCAAAACATAGAAATGAATCATGGCATCCAAGCTTAGCGTGTGTGAGCAAGGACCTTAACCACAAGTGAACCACAACCAAATACTCTCTCTGGACCGAGTCTCGACTTCAATTCTCACTGTGTCATGCACTCAACAAAAGAAAACGCTCGAAACAAGGTGCATTTAATAAACTCTCAAAGTGTGCGGGCAGAAGTTATGCAATAAAGAATCAAAGTACCCCGCACACTTTAGACACGAAGAGAAAGCTTTTTAAGATAGACACATGATCTCATGAAAGGAATGTCAAGCATTAAAGACTATCTATCCATCGATCCATAACCCATTGCCCCTAAGATCAAATAGGACTTTTATTCGGTTATATCATTGGGTAAGGAAAAGTACTTCAAAGGTTAGGATAAATCATAAACAAGTGTCCGAGAATAGGCTAAAACAACGTAGGGCAAGTGTAACAATGTGCACCCTCTTATCATTCTTTTCAACTCCGCCACATCTCTCTTATTTTTCACCCTTCACACAATTCCCCAATGAAGTTCACACGTTTCTTTCTTCAAACAAATGCATGCATGGATGTCTTCCCCTTTTTCATTCAAGTTCTATTTTTTTTATTTTCTCAATTTTTTCCTTTTTAGCTAAGGGGAAGAATACTCCACATTTCAAGCACACTTCTCAAATTCACTTTCTCCATTCTCTTCAAAAATTATCCTTCACATGATTAGCTTGCCATTCTCAAGACACTATATGATTGGTGAAGCTTACCAAGAAAAAGGCTCATTGCTTGACGATTTCCTAGTCCTAAAATAATGGGTTGCCGCTGAGCAAAAAAAAATAATGGGTTGCCCCAGGCGTAGGGCGGAGACCGATATAGCACAATATCCGGTAAGACCGGAGTCGAATCCACTAAGGACGGTGAAGTGTGTGCTGTGGAATCTCGGGTTGTAGAATTTGAAACGGCTCTTAGGTAGCCACCCCTTGTTGGTTTGATTGAGAGATTAACTAAGACAAATAAATTGATTAACTATTCAGATAATTAAAAGGAGGTACGGTCGTAGGGTTCATAACACTCGTAATCAGTCCGGATTAGCCTGCTCCATATGGCGTTCTTAAAAACATTTAACTTTAGTTTAGAAAAGATACCCCGAAAGATGCGAACCTTTATGGTTGCCGTATACCCATGCGCAGCGAAGAATGAGTTTTGGACCCCCATTCCCCCGTTCACATGGGCTCCGGCGATGCCCCGGGTTCGTCTAACGAATGTTCTTATTAACCTAAAATTACTTTTTCATTATTTAAAAGCAGGAGCAGTACCCGAACTGATCACGGCGTGCTAATCACCCCGCGACCCTACCTATAAAACTACTCACTCATTATTGAAAGAAAAATAAAAGAGATTTTAACTTGCATCATGCTTCAATTACGGGAAAAAGAGAGATAAACGAAAAATACCAACTAATTGAATACCAATAAACAACTTTAATTAAGAACGAAAACTGAAACGAATTACCGGAAGATGTGTTCTTGAACAAAACTTGAAAACTTCAAAGGAAAATAATTCTGGAACGGAAAGAACGAAAAGTAAAGCTGCTACCTAAAAGTCCGAACCCTAAAAACGGAGTTTGGGGGTATTTATACAAGTCCCCGAATAAAAAAGGAATAAAGAATAAAGAAAGAATAAAATAAGCGACGAAAACGAAAATTCTCCGCTGTTGCCTTCGGTATCGATACAGCCCAGGGGGGTATCGATACCCATTTCTCTGTTTCGTCCGTGTGAACTTCCAAAAGCTGCCGACGCTAAGTCATCTCCTCAGTAGGTATAAGATTAGTTTAATAGGGATTGAAAGTATAAATTACATAGCGGCCCTTGAGCTTTGTCCACTTCGCACTTCAACCCAAAACTTTTGCTAACTTCCATTTTTATCCAGACTTCTTGAAAACAAGCTTGAGCAGCCTCCGCTTTGACACCCCGGCAACGTACGAACCGGCCTCGAGGCCACGCTTTCCAACCTTGGCGCTAAAACCGCCTTATTACCTAGAAGAAAAGTAAAAACACAAAACTAAGACAAAGCACGATATCAAGTGGAAAATGAAATAAACCGCGCCTCTAACGCGCTATTTCGCCCTACTTAGGCGCTCATATCTATGATATCACGCGCCTATCACTCATGCAAGAGGCTCAATGGGGCTCGCAAGGATAAATATTTAAGAAAAAGAAACGAACTGGCTCAATTAGCAAAGATGGCCTATTATCCTCTCCTAGGGGCAATACAACCAAGTAACGGTCCAATCCCAAAGAATAAAATAACAGGCATGTATTAAGTCTCAACACTTGACGACAAAAGATAATGAGATCAACAACGATTAAGCTTTTTTTTTTTTTTAATGACAAACAAAAGAGTTTATATGACACCACTCCAACGGAAGGTAAGGCACTAAAGCTCACATGGGCATAAGTCTCCACTAATCTAGCCATTGAAAGCACTCAAGTCACAACTCACAAGCAGTCAAGGTCCAAGAACGTGCAGTGCAAAGATGCTAAGAGTGTATGCCAGGATAAATTTCTATCGCCAAGCTAGCAAAAAGAACTACCATGTAACATAAATATTCAAAGAATGCCCACAGATTCTCAGCATAAGCAACCAACAAGTAAATATCGCAATCTCCAAGTCTCAAGTAGAAAGGATCCAACAAGTATTTTTTTTAAATTTCTTTTTTTTTTTTTTTGAATCTAACAAAATAAAGAACAAAGTGATCCCTCCCCCCAACTTGAACTATTCAATGTCCTCATTGAATGCAAGAATAAAAATAGGACATAAAAGAAAAAGAAGGGAAAGGTATCACCTTGCAACGGAGAACTATGCAAGAAATAATATTGCGGGAAGAAGACCCCCCAACTTGAACGAAGTATCCTGCAATGTTAGTCCTCACAAAAAAAAGATAAAATAAAATAAAATAAAAGTAGCTAATCTAAGAAAGAGAAAAGAAAAGAAAAGAAAAAAAAAACTATACAAAAAGTTAATGACATTCACTCTCATCACGTGAAATCCAACCATTCATCACACTACGAAGAGCAATCAAAATCAACATCTCACCCAACTTCAAGCACTCCGTTAAAAATTGTACGCGACCATGCCACAAAATCAAATACTTAGAATATCTTAATTGCCTTAGTTGCGTTTGAAATTTAAATTCTACCAATTGCATATTCCCAACCAAATTAACTTTCAAGTTGTTGATGAATTTTAAGAAAAATGGATAGTAAACTACATTAAAATTATCAACACCAAGAAAATCAATTTGTTCTAACTTAACAAACTTTTGCAATGGTGGATGCTCAATAGGAGTGATGACATCAACATCTATGGCTGGGGATATTTGATCATCATGAACAAATGGACTTTGCACAATTATTGGCAACGACTCCTCAGGAGTCGCGTCATGAAAATCCATCTCAAGTGTACTAGAATGCTCTCGAGAAGACTGTTGCACTTCAGGTGAACCAACTATGTCGTTAGTTACAAGTGGCTCTATTGTTTCATCTTCCAATACACAAGAATTAATCACTTGAAAATTTTCAACTTGATTGCAAGAAAGAGAATCAGCTAATTGATCAAAATAAAGCGGCTCTATTTCCTCTTTTCCCCTCCCATCAGAATTGGTATCCTCAGAACTTTTAGTCAACTCCCAAAATTGGAGCTTTTGAGTTAATTCATCTAAGTAATCCCAAGCATCTTCAGGGTTTTTATCCAGGAATTCGTCAGTTGACCTAAAATCCACCTGACATGACTTAGGATTTAAACTACGACAAAAGATAACTAGAAGACTGCCAAGCTCACAATTAAAACTCGACCAAGAGAATACGGATTTTTTAAATCGCTCCCAACACTGTGACAAAGACTCATCATCTTGTTGAGAAAAATGTGATAGTTCTTGCAAAAGCATATGAGTCTCATATGAGGGATTGAAAGTTTTGAAAAACTGTATCACAATCTCAAGCCATGTCAATTTTGGACTCAAAAAATTAAACCAATCTTGAGCACTACCACGCAAAGATTCTGGGAATACATGTAAAAGAGCCACTTCATCACTAGCAAAAACCTCCTCAAGTTTATGAACATGCGTAAAAGGATTTTCTGAGGCCAAACCATAAAATATAGGAAGTGACACTGACCAATCGAACTGTCTTGCGTAACCTCCATACCAACTTGCCAAATGGGTCATTTTTTTTTCTTTTCAAGCTAGAGGCGATTGCTTTCCTACAATGGAGGATTGCCTACCTCTATCTATTATGATTCAAAACAAAGAACTAAAAAGAAAACAAATAAAAAATAACTACCCGAATTCCTAACACACGTCACCGTCCCCGGCAACGGCGCCAAAAATGCTTGACGATTTCCTAGTCCTAAATTAATGGGTTGCCCCAAGCGTAGGGCGGAGACCGACGTAGCATAATATCCAGTAAGTCCGGAATCGAATCCACAGAGACAGTGATGTGTGCTGACTAAAAACTCGAGTTGTTACTTATTTAAATTGGCTCTTAGGTAGCCACCCCTTGTTGATTTGATTGAGATTAATTAAAACCTAAAAATAACTTGCTCAAAGGATTAAAAAGAGAGGCATGGTCGTAGGGAATCCGGCGCTCGCTACCCAATCAGAATCCGCTCGCTTTTCAAAGTTCTAAAAACGGTTAAAATTAGGGAGAATTGGAAACTCCGAAGGATGCGAATCCTAAGGTTGCCGGTCCCGTACACAGTGGTGAACAGGTTTTGGTCCCCTGTTCCCGCTCACATGAGTCCCGGCAATGCCTCGGATTCGTCCAACGAACGTAGTTTTCACCAACTAAGATTATTTAATTAAATCAATGAACGGAAAAATTGCGAGACGAATCCTAATTGGGTCGCGACGCGCCTTTACCCAGCGACCAAACTTTAGAAAAACTACTCACTCATTATTAAAAATAAAAGGAATAAAACTCTAGAATTAATCATGCTTTTAAATACGAAATAAACCAAAGATACGAATCAAACAAATACCAAAGAACAACTTTATTAAAGAACGAAAATTAATAACGAGTTACCGGAGTGCGAGTAATTGAACAAATCTTGAAAATTTGAAAGGAAGAAAACTCGGAAGAAATCTAAACAATATTTGGAAATAAAGAAATCCCGATGGCAGAGCCCCGTTCGGCAGTCGGCAGCCTCCCGTCCGAATCAACCTCTGGCATGAGACGGTTTTTCTCCCTTTTATAGGGTGCTGTAGCCGAGTACCAATAAAGCCCTATTTTTCGTTTAATTTTCCAGCCGACAATTGCCTTTTGGAAGGCCCACCATTTAGTCAAAGTAATGGTGAACCATTGGGCCCACCTAGTAGATATAAGTCCAAGTCCAATTCTTTCAGTGAACATTGAAACTATACTCCGCCAATTTGACTTCCAAATCATTACTCCAATTGCAGTCCAGACCTTCCACTTGATTGAATTCGAACGGCCCAACGTCGAACACCATTTAATATTTCAACTTTGCATATTTTTGTATCAAACCCTCCAAATACCTACAACACAAAAATAAAGCATAAAACTACGAATAATAATATAAATGAGACTTAATAAAGATAAATTAGGGGGCGCGTATGTGAACATTTACGTGCCTATTAGGGAGTAGTTTTTGATTTGTAATGGTTGAATGATGATGGACCCATCCAAATGAGGTGGAGTGCCACGTCCCATTCCGGGATAGTTTCTGGGCTCCACCATATCGGAGCGTAGCATTTTGAAAAATTAACGCTATAAAAAATAAAAGTCCGCGACAAGCATCATGTAAAAATAATAAAATTTGGCAAGAATATGTCAACTAACTCCGATGGTTGGAGTAATTTTTTGGAAGCCAAAGCCAAATTTTGGCTTGCTATGGTGTTTTTTTTTACTATAAGTTGGCCAAACTGTTCAAGTAGTGGCAAAGCTAAAATTTGGCAACCTTCTTCAACAACCTTTTTTTAAACGAACTTTCAAATTCATAATTAATTTTTTTATTTACTTTAACTAACTACTAACCATGATTTTAGTTAATTAAGTTTTAGACACCAACATAGTTCCATGCATTTTGTGATACTGTTCCAATAACAGAAAACGTCATCTCTAAAGCTTATTTTTCCGTAGTTCGTCCATATTGGGAAGGTAACGTTATCTTTGAGGTTTCTATTCTCTATAGTTCATAGTTCCCAAATAGGGCCTTACGTGATATCTTTCCGTCTAAAATTTCTAATTTCCGTTATTTATTGGACTAAGTAGGTAACGGTATGATAGTTGAGGGGATGAAATCGTCAAATTGATAGTTTAGAGACTAAGTAGATTAAATGTGCATAGTTTTGGGGATAAAAAGGAAAAAAAAACTCTCTATATATTGTTCCAAATACAACTAATGTTATCTTTGAGGTTTGTTTTCTATGTAGTTCATCCATACCGTTATCACTGTTACCAAATAAAGTCATCTCTGGAGTTGTGTTCTCTATATTTCATTCATATTGTTAACAGGTAAGAGAGTTTTAAATCTCAGTATTCATTTGTATTGCTAATTGATAGGGTTATCTATGAAATTCTATTTTGTATTCCATTCGTACGATTAACAGACAAAGTTACTTGCTTAGTTGTTCCATTTGGATTTATGTAAAATTATTTAGAAGCTAATACGCTAGAAATAAAACACACACACACACATATATATATATATATATATATATATATATATATAGAGAGAGAGAGAGAGAGAGAGAGAGAGAGAGAGAGAGAGAGATTAATTGTTGGTTCAACAACATGAAGTGAAGGAGAAAGAATGTGAAGAGCTCAAATTCCTCTTCCAAAGTGCTAATCTAACCATTCTAATAATGCTAATTTTTGCCGAGCAAAAAAGAAAAGAAAAAAGAAAAAACAGAGGACAACAAGTTTTTTTTAAGGATATGTATAGTTCTGTTCATGCTACTACTGTATTACACTATTCCTAACAAGTTGTGCCGGTTAATAAAAATGCACAAAACTAGACCTGGTTAAGGAAAGAAACAATAAATACACAACTAAAAGAGGCAAACGTTCCAAACCGGCCACCGAAGGGTTTGCCTGGACGTTATCTTCAGAACTCCAGAATAAATCAAGTTACACGCAAGTCATGGCCCAGACATCCGGTTCTAAAACAAAAACTTAGTAACTAGGAGGGCATAAACTATCAAGAGAGAAAGCAGAGGCAGTAGTGCTTGCTTTTTTGGCCAAGGCAACGAGGAAGTCTCTGTAATCCCCTGCCGGAATGCTCTCACAGATGGCTTCAATCATTCCTACTCCATATTTTTTCCTGTACACCCTTTGAATCTCATCCATGTCCACCTCAGCCCTGCTCAGAATCACACGTGCCAGACCACCCTTGTCTTTTGTCATTCCTTTTATGCTCCCGTACAGTGTCTGCAACCAATTGTCATGTGTCTAAAGATGAAACCATAGATAGATATATCCTGTAGTGTACGATATGAGCCGTCCAAAAGTGTTTTTAATGGTCCAAATTTGCCAAAAGTATCTTACAGGTGGGATATGATAAGATAAAATGTCTTACTAATATGAATCTAAACAATTGTAGAGATGGACAGCTTGGATCGCGCACTACAAGATCCCCTGTTTCAGGAGGGACACGGGGATCGTGTGGTGCATATTCTAACAAATGTAATGTAGATATATATCACAATTATTACGAGTAGAACTATAATCTAATATAATGTCTTGTGGATAATGTACATTATTTTCTTTATTGAGTGAGTTGGTCCAATAATTGATTCCGAAAGTGACTACAAGGTCCCTTGTTCTAGGAGGGATTCGGGGATCGTGTAGTGCATATTCTAACAAGTGTAGATATCACAATTATTATGAGTAGAACTATAATCTAATACTATAATGTATTGTGGATAATGTACATCATTTTCCTTGAGTGAGTTGATCCAATAATCGATTCCGAAAGTTTGCTAGTATATATTTGTTTCCTATCCAATGATTCTGCTACTAGAATAGCAAGTCCATGCATCGTAGGAATCGCGGAATTACAGGCTTTCAGCTCGAGAAGTAAGTAAGTTGTTCTTTATTGGGTCATAAGAATAATCGTTCTTATGAGCGCTGCGGTGGGGATAACACCGATGTATAAAGAGCGATATGCTTATCTGCACTGGAATACAATATTGTAAATTAAAATCTGATGAGGAAAATACCTGAGCATAATATTTTGGAGGGTTGTATATGCATTTTACTACCACATCCAGAGCATCCTCAAACTCCCCGTAGTTTTCATTCTTGAGAGACTGTAAAATGAGAATAACCAAAAGACCCATCATTTGTTATTCGTATTCTGAAAACCAATTGGCAATCGATAACAGCATTTAAAAAGGGGGCGGCTTAATGTACACAGTTTGTAGGCCCTTTCCCATGCCCAATTCGATGATCAAAACCATTCAAACTTTAGAACTCATCAAGATCATCACCTATACCAAAAATCACATTAACCGGATAACGATTGATATGATCCCGCAATTAAAAAAAAAATTCAAGATAAATGTATTTCCAAATCTCGGCAACAGATATCTGATCCTTGTCTGACCCTTGTGGTTTTTAGCATGTTTCGACGAGCTCTAAATAGTGACGATTCTAATTACTATTGAAGTGGGCTCAAGAAAAGCACATAAATGACATTTAGTGGAGCGTTCAATCCATCAACTAGACTAGAGACTAGAGAGGACCAACTAGACTAGAGACTAGAGAGGACCCAAATGTCTTTAGAACTCATTGAGAACACGAACTACGCCAAAAATCACATTAACCGGATAACGATTAAAACTAATCCATGTGATTTTTAGCATGTCGATGTTGTCGACGAGCTCCAAACCGAGACAATTCTGATTATCGAAGTGGGGGCTCAAGAAAAGCACATATTATTGCCTTGCTCGGTTCCTTTTTATGAAAAAAAAAAATTCAACTCAAAAAATACTTATTACCCCAACTTTTAATTCTTACTCTCCAATCATTACCTCTATCTCCAATCATTATTCTCATTTATCTCTCTATCTATCTCCACTTATTGCCCTTACTTCCAATCATTTCTCTCTCCACTCATAACTCCAAGAAATTTTCAAAAATCTCTTAAAAACTCATCCAAACACTACATAAATGACCTCAACAGGAGCGTTCAATCCGTCAAATAGACTAGAGAGGACCCAAAAAAGGCTCACACTGTTTAAAACAAGTCTTTCAAAATTATTAATACTAGTCTTTTACGGAAGTGGGGGCGCTGCTGTCCCCTTGGGGCAGCAGTTTGCGGCTGTGCCTGAATTCTGGCCCACTCCGATCTCGCTCTGATTAATCGGAAGCGTTCACTTCGTAGAGCCCTTCGAGTAGAACAGTTATGCAAAAAAATCAGCTTAATTGGATATCATTAAGTGTCTGATTGAAACCCATATAACTCTTAGTCCATGGGTTACAGTGGATTTGATCCAGTGTTTCGGATCTATTTTTTTCAAGATAAAAAGGTTCCGATCAGACACTTAATGATATCCAATTAAGCAGATTTTTTGCATAGTTATTTTACTCGACGAGCTCTACGAAGTGAACGCTTCCGATTATCGGAGCGAGACCGAAGTGGGCCCAAAATTCGGACACAGCCGCAAGCTGCTGCCCCTAAGGGGCAGCAGTGCCCCGCGTCCGTCTTTTACGGTTTCTCAGATTAATTCCTGCTTGTAGCCCCTGTCCTAGAATATGTAACACACTGAAAATGATTTGATTGATATGATAGACTACAAACTAAGTCTACATAAAATAAAATAAATATCAATAACAAAAAAAATTGTTTGTTTTTTCGGTTACCTTTGCATAATCATGACCATAGATATGCTTGTAGGTAGAAAATGTGAGGTGGAGCTGCGGAATGCTCCTTTTACTGAGTAACTCAAGCACAACAGCTTCGTCTATGGCTCCTGACCTTCCTTCCCCTGTTTGGTAGAGCCTCCTGGCATCACATTTGGCTATGTGTTGGCTCAAATCTGCATGGTGGGCTTTGTGTGATGCAACCAATGCAACTAAAATCTGGCAAAACAAAACCCACCACCCACATCCCCTTAGTGAATCAGTTGGACCAAATGCACATAAATCGTGTACAGATGACCGTGTGATGTCCACTCCTGGATCTCACACTAACTAAAAAGAGCCCTTCTATGGCCACCGACGGTGGCTATACCCACCTTTCTGTAATCTCAATGAATAATAGAATGATTGGATTGAGCACCTATACATATTGAATTAAACTGATGTTTCACATGGCCATTCGGTTTTTTTTTTCTTCCAAATTATTGAACCGCTTGAATTTTCCATGTGGGACCGTAATGGCCCCGCGTGGCCATTGGTGCAAGGTCGGTAATAGCCACGTGGGTGGCCATAGCATTTTCGATGACAAAAAAAAAATCCATATTAAATGGTAAGTATTAATTGTCACAAATTATTCCTAAAAAGTATTCTGGAAAATTAAAACTTCTTCCGAAAATCACAAGCCCATTGTGAAACATAAAAACCCAAACCTTTTTATACATTCTACTTCACGAACAAGAAAAAAAAAAAAAACCATCGAAAAAAAAGTACCCAAAATGCACTTCACTGCCTAAAAATCCATACAAAACTTTGCTCTGATTTTAATTGGGACCCCCATAATTGGGCAATGGAATTGATCCCCAGAACTAGTCGAGGTACGCGTAAGCTGGCCCGAAAATCCTAAATTATAAATAAAAAAGCGCTTTACCTTCTTGTATGGGTCATGGGGAGGTTCAATGCAGAGGATATCCTGGTCAATCACCCTTCCAAACCTGACTTGATAAACTTGCTTTATCAGAACAACATGGCTTGATTTCCTGCCCACAAACATCTCAACGAGTGCCCTGAAATTGGTGATCTCACTCTTCTGATCAAGCGCTTCCCTAGCCACAACCGCATCGCGCTCAACTGGATCAAGCATCCACAGGGCCAAGGCCGAACCCGCAGCAGCACTGGATGATTCCCCAGGCTCATTTCCTTCACTCTTGGCCAACTGGGTTGTTCTCATTCGGAGGCAATTGATCAAATCCTCACCGTATATTTCCATGTATTTTTCCCTGATTTGGGTTCTCTGGATTTGGGATTTTGTAGCCAGTGCTTGGGTTAGGTGGCTGAAATTTCCAAATGTTTGATGAATTTCTTTGCAATCACTCTCGCAGGCAAGGTTGATGGATGTGGCCATGGTGAGAGCATTTCAGGTGAGGATTATGGAAAGTGTTGGATGTGTCTGATTTTATGTACGCATAGATTGATGTGGGCAGAGAAGGCTTGGGGAGCAAGTAAAGGATTATACTTTATGGCCAAGGGTACGATCAATGGCAGCAAAAAGTGTTTTGTGCCTAGTCACGTAATCTTTCAAAGTAGTCACCGCTCTTCGTTCTCGCTCTGCAATCCCGTTCTTAATTCTCACATTCAGAAATTTATGCCTTGTTTAGATGGTATTTTGAAAAAAAAAATCCAACCCAAAAAACACTCATTACCCTTACTTTCAATTATTACTCTTATTTCTTTTTCCTCTCTCCAATCACTATTCTCATTTCTCTCTTCACTTATTACCCATATCTCCAATTATTACTCTAATCTTTTTCTCTATTCATTACCCAAAAAATTTCAAAACACCACCCAAACAAGTCATTAGTTGTTTGAGAGATTTTGTGAAAGACGCTTTTAAGCTCACGCTTCTGTGCCTGCCCTTGCCTGCACATTGCGTGGCTAAGGTATGGTGATGGGTCACGAATATTTTTCAGTAAGATCTATCGTTTCCATTTTTAACGCTCGCTTTACAACCCCACTCTTTGATTATCGGAAAAAGTTTTACATTCGCGTTCACGCTTGCGCACGCGCATTGTGTGGGTTAAAATTGGGGGTGGATGAGGTGCCGTTCCGCTTTCCTTTTAAACCTTTTTTTTCAAAAAAATGTAATTTCAAGCTCAAATATAATGAAAATGAAAAATAATTTTTTAATTTTTTTTGCACCGTTTAAAAGATCTTAATGAGATCTATCAAACAAGATCCATATTGGTAGAAAAATTATTTGCGTAAACACATAATTTTTGAACTTAAAATTATTTTTCTTTTTTAAAAGTTCTTTTTTTTCGAGAAAGTGGAACACCCCTCAATTGGGCGGAGAAGATGGAATCATGGAAGGGAGAAAAGCAGAGGACTTGACTCTGTAGGCACTAGGCAGAGTGAGGTGGAAGCAATGTATAGGTATGTAAGGTGTGGCAAGTGGGAGTTTTGTTTTGTCCTTTAGGGAGAGCTTCATGGTTTCCTAGTAGACGATGAGTCTGAAATGTGATCTTTCTTTTTTTTCTTTTTCTTTTTTTATCAGAATGTGATCTTTCTGGGAAAAACCTTTTTCACAAGATCAGTTCCCAGCTTTATCAGCTTTTGTTCTGCAACTCTTTTCCTTTTCTCCACAAACAAACTCTTTTTTCTCCTTTTTTCAGTTTTTTTTATCTTGAAATTGATCCGCTGCACGCCATTTTATGTAGGAAATTGATTTTGGTACTTCAGTTTTAGTCATTGACACTCCCCTTTGTATGTTAATTATGTGAGAAAACAAAATAAAAGTGGAGTGCCAAAATCACCTCCTTTTTATGTAATGTAATGAACTAGGCGAAATTATACAATTGTTCGAGAGCACCGTCACGTGATACTCCGGACCACTTTACAACCACACATTTCTGTGGGGTCTACCACTGGCACTAAGTGTATGAATTCCCCAAAAATGTGTGGTTGTAAAGTGGTCCAGAGGACCACGTGGTAGTATTCACATACTATTGAATAATTGCTCATGAATTAGACCGTTTGATTTTTTGAAAAGAAATACTTACATAGATAGCAACAATATTACAAATCATCAGGTGCATCTAGTACAATACAAAAAAGACATATTGCACATGAAGGTGACAAATTAAACATACATAAGAGATGAAGGATATACACCAACGATAAATTGATCAAAACGGCAAGATATCGAGAATCGTATTCAAGTTGTCGAGAAGTAGTTGTCATGGTACGTAGTTCCGCTTGCTTTTTTAAACAGGTGAGTTCATTTCACGAGCTCATGCCAGTAGATTATCTCATTTATCAAAACACTAGCGGATGCCCGTGCCTAAAAGCACGTTCAAATGAAATATAGTTCCAACTTAAATAAGTTGTCTGCTCTACCCATCCGATATAACCTACTCACTCTCTGCCTCACTTTAAAAAGCTCATGCTAAGGTAGAGAGATGAAATAAAAAATGGCAATAATTTACAAGTTAGTAATTATCAATCCTCTTGAAATAACATTAACTTAAAATGAAAAAACCAAAAGGTAATAAATTGGAAAAGAAAGTGTATATATTACCACAACAACAGGTCTAAGTATAACTTAAGAAAATATTCTCTTAATCGGACGGCTACGATCTTAGCTTGAAGGCGATCAACGGCTGTAAGGTGCTTATGTTTATATGTGTAGACAAAAACTGCTCTATTTTATATCAAAACATGTGCATGATCTTATTTTTAAAAGAAGGATTGTCATTTCTGTAAGACTATATTTTAATTTAGTCATTGCAGCGGCCCGTATGTTGTATATTGCACATATTAAGTATGAATTTATTAAGATTTTTCATATCTTTAGACCTAAATTTTTCTATTGGTCAAATAGAGAAGTTATTTCCTTTATACACTTTACTTTGATGAAAAATAAGTATAATGTTCATTAAAAAACCAGTCTTCTCTCTACCTATAAAAGAATGTCTAGAAAGAAAGACAAGTGAGAGAAACTCATCTTCCATCTAGGACTTAATTCTCTTGGTAAAATCATGGCTACTCCAAGTTATTATTGGGTTGCTCAAGTCTTGCAAGAATGGATCTGGGTACGCCGCTTTTGATTTTTATTTCTGCTTAATGTTTATATTGTGATAATCATGATAGTTCTAAATCATGACTTAAATGTATGCCGCTCTGGAGAATGTTTCCGATTAATGATTTTTTGATCTTTTGTGGAGCCCATCTCGAGCCCCACAAAGATGATTCAAACTGCTCAATATTCTTCAAATATTTTTTTATGGGTTCATGCAAAGAAAATAGAAGAAATGAGTAGGGTCTATTGTCCATTTCTCATATGACAATTATGCTTCGTCCAACTAAATACTTGTGTCCGGTAGATCTTTTTTTTTTAACATGAATGATGAAACCATGATTGAGGCTTAAAAAATTCATGGCTCGGATCGTCAAGTAAAACCGTGATGGGTCCTATTTTACGTCATAGGAGAGTCACACTATAAGCACACGATATTCATAACTTGAACCTTCACTCAGTGATTTATTTTCATTTATTGTTGAGGTCCAATAAGTGAACAGACTGCAACGTACTTGGGCAAGCCCAACATATATCTCATAACTCAAGAGAAAATCTTGTTTATGGAGCTCAATTTCGGTCGTCCAAAAGTGTTTTGAACGGTCCAGTCTGAAATAATATTATATCTATAGTGTTTTTATGATATCTCTGAGCTTTATTATATCACTTATTTTTGTAGGGCCATATATACAATTCCTTCCATTTTACGACATTTCACTCCTCTCCCTCCCAAAGGAAAAAATCAAAAAACAAAAGATTTTATTTTTATTTTTGTCAAAACGGTAGGAATTTTATTCCATAATCAACAAGAATACATCAAAGACAGTGATTATCGTGCTCAAGAGAACTCAATAACCAAATAGGAGGCCTAGTTTCCCAAGTCCTTACACCAGGACCTCGCAAACCCGAACTAGCTAAAACATGAGCAACTGAATTAGCCGTTCTCCAAACAAACCGGAATTCACAACACAAAAAATTAGGCACTGCCCGTCGAATATCTTCAACAATCGCATCCACTCCTGCCGGGCACACAACTTCTCTAGATAAAATTCTAACCAGTTGATGAGGATCCCCTTCCACCACAATTGATCTCAGACCCAACATCAGTGAGAAATCCAAAGCTGCTCTCCACGCCAAAGCTTCCGCGCACAGTGCTGAATCTGTCTCCCCCATATAACAAGCTCCGGTAGCAACAAAATCCCCAACAAACTATTTCCTCGACAAAAGGTACCATTTCACGACGAATTTTGGATTTCGTCGCGATAGACCATTTTTTTTGTAGTGTCCCTTGGCCTGGCACATATTTCCACGCTCCGTCCACATTAACCTTCAGCTCACCACTTACCGGCGCACTCCACCTACTTGCACTGCGAGTCCGGCCAGCCCTTACCGCCATATACACTGCTAGGGGTGTACACAGTCCGGATTGGTCCGGTTCTCTAGAAAACCAGTAACCAGACCATTTCAAACGATTCTAGAAAATTGGGAACCAGAACCTAACCAATATATGCATGGAACCTAACCAGAACCAAACCGCAAGACCGGTCCGGTTTCGGTTCGGTTCCGGTTCTATCCAATAAGCATCCAAACACTTATTCACAAAATATGAACTCATAAAATTAAAGAAATAGGAAGATAATCTACTGGAATAGGAAAGGAAGGAAGAAAATAAAAGCTTTCCTAACAAATGAGATTTCATCTCTAAATAAATTAAGTTTAGCAAGAAAAAGATTAACATACCAAATTCAAATACATGTTTAATTACACACACATATGTATTTCTATATTTATCTTAGTTTTAAACGGTCCGGTTCGGTTCTAATCACGGTTCATTAATTGAGAACCAGTAACCGAACCAAAATTAACGGTTCTTATTTTTTTGGAACCATAACCTGACCGTAAAACCGCATAACCGGACCAAATAGGACGGTTCGGTCCGGATCGGACCGATTTTACGGTTCAGACGGTTTTCTTGAACACCCCTATACACTGACACTGCTGGTTGTGGGTCTATGCATCCCTCCTTACAAATCAAAAGCTTGAACACCTAAATTTACAACCAACGGAAACTATTTTCTTCTTCGATTAATCCAAAAAAGTAGTCCTCGTTCGGAGAAGAAAGAACTAATTGCTTCGGACTGCACACGGATGTCTGGTTCAACTGACTCTTGGGAATTTTCGTGACCCGCCATGACTGTTTTTCCGGTGATATTACAGTCATGGATTTAAGAGCAATTGACTTCTTAAGTAAAAGATCCATTAGCATCATCAACTGATCATCCTCTTCATGTGTAAAACCTTCCAATTGAATGAGTTTCAGACATTCAAGTTGACAAACATTCGACGTCACCGTTTCGTAGTCCATCCACAAGTGAGGATCGAACCAAAATTGGTGGAAATATGGGCATGGGATGATGGAGCTCAAGTTTTGATCAATCTGCACATAATTCAAATGAATTAAGAGTCCTTTCGATTAGGAAGGGGGGAAAATGCTGATAATAAAAAATGAAAGAAAATGGACGGCTCGGATGCGCGAGCAGAAACCACGTGTACCCGCTCGGCACTGAAATTTTTTCCCCTGTTTGTGCACGTGACTTTCTAAAGCCTTTAAAGGCAATTGCTGAGGTGTCGTGCATTTATTGGTGGGACGGAAATGGCTGGATTTCCTGATAGAGAATTTATTCTCTTTGGGTTTGGGAAAACCTTGGCCTGTATTTTCCTTCAAAATAAGGTATGAGAAAAGAGGAATATTTCAGACTGAACTATAGATAACCACTTTCTTAAGAAACAAATTATATAAGTTCAGTTAATCTTTGTTCTCTCCGTCTTTTTTTAAGTGTCCTACTTCGTACATTCAACTTTTTATATAACTTCTCACAATTATCCTTTATGGAGACATAATAATTACACTTTTATTCACGAACTTTTTCAATGGCATTTATTTTTCAGGATAAAATGAAAAATGTACCAATTTTTACATACTAATTTTAAAAAATGGACACATAAAATATTGGAATATTAAAAAGGGACGAAGAGAGTTTTTCAGAATATTCATGAAAAAAATATATTCTTTAACGGCTTGTTAGATGAGTTTTTTTTTCAATATTTTTGATAATTAGATATCTAGACCAACTTATGTGCATCTCGACTAATCAGATGTATTTTTTTTTTTGTTAGATGAAAGTTTCGCTTACATGTATTTCTATTATCACAACCCTACCCCTTGGAAAAAATTGCTTAATAGTACATTGTTTTGGTTATGTATCACTTTCATTACTTCCTTATTATTCTCTCACCATGATGAACAATTTTTCCAAGTGAGGTGATATGTGTAAGAAGCTAGCCAACGAATCCCTCTCTGTCTGGTTCATCAAAGCATCAAACCAGCTTAATTCCTTCAACTTGTTGAATCTGAACTGAAGCCTTCCAAAAATCACCCCTGCTGCAAACAACCACTTTTTTGAAGTGGAAAAAGTAGTTGAAGTTAGATAACAAATTGAGCATTCAAGAAATTCCAATAATGTTAAATTGAGCATTTGAGGAATTATTCTTCTACCCTTCTTCAAAAAAAAAAAATCCGATAAAGTGATGGGAAAAAAAAAACTTCTCAAACTGCTCGATTGTTATTTCCTACATGGGCGAAGGCACTAAAGGATAGAACCCACTCACTTTGATTTTCCACCAAAACATTTGATAGTTTGCAACCAAATTTTGCTATTTTGACCCCACAAAAAATATCTAAATTGTCCCAACTTGTTTGAAATGCATAGAAATCCCAAGCATTATCTTCTTTTTGAGAGTTGATAATGCTAGAAATGAGACTATGATGCATTATTTTACAAATATAACATGTCTTTTGGGGCCAATTATGAGGCAAAAATGAATTATTTGTTGATATCGATCTTATAATTAACATCTTAATTTAGTTATTTTTGGACTTCTACGTAGAAAAAATATAGTTGCATATGAATCTAATTTTTAACCCCACTAACCAAAATTTCTGGCAACGCCCCTGATTTCTAACATAAATTTTCAAATACTTTTTGAAAAATTAGTTCTAAAAACACCAGAAGGATGTAATCAAAAGATTTTAAGCCAAAAAGGAAGCAAGGAAAATTAAAACACCAAAAGAAAAAGAGAAATGATTTTGCCACTCTCTTTTTTGTTAACGCCACTTCTCTGCAAATGTATTTTTGCACCAAAAATACACTTGCAGGGGAGTGGCGTTAACAAAAAAAAGAAGTGACAAAATCAGCAACCAAAGAAAACAAAACAAAAGATTGTAAAAATACCTCAAGAAGCCACCCACTAATCTTGAGAATCTCAACATCCTTGAGAGAGGAAAGAAGATTCAAAACATTCTCACAATCAAATTCACTTCTGCCTAAACCTCCTCTCAAATCAAGCACCACATCAACCAAATTCAGACATCCATTTATTTGAATCAGAGGAAGTGCTCCTCTGTACCACAAGGACTTCAAATTCGGTGCAGAAATCGCAATACTTTCTACCTCTTCACAATCCACCACTTCAAAACTATTGAGAGAATCACTTGCTTTGATATCGATGCTCTGAATCCCACTGCATTTCTCAAGCTTCAAGCGCTCGAGAAACCGGCAGCTGGAAAACAGAGTCGATACCAAGTTGTGAGTAATTTTGTTGACTGAAACCAGATGCAGAGTCTTTATCGATAAAGAGAAGTTGGAGATTCTAGGAGTCGGGTCGAAAACCAGGTTAAAATTGCTCTGGATTTCTTTTCCCTTTTCAAAGAAATCTAGACGCAGCTCTCCTCCTCCTACTCCACCCTTGGCAGCTGAGAAAAACAGAGGTTTCTGTGTCTTCTCCGTTTGGAGAGAAAATCTCCAAAGCTCTGGAGAACTGGAGGACCTCGAGAGCAAACCCACGATTTGATTTATCTTCTTGCTAGCTTCATCGTCGGTATCACTGGTAATTTGATTCTGGTCGGAGTCGAATTCGACTTGGAATGGAGTACAGAGGGTTTTCCATGAGGTGGAGAGAGTGCTGGTTCTTACAGCCTCTTTCAATGGGATTAATGAAACGATTTGGCCAAGGATTTCAGGGGGTAAGTTGCTCATCGTCGTTTCAATCCTCTCCTCCTCCATGGATTCTGTGGTGTTCAAAGTTTAGAGTGGTATGAAAAAAGATTGAGAAATGAAAAGTGGTACTCCACTTGCTTGTAATCTCTTCATCTGTATACGTTGCTATATATACACACAGTTACCAGTGGGAGATAGCTATCAAATAAATGAGCTATTTAAAATATGGTAGGGGTGAGCATGGTCCAGATTGGTTCGGTTTTACAGTAAACCAAGAACCAAATCAATACCTATAGATTATAAAATAAATTTGGAAAACCAAATCAACCCACAAAATGCATTAAACCAAACCAATCCAAACCATTACATATACATATATAACTATATATATATATATATATATATGTATATACGCATTATATGGTTTGGATCGGTTTGGAACCATAACCGTAAATGTGAATTCACAAACCAAACCATATAACGCAGTTTCTAATTTTTTTAAACCATGACCAAATCATATTACTAAAAAACCGAACCAAACTGTTAGTTTTTTTGGCATTTTCCGGGGTTGTCCAAAACGCACCTTGTTTCATTGGTATTTCTTTCACACTTAATTGTAATAGGGTAGGTTATATAGGGGGTAGTTTCTCGCGTGATGCTCCTCCCCTTGCCTTCGCCAATTTGATCATGTGAAGCCGTTCCGTTTGTCAAAGGTAAAATCATTCACGGCATATCATGCATAATATTTTATTTGTGTTTGAAAAGCATAAATTTGATTAAAATCGTGTTGTGCATGTTTGGATCAAGTTTTTATATTAAGTGGATCTTGTTACCAATTTTAGAGTTTTGGTATTGCACGTAACTTTCCTTAATACACACATCTCGAAAGGTGATCTCCTCTGAAAATAGAAAAACAATTGGAGGCTAGGATTTTGGTATTTTTTTGTTAATGGGATATTATTCCCTATTTCTTATTTCCTATTTTGATTAGGGTTCTGTTTACTAGAAAATCATATAAATACTCCTTAATCATGTTTTTGGAGCCTACCGAACCTTTTTGCAGAAACATATGATATTACAAGGTTTTGGATTTCGTAGTTTTGTCGAGTTGACAACCACATCAACTCTGAGTGTTTGTGACAATCCTGTCTCAACGTTCTTGCATCCTGTATTCATCCGAACGTTTTTGGATTGTCCTGTTTATACCGCACATCATTTATCATTCATTTGGTGATCCGTTCGTGCCTTGTTGCTGTTGGTCGGATTGACGAGAAGTCTTTTCGGAGCCGGTTGAATTCGGAGATCGAACTTGAGGTTCGTGGACTTCTGTTGAATCTTAAAGAAGCTCGGGGAGCATCGCAAGCTGGCGAGTATAGGTAACGCTTGTGGGTAAGCTTTGGGTTATTCTATTTCGCATCTTGTAATTCTTTTTGATTAATAGAAAAATAGTAGACTAGGCCGTGGTTTTGTCTTAGGGTTATTCGAACCGCTTAATTATATTGCTCAAGGGTGTGTGTCTGACATTTTGGAAGAGGTTGTATTTTGGCTCAAGCATAACTGTTTTCTTACTCAAGCAAAACAACATTTTTATCTACACGAAAATTTGTCATATAAATTCTAACCCTTTAGTCCATTTTCGTCGGCTGTGCTAATATAAACCAATCACACATCATAAGGTTAATTAGCTTTATGACAGCTTTTAAAAAGGGTATAGTCTAAATATTTTTTTTACTTGTCCTATTCACCCCCCCCCCCCCCTCTAGGACAGGTTTACACTTCCGCGTAATTTCACAAACCTTTCGGTTTGGATTAGTTTGGTCTAAATTCGCGGTTTGACGAATTTTTTGCTCACCCCTAAAATATGGAATGGGATATTGGAGCACCACACTGTGGTCCGAGACCACCAAATGATATTTCCAATGGTTTCCGATGACCAGAAAAAAAAATAAAAGAAGCTGAAAACCACATAAAACTGACCACTAGGCTAGTGTAGTAGTGGGTATTTTTAGTTTGACAAAGGTAATTAAGCTCAAACCGGTGCAAAATTGAGAGGTGACCCTCTCCGCCCTAATATCCTTGCTCTCTTTTCACCGGATATCTAATACTCCTATTTGTTCAGTTGATAGCTTTAGCTGGTTGTGGTTTTTTCCTCTATTGGGTAGTTGTTTTCTTCTCGGAGTATGCCCATGTGCATCTTGTAAGGTTTTTGGTATACAACTTGAAAGTCAAGCACGTGAAAGACAAATGGGGCATTCTCTCTCTGCATCGTCTCCATCCAAAATCTGAAACCCATCCAAACACAAAACTAGACAACAAACTCACATCAATCATCTCCGGCAACTCCTCTGCCCCATCTGATCCACACCCCAACCCCACAACCCTCCCCTGCCCTGATCCCCTCCTAGTCCCCACCCTGGCACCTATCATCGCCTCGACATCGGCGCCCTTCTTGCGGCGGAACTGTAACAGAGATGCAAGAATTTCTTCTCCTAGTTGCAGTTGGATTGATCGACCTCTGTTTTTTTTTTTTTTTAATCCGGATCGACCTTTGTTTTTCGTGCTCTCTCTCTAGCATGATTGAGATACTTGTTTGTTGTAAAATGGGGAATATTTTTGGGGGCGACTATTCGCAGCCCCGTATTTTCTCCCATAGCCCGTTAAAAATTTTCAAAAATTATATTTCGGTAACTATATGTCGAAAATATGTTCAACCTTCGGTAAACAACTGCTGAACATACATTTCGGTAAATAGCTGTTGAAAATAAGATTATATTTCGATAACTACATGTCGGAAATGCACAAGAAACATATATTTCGGTAATTGGATGCTGAAAATGTATCTCAATTTTGGTAACTAACTGTCGAAAATGTATCTCAATTTCGGTAACTAACTGTTGAAACATATTTTGATAGTTGAAAATTTTTAATGGGCTAAGGGAGAAAATACGGGGCTGCGAATAGTCGCCCCCATATTTTTGGAAAGTAGATGACAAATGTCCTTCCGCGCGCCCATAGGAAAATTAGAGATGTCCTTATTGGATTATAATCCTTATACTATGGATCCCTGGCCAAAGCTCCCTTTGGAAAAAAGCTAATTGGATACTTAATTAGACTTTCCCTTCTTGGGATTACTAACTCATTAGAGCATCTCTAGTTTGGGATGTCAAATTTGACCTGTAATTAATCCAAGTGAAAGAATTGGCATGTGAAGCAACTCCAACCAAAATATCAAATGGTTAGGTGTTAAGTATTTGACATCTCTTCTCTCATGTCAAATTTGACATGTGATGCCAAAAATTTTCTTCGGTTACCTAACTCCCAAAAATTAATTTAATTTCTTTACAAGAAGAAATTAGGGATAATGGTTGGAGTGGACATTGTAGAAATGCTAAATCCTAACATGTCAAATTTTCACATAAGCTATCAAAAAAATTTGGCATCTTCACATTTGAAGCCAAGATTGGGATGCTCCTACAATGCAATTCTTTTTACTTACTATTTTCGGAGTAGATTTTTAGCATTTTATTAAGTGTGTTAGCAATAATTTAGCCATTGAGCATCTCCCACCCATCTCCATTTCTCCACAATTTGGAATGATTTCTCCAAAATAGAGACTGAATACGCTACAATCCATCTCCATTTTGATTCTTCAAAATAAAGACTTGAATTTGAGTATGCAGATTTAGAGACCCATAAGATATTTGTAGACTCAATTCTCCAAAAATAGTATTTCACCGTATTTATTTATTTTATCAACTTTTGTCTTTTTTCTTTAAATGTCAACTCCAATCATATTCTTGCACTTTTTGATTTATATTTATAAAATAGGTACATATTAAATTGATTAAATTAGTATTAATCAAATTTACACCATATAGGAAATATCGTGGTAAGATTTTTCCAGTGAGACCAATATTGATTATGTTTAATTTAAACTTAAACCGATTAAGAGATGAAATGAAGAATGTAAATTTGAGTTGGATACGATTAATTAATACATTATTTCGAATTTTTAAAAAGAGAAAAGTGTGTGGGAGATTGATTGGAGATGCTCTTATGCTAGAGACAACTGACGGATCAATTAATTGGATTTGAAAACGAGTTGGTAGCTAGTCATCAATGCTAATAACGACTCGTCCCCTGACTTTCCAGAAAAAATTATAGGTCCATTATATAAGGACTTGTTTGGAGAATTACATAATTCTATAGGCTAAAAGTCACCGCAAATTAATTGTGAAGGTACCACTAATAGTCCAGCGACTATTTAATTTTCATGGCAAGTATTATTTAACTAGATAGACATAGAATATTTGGTTCTATTTGTTATATCATCAAAATAAGATTATTTATTTCTGACAAACGAACAGTGCCTATGTTTTCAAGGCATAGGGTTTAAATCAATAAAAATGTAACCTTCGCAAATGTATTGAGAGTTTGAAAGTTTGTACGAGTGTTAGTTCCTTCGGCCACTAATGTAATCGGAAAATGAAAATTGACCGAATTGGGGAAGCAACTGTATAAAGGTAAACGGTTAGTAATACCATATATAGTGTCGACTCATATGGACTTTTCATTTATATATTAAAGGCGTGATTGTGCTCATGTGAAGAGTTTGACGCGTGGGAGATGCGAATTAAAAAAAGAAAACAGGTCATTTTAATTAGGAATTATCCACCAATACAAAAGTTTTGGGATGTCACTTGTAAGTTCCTACTTGTTAGATATTGTAGTACAATATCTGGACAAAGGCATCATTCAACTGTGCGGCAAGTTGCTGGAATGTACTAGAAGATTCGAAGTCTCGAACAGACCCGCTTTAAGCATGACTCCGAAAATATTATTATTTTTCAATACAAAATAATTATGCTTACAAAAGGCAGTTGACGAAAGATAAAATAAGTAACAAGGTGAAGTACTAATGTGAGGTTATTTGACATTTGATTTAAGGAGTCCTACTAAGTATTCTTCAAATTTGAAATGAAAATCCCTATCGCTATTATTGAGAACCTTTTGTGCCTAGCTAAGAGAAAATCTTTTTTACGGAGGTGCTGTAGCACTCAATCGTAACCGTCCAAAAGTGTTTTGAATGGTCAAGATGTTAATAAAACTTTTCCGGGGAAGAGTTAATTGTGACCGGTCATAATTGAAAACGAATCTTAACCATTGATTGTGCGAATAGACGGCTAAGATTGGTTGGTGCTGTAAATAGGCTGTTTACAGCTAGCACCTCCGTAAATATGACAGTCTCGTCAAAGATTATTAATGCAAAATCCTTCTTCCGGGCGCCAATTTGCCCTTTAAATGACTTGTGGCACCCCCATAAATAAAACAGTCTCGTCAAAGATTATTAACGCAAAATCCTTCTTCCGGGCGCCAATTTGCCTTTTAAATGACTTGTGTCTAATTTTTATTTTTTTTTACACAACGAAATTCATTACAAATAACTTGGATAAAGCCAAACTAATCATCTAACTGATACAAAACGAGAAAGAACGAGGCGATTGATGTCTTTCATCCCCAGCCCAGGCATGACCTGACGCACCTTCTGCTGAGCGGAAAATTCATATATCCTATAGCAGTCTCAAAAAGAGATACATTGCTAGCCAAGAAAAAAAGACAACAAGAATCCAGACGATCAGATGAACTTCGACCAGAAATGAACACACTAATGAATTTCTAGCAAACTACCAATAGATGCATATTAATCTTCTAGAGCCCGAACAGTAAACAAATCGCCCAAAGGCGAACTTTATTACTCTCACAAGGAGAGACAAAACTCCCATAAGTAGAGACAAAAACTCCCCCAGATCTTACTCTAAATCCAGCAGCCCAAAAATCGCCGAACGGATCGCAACCCTCACTGCCTCCACCACTGCTGCCACCAGGGCTCCGGCGACGTATTACATGCGAACAAACAACTCCGGTGACAGCAGAGCCCGCCGAACAGAGAGGGTCAAATCTGAGGGAGGAGAAAACGAAAAGAAAAAAAACTATAGGAAAGAGGGAAAAGAAAGAGGAGAGCGGATGGAAGAAGAGGAGCCCGGGGGGAGGAGGGAGAGGGGCGCCTCCCCCCCCCAGGCAGAAAAGCAAGGCGGCTGTGGCTTCTCAAAATTGCCTTAGAGCTTTCAAAACCCTAAGCAAGGCGGCTGTTCTAATTATTAAGCACCACAAGATAGTGGTCCAAGGAAAGTTGACTTCATTAATGATATGGGGACCATGCTTTTTACTCAAGCAAAATGCGTAACAGTCATCTCCATTTCCACGAACACATTCCTAGCCAAAAAGGCCAACGAATATGATGTTTATAATCTAAGGAATTTTTTGGCTAAATAAGTCAATTGGCTTCTTTTTCTTTTTGTCTTTACTCGATTTTTTTCCGCACTTGTTACAGTAATTTCCAACATTTAAGAGAAATAACTTATCTGTGCATTTTTGTCTGTGTCATGCCGTATTCCAATGAAGAAAAATATCAAAATTATTAGACTCAACTGACCCTATTAACGAGAAAACTGCTCCCCTAAAAATTTCTCTTGAAACTGAATATATGACTCACTCAAACTCATTAATTCGAAGAAAATCAAGTAATTAAAGCTAAATTGTTGATAGAAAATAATGCCTTGCCAGTCAAAGATAAATCAAGTGGATCAGGAGACCCACTTATTAATGACAAATCGATCTCTCTACTGGTATTCTTCTTTAAAAAGTCAATAAATATGGGCGGGACTTGAGCCAAAGAAGTATGCTATATCCATCAAACCAAATCTTGGAGGTGCTCGTGCCCAAATCTTGACCGTCTGAGTAAACATCAGTTGGTTGGTTCGGTGTAAGTTTTTCAAATTGTCCTTTCATTTGGAAAATAGCTGAGGTAGCTATTACTGCACTTTGACATTATCACTAATCTCTGTTCCCCCAACCTGTCCATTATGCCGCTTATACAACAGTGTTTCGTGTCTTGTTGCAGCTCAACCCCGCTCCAAACCGAACTTATGGCCATGTTTCTGGCCGTTTCATGGGCTCTGCACTTCCAATTTATTGTTTTTTTCATTTATTCTGATTGTTTAAATGCCATTTTGCAGCTAGCGGTCCGGTCTGAACCCATTATGCAGATGCTTTTTTGTTGCACAACCTTCGGCAGGAACTTTCAAAGCTCTCTTTTTGCAGGTTAACCAAGGTTGATCGCAGAGACACGCACCAGGCCCACTGCTTAGCCAAACAAGCGTTGTTGTCCCCTTCAGCATCTCCAGTCGCACGGGGAATTCCTTTTTCGACAGGAGCTACTGCTGGGCATTACTTTTTGTCTACCTAGCTCCTTTTGCTTATTGTATATTTTGTTGTTCCCCTGTGCGTTTTATTTTGGTCTGTAAACTGTTATCTTTTATCAAATGCATTTCTATTGTGTTCCAAAAAAAATAAAAAACCACTCCTTTTGGATTTTCGGAATTTATGTACTAGTTTTAAGTTTGTAAAAGTGGTCAAAGTTCCAAGACCTAATGTTAAGGTTGCCCATAATCTCGCTAGGGCAGCCATGCTTAGCTTGTTTCCTGTTTTGTTTCTTGACTTAAGCTCTATTATAAGGTTGTGGTCGTTAATATGGACTCAACGGGAAAGTCTAAATATGAATCATCTATTGATGTATTCGGATTTTTTTATTTTATTCTTACTAGTTAGAATTTCTGAGAATATTCGAACCATTAACTAAGACAATGGACGATCCAGATTTATACTGTCCCTTCCGTTCCAAATATTGGACCCGGCTCAAGAGAGTTTTAGTTCCATATTGATCAATGTGTCGTTTCTTACTTTCTTGGCTTTCGATTACCTTTACTTTTGTTTGTTGATTCAATGAACTCAATGATTCGAACCCAACCTAAGATTAAAGTTACTTTGGTCGGACTGAGTAAATTGATCCAAAAAGAAAAAGAAAAAAAAAGACCACATATATAGGGTCCGACATCTTCTGTTCCGAAAATTTCTGTGCCTTTGTGTCGAAGGAATTTTCGGCCGTTAAATTGTGTGATTTTTTATTTTTATGTGTTAAATTTGACGTTCGAAAAATCTTTGGGCACAGAAACACATGAATTTTCGGCACAGAATATCCTACCTCCATATATGGGTGAAGTTGCCAATTAATTATCGTTGAAAATGTCATTTCCTCGTAAAATAGTTGTACTCGTCAAAATTGGCTACTTCGCATTTATGCATGGTTGGTTAGACGTTCGTGGAGGATGTTTCTCGTCGTCACATACACAGGGGGCCGAGAAAATATAGACCAGGAAAAACTGGAAGAAAAAAAAAAAAGTAATGGTGAACACCAATCTACTTGTATGTAGTCCTACTATACGTGTATTCTCAATGTGTTACAATAATTTCCAACATTTAAGAGAAATAATTTATCAGTGCATTTTTGTCTGTGTCATGCCATATTCCAGTGACGAAAAATATCAAAATTATTAACCTCAACTGACCCTATTAATGAGAAAACTGCTCCCCTAAAAAATTCTCTCTTGAAACTGAATATATGATTCACTCAAACTCATTAATTCGAAGAAAATCAGGTAATTAAAGCTAAATTGCTGATAGAAAATAATGCCGTGCTAGTCGAAGATAAATCAAGTGACTGGACACTGGTATTAGTTGCCACAAAAGTAAGTTGACAGTTGCTATTAGTAGCTAGCCAAATAGGGAGTAAGGGCTAAGGATTGGGGAATCTATTTCACGCTTGAAGCCATGGATAAAGAGTAAGGCGCGCTACTCTTTTGTCGGATTTTCTCTCTTGAACTAATTGAAGTGAAGATTTTACAATTAGGTGGGGTTATCGTCACGGATATACTTTCGATCAATAAATCACTTATGAGAGAGTGTTAGTAGTTATGATTGTTACGCATAAGTTCGGACATAAAAATCACAAGAACTATGATGATATATAGCTATGAAAAATGCTGATTACTCTTGCAGCAATTTCTACTGAATTCTTGAAATGATTTTTTTTTCTTAATTTTTGACAAACAAGTGTTCATGGCAGTTTATGCACACATCAACTAATTCTAAGGAACCATAAATCCAAGAGGCACTATTAGATTTTTCACTATACGGCAAATAGTTAAAATAAAGCGAATTCCTTTCAGAGAGGATTGGGAAAAAAATCATTAATAAACAATAAATGAGAGTGCCTACGACTTGTTCAAAACAAGGTAGCAGCAGTCAAGGCCCAGTTTTGAAACTATATTAGAGCTGTGATAAGCATTGGGGAATAAGCGCAGTGAAGGGCGGAGAACCGTTCATTGTCGAGATGAGATCCGAGTTGTTGAATATATGCACGATACAACGGCTCTCGTGTTGTGCACAACACGCATGCTGTGTGCACAAGTGCACAGCATGCCTCTGGGTTCAATAGATAGAATAAGGATGTGCGTATGAGTGGGCATAGAAACATTCACAAATCACAAGTGGATCAGGAAACCCACTTATTAATGACAAATCGATCTCTCTACTGATATTCTTCTTTAAAAAGTCAATAAATATGAGCGGGACTTGAGCCAAAGAAGTATGCTAAATCCATCAAACCAAATCTTGGAGGTGCTCGTGCCCAAATCTTGGCCGTCTGAGTAAACATCAGTTGGTTGGTTTGATGTAAGTTTCTCAAATTGTCCTTCATTTGGAAAATAGCTACATGAAAATTGACTTATATTAATTAACAATGCAAAGTTGTCACTAAAATAAATTGGTGACAAAAAATTGTTGTCACAAAGATGTAATTAAAGAGTAGCTAAAGATATAGTACTATATAGTGATAATTTTCACGAATGTAAAACATAAAGTTGTCAATATAGTCTTAAGTTCTGTGTGGAACTTGTGGAAAAGAAGATAAAATTTTAAATATTCTCTTTCCTTGTTTGGTTCTTAAAAAAAAAAGATCTCAGTCCAACTTTCTTCCAAATTTCTCTTCAATTTTCCCTCGCATTTCATTCTTAATTATTTTATCTCATTTTCTCTTTCTTTTCCTAAGTTCCAAACAGAGCCTTAATTACTTGAGAAGGTAAAAAAAGGGCTTTTAATGTTGTGGAAACGACTTGATCTCGCGTGCACAAGGGGCAAGCCTTAGTTACTCTTCCATCTTTTGGCTTATTTAGCTAAATAAAGCCCTAGATGTAATCGTCTGTTGTTCTTGGGCTTCATTTCATTTCAGGGCCAGGACGGTGACTATGTGCAACTGGCTCATGGAATCGGCCTCCTGGCTGTGTGGGCTCCGACAACAGGCACCTTGCCACGTTCCAGACTGCTACTATACTAATTAGATGAATCTTCAAAGATTTGGAAGAGACGTTTGTTGAAGATTGCATGTGAATTATGCATTCGATTTATAATTCAATCGATCTGCTTATCTATGGTCAAGAAAGTTGAAAAAATACAGAGGAGGACTCTGAGATAAGGCAACTGTCACAGCCTTATAAGTCCTGAGCCAACCGACCCTTTCATGTTTTGGGTTTTGCAGGCGATGGAGATATCCTTTGGAACTGAAAACTTCCTCTCGCCCGAGAAAAGGCATGACTTCTTCCGGACGTTGAAAAAGATTGTTGTTCTATTCCGTTTGACAAAAAAAGATAATAGAAGACTTCGACCATGGGGTGGCATCATCCTTAACGAGGACGGTCTTGTTCTGGCTTAAATGTAGGTTGTTAATTATTTAACACCATTAAGATAAATTTTACAATTTCTTACTGTTAATTTTTTTTTCAATGTTTATAGAAAAATCAAGTGGCTACCGATGCCTGATTAAAATGTTCAAGTGAATAAGAACCTAACTTCACGTCATTTTTAATTCAATTTATGAAAGACATGAAAAGGCCAAGGGATCAGTTTTTGTATTCGTTTTTCATCAATATGTTCATTAATGAGAGACAAAGTCCTCTCTATAGAACTCGAACCCTAGACATCTTTACCCGAATAGTGGTTACGAAATCACGGGGTTAAACCTTTAGGTCCCAAAAATGGATCAGATTGGCTTAGTGAACTGCTTCGCCACAACCTAACCGTTGAAAAGGTTGAATTACCCCGAGCGTAGGGCTAGGTCGTTGTCAGCATAAATACCGGAAAGTCCGGGATCGTACCTACAGAGATAATCTTTATAGCTAATTCGGATTGTAGATGTAAGCGTTTGCGGCGTTTAGACGGCCAACTTTTGGTTTTCCTTTGAAATGTGAGAAATACTCTTATGAAAAAGACTAGAAAATGAGTTTGAGCTAAGAATTAAAGGCAGCAAGGCGTTGGAGTTACTAACATCCGTAACTTAAGTCATCTAACCATTCTCAACAAAAACACGGTTGAATCGCACGGCATAGGCTATCAACCGGAAGATTTAGCTATGAAACCAATTAAAGACTAGAAGTGTGCATGGAAAACAAGTGAGCTCTTTCGTTCTCTTGGCAAACACGAACCGAGACATCGCTCCGAAATCATGTGAGCAAGCACATGATCACCGGAGATTAACATCGGCAAGTTTTGTTACATAAAAGGCGAACCCTTCTCATTTTCCATACCGAACCTCAAGTCTTGAGTTGAGAAAAACAAGATTAACCTAAGTCACGAGGCGTTATTCACCCGAATGCCAAGCCTATACGACTACTCACACATATTGAAAAGACTAGAAAGCATGGTAGAAATGATAAACATGTTTAACCGATAGAAAAGAAAATAAACTTGATATTAATGAAGATCTAAAGAGTAGCTACAACATTAACATACGACAAATTAACGGAAAAAAGTACCTTGAGTAGTTCCTAAGAAAATTACACTTGAAAGCTTAAGAGCTATGGAGTTTTCTTAGCTAGCAAAGAAAAACATAAAGCAAGAAATATCTAACTAAAACTAACTCCTTACCTAGGAGAGAGAAGAGGGATATTTATACAAAAACCAACTTCCTCTCTCAAAATATCTCAAAAGGTTACTACAAGTAGCAAGTTTCCAAAAATGGAAGGTTGAAAAACTGTAAAAAGCTGTCTGTAAGCAAACTGTATCGATACATCCAAAACGGTTGTATGGATACCGAGTTGTTAAGCCTGTGTTAGGAATTCTCCGTAGAGGAGCTGTATGGATACAACCAAAACAGTGTATGGATACGCCATTCTCTGAACAAAAGATAAGGCCACTGTATCGATACAACCAAAATGGTTGTATGGATACAGCCTTGCTAACTGCAGAATTGGCCTTTAGCTTCAAAACTTGACACCCGACGCTTCCGAACTTCACCCGATGCTTAGTATCTTGATCATAGAAGAACGGTGGCACTTCGCCACTTGGCCTTGGAAGCTTGGACTCCCCCAAGGCATGTCCATGACATCAAAATCACCCTTATTAGGGCATTAAACCTGAAACATCCTCAAAGGAACCTTACGTGCAAAATCATTATAAAAACTAAATAAACGCAAGATAAAACAATATAAAACAGGACTAGTCGCACCAAATATCTACAAAATTGGATGCTCATCATGAACTCTAGAGAAAAGCCTTCTCCAAACGCAATTAGCAAGCTTGGTTTGGAGTTTGGACCTTTGTATCTTTCCAGAGCTAAGCCAATGACTAATTTTCAAAAGCATTATCCTTGTGGGCCAATTTCATTATGCAGGCCAGTCTTATTTTGGCAAAGTACCTATTTTCCATCAAGTATTGTAAAATCTGCATCATTTGAATTGTTTACTCATGAGAGTAAAAATGGATACAAATAAACCAGAGAGTCTTGTACGTACTTGTTGTTTTGTTGTAGTAACATGAGTAAATCAACATGATCCCTTGGAGATGATCTCTTGGAGGAGGCTATTAATTTCGAGGAACGGGATTAGAGGTGGCAATCCCAACTCATATTTTTTAACCCGTCCAAATTCGCCCACACTTATAACCCAACCCAACCCAACCCACTCATATTATATAATGGGTTGATATAGGTTCAACCCATATTTATATGGATTTAGGTGAGTTAAAAATGGGTTCAATATGAATTGAGATTAAAAAACATAGACCAACCCAACTCAGTGCTTGAGAGTACTGGAACTAGAAGATGACGGGTAGAATTATGTCCACTCACTGCTTTAGATTTCTTTTCTCCATTGCTTGTAGTAGCCATAACAGAAAAAGTCGAGAAATTAAAAATAAATAAATTAAAAAAACCGAAACAACTTCCAAACTATTTTACTACCAGTTTTACGTCGCCATTTTGCTAAATGAAAAAATTAAGGAAATCGACGGGGCAAACCGACTGTGCGTACCAACGGTGGGCCCCGCACGGATGACCAAATTACATACTACTCCCTCCGTCCCAAATTGCCTGCCCCCTAGGAAAAGTCATGCAATATTTGGATTGAAAATTAAAATACTTTCGAGCATCATTTTTAAAGTTTCTTTACACCAAATTAAAGTAGTTCATGAGCTCTTTCATATGGTGTAAAGAAATTCAAAAAATTATGCCCGGGCGTATTTTATTTTTTAATCTCAAAATTGCAGGTTTTTTCGTAAGGGTTCAGCAATTTGGGGCAGATGGAGTAATACTCTGTTTTGGTTGCATAAATACAAGATGAAAATAAGTGAACTTATGTCATAATGATTTTTCTACACGGAATTTACTTTATCTTGTCGTCGTTTATTTTTTTTTTCAAAAAGTACGAGACAAAAATAAAATAAAACTGAACTTCGAGGTTTGAGGTGATCGATGGATTCTGTGTATAGTTGATGGAGTTTATAAAAAAAAGAAAAAGAAAAAGAAAATTCGAAGTCTTAGTTATTATATTGAAAATTGATAGAAAAGGAAGGAAACAGGTCGGGTCGGGTATGACTTAACCCATATTTAACCCGACTCATTCCAATCCGTCAACTATTGATCCGTATTCAACGCGCCCATTTTTTTTTTTTTTTGCTCGGCAAACGAAACTTTTATATCACACTCGAAGGGATACATCGAGGGGGCTCAACCACTGTAAGTACACAAAACTTACGCGATCAAGCAGAGGACATAAAATAAGAAAATACACCTTACAACGCCTTCCAACAGAACATTGGAAGAAGACACACCTTACCTAAAATCACAAGCTCGACTTAGACCTTTAACAGCCTAATCCCATCCAAAAAGATCTTAAACTCCTCCACCGTATACACCTTAATGTTGTACTTTGCCTTTACCCACATAGCGACTCTAGATTTTACCTTTTCAACCACTTCCCCAACTGTCACAGTTGCGTTGTTAAATACAAACTCGTTTCGCACCAGCCATAATGACCACAAGGTCGCGAAGAAAGTAGCTTCCCACAATCTTTTCTCCAAGTTTCGATCGAAAACTGTTATCCATCCACCACCTAAGATGATTATGCAGAGATTCAGGACATACCCATTCAATCCGCCCATATTCATCCCACAACCCGTTTCAACCCACCCAAACCCGCCCATTTGCCACCTCTAAAGGGGATTCTCTTTTCTCGAAGTTTTAACTTCGAGGATTGTTGGCTTTCGGTTTGCTTCCCTCGGGTCGTTTTCTTGTTATTTGGCGTTTTGGTTTGGTTTTTGGCTGTTGATTTTAGGTTTTCCTTAGGGTGCTTTTGGCGTTGTTTGGTTTTTGGCTATAGGTTTCAGGTTTTTTGGTGCGGTTGGCTTCTTGTCTTCTTTTGGCTTTGGTTCTCGGATGGCGTTTCGCCGGTGTGCCCGAAATTTTTTTAAGCTTTATTTTTAAAATAACTCACAATGGGTGAATAGCTCATCTAAAAGCCAAATAATAATATTAAATCTGAATGTATGTTTGTCCTACTTGAAAAAATACTCTCCCATGCCAAAACAAAGTTGCTCCCACACAAAAGGGATCATGTTTTTTTTTAAGCAAAATTATTTTATTAATTTTTGGAGAAAAAAATAAAGATTAAAAAAATTTCGGGCACACCGGCAAAACGCCATCCGAGAACCAAAGCCAAAAGAAGACAAGAAGCCAACCGCACCAAAAACCTGAAACCTATAGCCAAAAACCAAACAACGCCAAAAGCACCCTAAGGAAAACCTAAAATCAACAGCCAAAAATCAAACCAAAACCCCAAATAACTAGAAAACGACCCGAGGGAAGCAAACCGAAAGCCAACAATCCTCGAAGTTAAAACTTCGAGAAAAGAGAATCCCCTTTAGAGGTGGCAAATGGGCGGGTTTGGGTGGGTTGAAACGGGTTGTGGGTTGAATATGGGCGGATTGAATGGGTATGTCCTGAATCTCTGCATAATCATCTTAGGTGGTGGATGGATAACAGTTTTCGATCGAAACTTGGAGAAAAGATTGTGGGAAGCTACTTTCTTCGCGACCTTGTGGTCATTATGGCTGGTGCGAAACGAGTTTGTATTTAACAACGCAACTGTGACAGTTGGGGAAGTGGTTGAAAAGGTAAAATCTAGAGTCGCTATGTGGGTAAATGCAAAGTACAACATTAAGGTGTATACGGTGGAGGAGTTTAAGATCTTTTTGGATGGGATTAGGCTGTTAAAGGTCTAAGTCGAGCTTGTGATTTTAGGTAAGGTGTGTCTTCTTCCAATGTTCTGTTGGAAGGCGTTGTAAGGTGTATTTTCTTATTTTATGTCCTCTGCTTGATCGCGTAAGTTTTGTGTACTTACAGTGGTTGAGCCCCCTCAATGTATCCCTTCGAGTGTGATATAAAAGTTTCGTTTGCCGAGCAAAAAAAAAAAAAATGGGCGCGTTGAATACGGATCAATAGTTGACGGATTGGAATGAGTCGGGTTAAATATGGGTTAAGTCATACCCGACCCGACCTGTTTCCTTCCTTTTCTATCAATTTTCAATATAATAACTAAGACTTCGATTTTTCTTTTTCTTTTTTTTATAAACACCATCAACTATACACAGAATCCATCGATCACCTCAAACCTCGAAGTTCAGTTTTATTTTATTTTTGTCTCGTACTTTTTGAAAACGAAAATAAACGACGACAAGATAAAGTAAATTCCGTGCAGAAAAATCATTATGACATAAGTTCACTTATTTTCATCTTGTATTTCTGCAACCAAAACAGAGTATTACTCCATCTGTTCCAAATTGCTGAACCCTTACGAAAAAACCTGCAATTTTGAGATTAAAAAATAAAATACGCTCGGGCATAATTTTTTGAATTTCTTTACACCATATGAAAGAGCTCATGAACTACTTTAATTTGGTGTAAAGAAACTTTAAAAATGATGCTCGAAAGTATTTTAATTTTCAATCCAAATATTGCATGACTTTTCTTAGGGGGCAGGCAATTTGGGACGGAGGGAGTAGTATGTAATTTGGTCATCCGTGCGGGGCC
The DNA here is from genome assembly GCA_020567845.1 of Rhododendron henanense subsp. lingbaoense. Taxonomy (NCBI): domain Eukaryota; kingdom Viridiplantae; phylum Streptophyta; class Magnoliopsida; order Ericales; family Ericaceae; genus Rhododendron; species Rhododendron henanense. Next base: position 8,729,876 of record CM036317.1, read on the forward strand.
CACCGTTGGTACGCACAATCGGTTTGCCCCGTCGATTTCCTTAATTTTTTCATTTAGCAAAATGGCAACGTAAAACTGGTAGTAAAATAGTTTGGAAGTTGTTTCGGTTTTTTTTATTTATTTATTTTTAATTTCTCGACTTTTTCTGTTATGGCTACTACAAGCAATGGAGAAAAGAAATCTCAAGCAGTGAGTGGACATAATTCTACCCGTCATCTTCTAGTTCCAGTACTCTCAAGCACTGAGTTGGGTTGGTCTATGTTTTTTAATCCCAATTCATATTGAACCCATTTTCAACTCACCTAAACCCATATAAATATGGGTTGAACCCATATCAACCCAATATATAATATAAGCGGGTTGGGTTGGGTTATAAGTGTGGGCGGATTTGGACGAGTTAAAAAATATGAGTTGGGATTGCCACCTCTAATCCCCTTCCTCGAAATTAATAGCCTCCTCCAAGAGATCATCTCCAAGGGATCATGTTGATTTACTCATGTTACTACAACAAAACAACAAGTACGTACAAGACTCTCTGGTTTATTTGTATCCATTTTTACTCTCATGAGTAAACAATTCAAATGATGCAGATTTTACAATACTTGATGGAAAATAGGTACTTTGCCAAAATAAGACTGGCCTGCATAATGAAATTGGCCCACAAGGATAATGCTTTTGAAAATTAGTCATTGGCTTAGCTCTGGAAAGATACAAAGGTCCAAACTCCAAACCAAGCTTGCTAATTGCGTTTGGAGAAGGCTTTTCTCTAGAGTTCATGATGAGCATCCAATATTGTAGATATTTGGTGCGATTAGTCCTGTTTTATATTGTTTTATCTTGCGTTTATTTAGTTTTTATAATGATTTTGCACGTAAGATTCCTTTGAGGATGTTTCAGGTTTAATGCCCTAATAAGGGTGATTTTGATGTCATGGACATGCCTTGGGGGAGTCCAAGCTTCCAAGGCCAAGTGGCGAAGTGCCACCGTTCTCCTATGATCAAGATACTAAGCATCGGGTGAAGTTCGGAAGCGTCGGGTGCCAAGTTTTGAAGCTAAAGGCCAATTCTGCAGTTAGCAAGGCTGTATCCATACAACCATTTTGGTTGTATCGATACAGTGGCCTTATCTTTTGTTCAGAGAATGGCGTATCCATACACTGTTTTGGTTGTATCCATACAGCTCCTCTACGGAGAATTCCCAACACAGGCTTAACAGTTCGGTATCCATACAACCGTTTTGGTTGTATCGATACAGTTTGCTTACGGACAGCTTTTTACAGTTTTTCAACCTTCCATTTTTGAAAACTTGCTACTTGTAGTAACCTTTTGAGATATTTTGAGAGAGGAAGTTGGTTTTTGTATAAATATCCATCTTCTCTCTCCTAGGTAAGGAGTTAGTTTTAGTTAGATATTTCTTGCTTTATGTTTTTCTTTGCTAGCTAAGAAAACTCCATAGCTCTTAAGCTTTCAAGTGTAATTTTCTTAGGAACTACTCAAGGTACTTTTTCCCGTTAATTTGTCGTATGTTAATGTTGTAGCTACTCTTTAGATCTTCATTAATATCAAGTTTATTTTCTTTTCTATCGGTTAAACATGTTTATCATTTCTACCATGCTTTCTAGTCTTTTCAAAATGTGTGAGTAGTCGTATAGGCTTGGCATTCGGGTGAATAACGCCTCGTGACTTAGGTTAATCTTATTTTTCTCAACTCAAGACTTGAGGTTCGGTATAGAAAATGAGAAGGGTTCACCTTTTATGTAACAAAACTTGCCGATGTTAATCTCCGGTGATCATGTGCTTGCTCACATGATTTCGGAGCAATGTCTCGATTCGTGTTTGCCAAGAGAACGAAAGAGCTCACTTGTTTTCCATGCACACTTCTAGTCTTTAATTGGTTTCATAGCTAAATCTTCCGGTTGATAGCCTATGCCGTGCGATTCAATCGTGTTTTTGTTGAGAATGGTTAGATGACTTAAGTTACGGACGTTAGTAACTCCAACGCCTTGCCGCCTTTAATTCTTAGCTCAAACTCGTTTTCTAGTCTTTTTCATAAGAGTATTTCTCACCTTTCAAAGGAAAACCAAAAGTTGGCCGTCTAAACGCCGCAAACGCTTACATCTACAATCCGAATTAGCTATAAAGATTATCTCTGTGGGTACGATCCCGGACTTTCCGGTATTTATACTGACAACGACCTAGCCCTACGCTCGGGGTAATTCAACCTTTTCAACGGTTAGGTTGTGGCGAAGCAGTTCACTAAGCCAATCTGATCCATTTTTGGGACCTAAAGGTTTAACCCCGTGATTTCGTAACCACTATTCGGGTAAAGAGGTCTAGGGTTCGAGTTCTATAGAGAGGACTTTGTCTCTCATTAATGAACATATTGATGAAAAACGAATACAAAAACTGATCCCTTGGCCTTTTCATGTCTTTCATAAATTGAATTAAACATGACGTGAATTTAGGTTCTTATTCACTTGAACATTTTAATCAGGCATCGGTAGCCACTCGATTTTTCTACAAACATTGAAAAAAAAATTAACAGTAAGAAATTGTAAAATTTATCTTAATGGTGTTAAATAATTAACAACCTACATTTAAGCCAGAACAAGACCGTCCTCGTTAAGGATGATGCCACCCCCATGGTCGAAGTCTTCTATTATCTTTTTTTGGTCAAACGGAATAGAACAACAATCTTTTTCAACGTCCGGAAGAAGTCATGCCTTTTCTCGGGCGAGAGGAAGTAATTTTCAGTTCCAAAGGATATCTCCATCGCCTGCAAAACCCAAAATATGAAAGGGTCGGTTGGCTCAGGACTTATAAGGCCGTGACAGTTGCCTTATCTCAGAGTCCTCCTCTGTATTTTTTCAACTTTCTTGACCATAGATAAGCAGATCGATTGAATTATAAATCGAATGCATAATTCACATGCAATCTTCAACAAACGTCTCTTCCAAATCTTTGAAGATTCATCTAATTAGTATAGTAGCAGTCTGGAACGTGGCAAGGTGCCTGTTGTCGGAGCCCACACAGCCAGGAGGCCGATTCCATGAGCCATTTGCACATAGTCACCGTCCTGGCCCTGAAATGAAATGAAGCCCAAGAACAACAGACGATTACATCTAGGGCTTTATTTAGCTAAATAAGCCAAAAGATGGAAGAGTAACTAAGGCTTGCCCCTTGTGCACGCGAGATCAAGTCGTTTCCACAACATTAAAAGCCCTTTTTTTACCTTCTCAAGTAATTAAGGCTCTGTTTAGAACTTAGGAAAAGAAAGAGAAAATGAGATAAAATAATTAAGAATGAAATGCGAGGGAAAATTGAAGAGAAATTTGGAAGAAAGTTGGACTGAGATCTTTTTTTTTTAAGAACCAAACAAGGAAAGAGAATATTTAAAATTTTATCTTCTTTTCCACAAGTTCCACACAGAACTTAAGACTATATTGACAACTTTATGTTTTACATTCGTGAAAATTATCACTATATAGTACTATATCTTTAGCTACTCTTTAATTACATCTTTGTGACAACAATTTTTGTCACCAATTTATTTTAGTGACAACTTTGCATTGTTAATTAATATAAGTCAATTTTCATGTAGCATTATTTAAAGAAGTTGTTTCAAAAAATGCAATGACAAGCAGGTTTTTTTGTCGGATCATGCTAATCATAAACCACTGTAACTGGGGTTACATTTTAATTTCAGTTTTTGATGTAAATCAAATAAACGCACACCTTAATTTTTCTTTTTTGACTTGTATGTCTTTTTTATTTTTTATGACTTAATATAATAAGCGGGCAACCAAACTGGGGCTTTTTAAAATAACAGAGAATCGATTGTGTCGAGTGATTTTATCTTCTTTTCAAGAAGGTTTTCCTAGTAAGCCTCATTCTTCTAAACTTATTAGAAAATAAGTTTGTTTCGTCCTTATTTGAATTTTTTTTTTTACTTTTGTTAATTTTGCGCCAAATTTTTGTAGATTATTGATGCATTTCGACGAGAGGAATATTTGGGTAAAAGTAAAAAAAAAATTATTTTCCTATTCCTCTCGTCGAGACAAATCAATAATCCAAAAAAATTGGACGCAAAACTAACAACTACAAAAAAAAATCAAATAAGGACAAAACAACTTATTTTTAAATAAGACAAAACAACTTATTTTTAAATAAGACAAAACAACTTATTTTTAAATAAGTTTAGGAGAACTCAACTCACCCTAAATTTCAATATCTCCTTGTGTTTGCTTGGGATTTTTTGCTACTACTTTGGAAATATAATTGTGTGCGAGCGTGCCAGAAAAGACTTGTAATTATCTTTTTCAGATTTAACTTAATAAAAGCCAAACTTAATCAGGCGATTGTGATGTCAGTTCAATTACCTTAATAAAGAGGATTTTTCTTTTAAAGTATTGAAACGGCACAACGATTCACTATAAATTCAACAATCAAAGAGAAACAAGATACCTTGATAAATTCAAAACAACTTGCTTTCCAAATGATTCTCCAACTTCGAAATAACACGAACAGATTACAATGTAACTACTACAAACTACTCCTAACAATTTCGAACTAAGTCTAAGTTCCTAATTTACTGCCTATGGACAAACCAAGCATAGCATAGCTGTTTGTTGATGATTTGTCTGGGGATTCTTCGTTCTACAATTTCTCCTATTTATAAGCAAGCTCTTGGGTCTTCTTAACAGCTTCCAATCTCTCGCCCAGCTGTCTTCGAAGTTAATTAGTCTTGTTTTTAATTCAAAGTTTCCCTCCAAAGCTCTTGCTTGCAACCATTTCATAGTGGTTCAGTCAATCCACTATTTCCACTTCCTTTGATTATATTGTGTTTGAATTGGGTGGTTTCATGCCCCAAATCTTAACTTCCTTGATCGTGCTTGGTGAGTATAACCGCTCCTGTTTAAGATGACATCGTTGGTGCCTCTGGGCTTCAAATTGCATGCTTCTTTCACTTATTTCCTGAGCGACACTTGGTCCCAACTATTTTTACTCATAAAACTACATTGAATTATCCAAAACGCCATCGTTCCTTTAAGTGCATGATTCCATGCATTTCAACCCACACTTGTTTTGTTTTGTTCAATGCAAATGGCCACTTGTCACCTTTTGATTAGGCCAATAAATTTCTCAGGCAAACACCTGGTTGTGTATTTTTGTCTTTATTTTTATCCTTTTTGTTTTACCATTTTTACTTCACACTTAAAGAATGAGATTGCCACTTTTCTGTTGAGATTAGTCCCTAAATATTGATTAATCGGGTGAAAGAAAGCTAATTCGAACACTCTAAGTCAATGGCAGAACCACAGTGAGACTAGTGGGTGCCCGTGCCCCTACTGGCTCAATAATTTTAATTTTACCCCAAATTATAAAGGTCGTGACAATTTGTATTAAAAAACTATATAAATTTTTCCTCCCATCAGTAGTATCTTTGTTAAGTTTCCAAAAAAGTTCTCTTTTACGTATTTGTTTTTCATAAAAACTCATTATCTATATGTATATTATAGCATTTAAGTTCATTTCTTTCATATTGTGGTTGTTTACTATAAGTAGAAGATAACAAATTCTAAGATCACGTTCAATGGTGCCCCCACTGACCTAAATTTCTGACCATGTCACTGCTCTGAGTTACTAAATATATTTATATATATATATTTATCTCCAATGCCTAAAAAAAGACCTTCTCATCTACTAAACAGATAACTCAATGGTTAACTCATCATTCTTATTTTGTATTAGTATCTACCTTGGTTCATTTCCCAATGATGACAATATCGTTCGAATCGTTGGTTACCGAAACAGTACAGAACCGATTGGTGCCAATTTTAACCGATTTTTTAACCGTGGTTTTCGTTTTTCATTTCGAAAAACTGGCCAATTCAGTTCCGGTTTTGATTTCATATGATAACCGCATTGAAAACAGAACCAAACTATAACCATAACCGAACTGCAAGATAATTACTTTAATACACAATATATAGTCAGATGATTCATGTGTTATTCGCGAGGTAATTGTCATTCATCTTTTAACATGACTGTGTTGTTGAAATTGATTCTTCCAAAAAATACAACATCTCCCCTCATCAATATGTCACATCCATCCATTCTCTATTTTTACGAAATAAAGATGCGTTTGAGATGCTCTTAGTTCTAGAGAGAAAATACTGGCCCGTTCACTTTCCTATGCTTCTACATTATGGGACACGTGATAGGTGCTTAAATGTTCACATTAGCACCCCCTAATTTATCCTTGTTAAGTCCATTTATACTGTTACTTGAAGATTAGTAATATGATTTTTGTCTTGTGGGTGTTTGGAAGCTTAATTCGTAAAGGCCGATTAAATAACTGAATGTGGCTTGAGCTTAGAGGATTGAATCATGAATTGGGCCTGGGGAATTATCCTGCTGTCCATATTGCTCCTAGAATTAAAATTGGTTGGAAGCATTACAAAATACACATATTTTGGTGGGCCAAAGAGCTACCATTCTTTACTCCTAATTTTGACTTAGTCTTGGACTAAGAAAAGAAAAGGAAAAGAGTTAGGAAGCCCAAGCCAATTCTCTCGGCAGTGGCATGGCCCACCATATTTGGAGTTTTGCTAGAACCTTGGAGCCCACTCAGAAGGGAATTAAAAATAGGTCGGCTACAGCAGGTTATAAGGAGATCACGGAAGACAGTTAAAAAAGGGAATAGAGGGCTGCGCACAAAGCGGCAGCGGTACAACGAAGGAAACCAAGTGCACTGGTTCGGAAATTTGTTTTCTTCCTAGTTTTGTTCCTTTCAAGTTAATTATTTCAAGTTTTGTTCAAGTATTTAAACTTTTGGTAACTCGTTTCAATTTATGTTCTTAATAAAAGTTATTTGTTTGCATTCGTTTAGTATTAATCTCTTGTTTATTTTTCATCTCGTGGAATAGAAGCATGTTTCAAACTAGGGTTTCTTTTATTTATTTCTTACTAATGAGTGAGTAGTCGTAAAGGTAAGGTCGGGGGTGATTAGCACACCGTGGCCAGTTCGGGCACTGCTCCTATTTACAAACAATGAAAAAACGATTTTAGACTGGAAAAATACTTCCCGTGGACGAACTGGGCATTGTCGGAGCCATGTGAACGGGAGAATGGGGGTCCAAAACTCATTCTCCGCTGTGCATGGGTAAACGGCGACCATAGGGTCTCGCATCTTGCGGGGTATCTTTTTCAATCTAAAGTTGAATGTTTTTAAGAACACCGAATGGAGCAGATTAATCCGGACTGATTATGAGTGCTATAAACCCTTCGACCGTACCTCCTTTTAAATATCTGAAAAGAACAATCAATTTCTTAGGTTTTTAGTTTAGCTCAATCAAAATGACAAAGGGTTGCTACTTAAGAGCCCGTTTAAATTATAACAACCCGAGTTTTTAAGTCAGTACACATTACCGTCTTTGTGGATTCGACTCCGGTTTTACCGGATATTGTGCTACATCGGTCTCCGCCCTACGCTTGGGGCAACCCATTAATTTAGGATTAGGAAATCGTCAAGCAACACGTGGCTTCATTTCTTTGGTTTTTGAGATTACACATTGTCCTTTTTGTACACAAACCCTAAGTCACATAAAGCGCATGCGAGTGTGCGAGCGTGAAAACGTTTCTCAAAAACCTCCAAAACAACTAAAAATCACGGGTGTGAGGATTGAGAGCGCAAACACAGATTGGGGATTGAGATTGTGAGCGTTGGTTATTTTGAAAGATTATGTGCAAACCTACCTATTTAAAAAAAAAAAAAAGCACAAACCTTATCACAAGTGCAAGCCAATTCCGACAACTCCTCAAATCGATCTTTCAAAGATCATAAAATTCTAACAAATCAAAGAGAAAAATGTGATGGATTTCCTTTTGTCCATGATCTTTCAAAGTGGAGTAATAGCTACCTCAGCTATTTTCCAAATGAAAGACAATTTGAGAAACTTACACCAAACCAACTAACTGATGTTTACTCAGACGATCAAGATTTGGGCACGAGCACCTCCAAGATCGATTTGTCATTAATAAGTGGGTCTCCTGATCCACTTGTGATTTGTGCATGTTTCTATGCCCACTCATACGCACATCCTTATTCTATCTATTGAACCCGGGGGCATGCTATGCACTTGTGCACACAGCATGCATGTTGTGCACAACACGAGAGCCGTTGTATCGTGCATTCGACAACTCGGATCTCATCTCAACAATGAACGGTTCTCCGTCCTTCACTACGCTAGCTTATTCCCCAATGCATATCACAGCTCTAATATAGTTTCAAAACTGGGCCTTGACTACTGCTACCTTGTTCTGAACAAGTCGTAGGCACTCTCATTTACTGTTTATTGATGATTTTTTTCCCATCCTCTCCGAAAGGAATTCGCTTTATTTTAACTATTTGTCGTATAGTGAAAAATCTAATAGCGCTCCTTGGATTTATGGTTCTTTAGAATTAGTCGATGTGTGCATAAACTGCCATGAACACTTGTTTATCAAAAATTTAAAAAAAAATTCATTTCAAGAATTTAGTAGAAATTGCTGCAAGAGTAATCAGCATTTTTCATAGCTATATATCATCCTAGTTCTTGTGATTTTTATGTCCAAACTTATGCGTAACAATCATAACTACTAACACTCTCTCTTAAATGATTTATTGATCGAAAGAATATCCGTGACGATAACCCCGCCTAATTGTAAAATCTTCACTTTAATTAGTTCAAGAGAGAAAATCCGACAAAAGAGTAGCACGCCTTACTCATTATCCATGGCTTCAAGCGTGAAATAGATTCCCCAATCCTCAGCCCTTACTCCTTGTTTGGCTAGCTACTAATAGCGACGGTCAACTTACTTTTGTGGCAACTAATACTAGTGTCTAGTCACTTGATTTATCTTCGACTAGCAGGGCATTATTTTCTATCAGCAATTTAGCTTTAATTACCTGATTTTCTTCGAATTAATGAGTTTGAGTGAATCATATATTCAGTTTCAAGAGAGAATTTTTTAGGGGAGCAGTTTTCTCATTAATAGGGTCAGTTGAGGCTAATAATTTTGATATTTTTCGTCACTGGAATACGGCATGACACAGACAAAAATGCACAGATAAGTTATTTCTCTTAAATGTTGGAAATTACTGTAACACGTACATTGAGAATACACGTATAGTAGGACTACATACAAGTAGATTGGTGTTCACCATTAAATTTTTTCCCCAGTTTTTCCTGGTCTATATTTTCTCCGCCCCCACCATGGATTTGACAAATCTCTCTACTGGCATCCTTCTTTCTCAAGTGGGACTCCATGCATAAATGCGAAGCTGCCAATTTTGACGAGTGACAACTATTTTACGAGGAAATGACATTTTCAACAATTAATTGGCAACTTGACCCATATATGGAGGCAAGATATTTTGTGCCGAAAATTCATGTGTTTCTGCGCCCAAAGATTTTTCGGACGTCAAATTTAACACATAAAAATAAAAAATCGCACAATTTAACGGCCGAAAAATCTTTCGACACAAAGGCACGGAAATTTTTGAAACAGGAGATATCAGACCCTATATATGTGGTTTTTTTGTCTTTTTCTTTTTGGATCAATTTACTCAGTCCGACCAAAGTAACTTTAATCTTATGTTGGATTCGAATCATTTAGTTCATTGAATCAACAAACGAAAGTAAAGGTACTCGAAAGTCAAGAAAGTAAGAAACGACACATTGATCAATATGGAACTAAAACTCTCTTGAGCCCATCTGTTCTACATCCGATGGGACAAATAAAAAGAGATTCGGCTCCTCTCCGGTCCAATATTTGGAACAGAAGGGACAGTATAAATCTGCATCATCCATTGTCTTAATTAATGGTTCGAATTTGCTCAAAAATTCTAACTAATAAGAATAAAATGAGTAAATCCGAATACATCAATAGACGATTCATATATATATTTAGACTATCCCGTTGAGTCCAAATTAACGACCACAACCTTATAATAGAGCTTAAGTCAAGAAACAAAACAGGAAACAAGCTAAGCATGCAGAGACGGAGCTAGACTTGGGCTTATGGGGGCCACGGCCCCCGCGTTGTTTCGGGGTGTGTTTTTTTTAAATTTTTTAAAAATATTAATATTAGTTGTTTTTGTTTAATGAGAACACCTAAATATTGTATTTTGGATTGGATGTTATTTAGACATTAAATGCTCTAAGATGTGTTCATTTTGGGTCTCAAAATCCAATCTCTTACTCTGCATACGGTCTCATATAAGTTTTTCTTCAATATTTATCTCATTTTTCTTTCTGATTTCTCGCGAGTACCCTTAAAATCACGTTTTGAACACATTGAGCCGCTCGGATCATCGAAATTCGATCGGGAAATGTGAGGTCTGCATTTTATTAAAGTGAGGTGGTCCTTACGGGAGACGGACTGGATATATATATACATACACACAAGTTCAGGGAGTAAAACGAGCAGAGCCAAGACGAGCTTCAAGGTGTCCGGACTCTGCTCGCCAAAAATGAGGTTAGCTCGAAAACTGGGTTCGAGCCTGTGCTGACTCGTGCTCGGCTTGAAACTAGCCAATTAATCTGGCTCGAGCTTGTTCGTTTAAGTCTCCCAGTCGAACTTGAACGAGCTCATGACGAGCCGAGCCTCGAGCCGCTCGGATCGTTTTAGCCCTGGTTGAGTTTAGAAAACCAGAAAATGTTTCTAGAGCAATAATAATACCAGTAAACTGCATTTATCTTTGTCACGTACTCTTTGGTGAAGGGGACAGCTAGCTGTCTTCCAGAGACTTGGTCTCCATTTGATTCCGAGGACGGTTTTGGCCCATATTATCATAGTACGATCGACGACGACGACTGTTGTGATTCCAGAAACAACACATGTACGTAGTAGTAATAGCGTTCAACCCGTTCTATGCACGGGCAAAACCAAATCATTCTAGCGTTGTGCCCGTTCGATACACAGGACAATTAATAAAAGTAGGTTCGAACGGGCACAACGCTAGAATGAGTTGGTTTTGCCCGTGCATAGAACGGGTTGAACGCTAGTTTATGAAAAAATATTCGGGTATGCATGCCATTTTGGCTTTAATTCTTTGTTCATTTATGTCTTCACCATACACCGCATCCATCCTGAATATAAATTTTTAACTATAAAAAGTTCCAACTGGATTCAAACTCATATTAGTATGGGAGCAAGCATGGTTTGAATTTTCGCTTCGTAGTAATCCATTTAGAACAAAATGAAAACACTAAAACTGCACTGCCATTTTCTGCCTTTATTTCCAGTTTTCAAACATTCGACCCCTACTTTTTTTCGGTTAATTAAGAGAAAAAGAAACTACTTCATATTCAAAATTATGTAGGCAACGTTAATTCCTCTCATAGGAATCAGCAAACTTTAATCTCATCGTAATTTTTTATGTTGTTTGACTGAAAAAAACAAAAAGAAAGGAGGAGGAGGAGAAGAAGATGAAAAGGAAGAATATGTGTAATATGTTGAATGTTTGAGAAACCATAAACGATCAAAACTGTTTCAGTGGGAAGAAATTATAAGTATTATTAATTGTTTGTGTGAAATACTACTCAGCACTGAACCGTATGCTTCGTTTGTGAAAGCAGAATAATTTGTTACTCCTAAAAGTAATTATGTCTTGTTGTAATTGTGTTTAGTTTAGTTTTGGGCCTTGTTTTGTTGTTTTGTACTCCTATAGTTTTCTACTATTATGTAAACAGTGTAGGGCCCAGGCCAAGTAAGTACTTTTTTTCGGTTAATTAAAGTTGCTGATTAAAGTTGCTTTTATTATGTAGCACATTTTTCATATTCAAAGTTTAGGCATATTAACACAAAACAACAAAAAGGAAACCTTTTCGCAATCAAAGAGTGCAGAAGGAGAAGCAGAGAGAAAATCATACCTAGGGGTTAGAAGAACTAAGCGGTGTGAGATCCGAACTGTTTTCAATTGTCAAAACCACATCAACGCACAAAGTAGCCTCTTGCTTTCAAAATCTGCAGAAGAAAAAAGGTGGGTTTTTTTTAACATTTGAGAGTTGATGAGAACTTAAACAGAATGTAGCCTCTTGCTTTCAAAATCTACAGAACAAAAAAGTAGAAATAACTCCATTATTTAGGAGAGGGATCGTAGGGAAAGTGAAGATACATGATAAAGATAGAGTGTTTGACTTACTCGTATGTATGCATTGGTGATGATTAATGAGTGAGAAAAATGGTGAGGATCGGAGTTGCATGAGAAGAGTTTTAATTAGTAGAAGAAGAGAAAAGGAGGAAATAGTAGACGTGGGGACTGGGGGGGACGTGGGGGTTGAAGTGGCATGCTGGAAAGGAGGAAAGGAGGGAGGGGCGTGGGAGTTATTAGGAGACAGGTCCATGCTCCGTGCATAGTTGGGTTTTTTTTCGTTTGGCATGTGTGTGGGGCAAAGGTGGGGTTTTTTTTTTATAAAAACCAAGGTTCATGGCAAAAAAATAGAAACCAATTATTGCAGTCACCTCTGAACATTTTCAGTGTAAAAAAATACAGAGGAAATCAACTTACTTGGTTGAATTGAAGAAACCCCTGAAGGCTCGTAATCAACAGTTGACTCCTCACCTCTTTTGAACCCTGCCTTTGAACCTCGCCTCTGAAAAACAATAGATGAAAGAGAGGATTTTAGATTGGGAAATACAAAAAAGAGAGAGTAAAAGAGTGAAGGAGTAGTAGTCCTACCTTTATGTCAAGGGCTGGGGGTGGGACGGTTCTGTCAAGAACGGGGGTGGGACAGATATTGGGGGAAAAAATGGATGGCAATCAATTGCTCTTTTGTTTGGATGGCTTTTTTTTTGTTTGATGTGTACGGGAATGGTGTATGAGGAGAGTTTTACATTGGTAGGTGGAGGGAAATAGCGGAAGAAGATAACGTGGGAGGTAGTGGGCCGGTTGTGAGTGAATGAGGGACGTGGATGTTAACTGCCGCGTACATGGGAGAAGACAGTTTTTTACAGTTTTTTTTTTCCCGGCCGTTTGCCATGTGCGTGGGACAAAGGTAGTTTTTTACAGTTTTTTTTTCCCGGCCGTCTGCCATGTGCGTGAGACAAAGGTGGGGGATTTTTCATTTTTTAAAAGTAAAAAATCTAGGAAATTAAGATCGTGGGGTTTTTTTTGTTTTTAAAGAAAGTGAAAAATCTGGGAAAACAAAAGATCGTGGGGTTTGTTTTTTTAAATTGGATAATATAAGATGTGTGAGACAAATAAGATCGTGGGGTTTTTTTTGTTTTTAAAGAAAGTGAAAAATCTAGGAAATTAGAAATTGGGAGTCTGGAGGTTTTGGGAGCTCCAACTACATTCCCTTAGGATATTAGATACTATAAAACTGGGTAATAGTACGTACTCCCGTTTCAGAACCATGTGCAGTAATTAGGGCTTGGAGAGCTGGTTAATTAATTTGATTGCAGGCTAGGGTTCTTCTGTAACCATGTGCAGTAAATTAGGGATTGGAGAGGTAATTGGATTTGCAGGATTCTTCTGTAAAGTTGGGCTAAATTCTGGAGTCTGGGTTCTCCCGTACAGTGGTTCGCGTCCACGTTTTTTTGATCGTCTAGACCGTTTGCGTCCCAACAGGCACTAGTAGGAGGTGTAATTTTTTTTATCGATCCCATTACTTAAACCGATTTATGTATTTTTTTAATCCGATTTATGTATTTACGTTATTTTGAGTTTTAATGTATTTACATTATTATACATGTGTATTTATATTTTTTTCTCACATGTACGATTGCCCCTGCGTGGTAAAATTCCTGGCTCCGTCCCTGTAATCATGGCTGCCCTAGCGAGATTATGGGCAACCTTAACATCAGGTCTTGGTACTTTGACCACTTTTACAAACTTAAAACTAGTACTCCCTCCGTCCTTTTTTTAGAGTCCGGTATTCTATTTTGGGCTGTCCCTTAATAAGTGTCCATTCTGTAAAGTTAGTGGGTAAAAGTTGGTGAATTTTCCATTTTGCCCCTAAAAGTCCATTTTGAAAAGTTAGTGAGTAAAAGTGTAATGATGATGGGTAAGTAGGGAAAGTGGAGGAAAAAATTGATGTGAAATGTATAATGATGATGTCTTTTTAATAAGTTGGAATTACGAAATAGGACACTTAAAAAGGGACGGAGGGAGTACATAAATTCCGAAAATCCAAAAGGAGTGGTTTTTTTATTTTTTTTGGAACACGATAGAAATGCATTTGATAAAAGATAACAGTTTACAGACCAAAATAAAATGCCCAGCAGTAGCTCCTGTCGAAAAAGGGATTCCCCGTGCGACTGGAGATGTTGAAGGGGACAGCAACGCCTGTTTGGCTAAGCAGTGGGCCTGGTGCACGTCTCTGCGATCAACCTTGGTTAACCTGCAAAAAGAGAGCTTTGAAAGTTCCTGCCGAAGGCTTTGCAACAAAAAAGCATCTGCATAATGGGTTCAGACTGGCCCGCTAGCTGCAAAATGGCATTTAAACAATCAGAATAAATGAAAAGAACATTAATGCAGAGCCCATGAAACGGCCAGAAGCATGGCCATAAGTTCGGTTTGGAGCGGGGTTGAGCTGCAACAAGACACGAAACACTGTTGTATAAGAGGCATAATGGACAGATTGGGGGATCCTGACAAATGCGAGAGCAGAGATTGAGATGTTCCAGGCTTTCGTTGTCCTTGATCTTTCAAAGTGGAGTAATAGCTACCTTAGTTATTTTCCCAAATGAAGGACAATTTGAGAAACTTACACCAAACCAACCAACTGATGTTTACTTAGACAGCCAAGATTTGGGCACGAGCACCTCCAAGATTTGGTTTGATGGATATAGCATACTTCTTTGGCTCAAGTCCCGCCCATATTTATTGACTTTTTAAAGAAGAATACCAGTAGAGAGATCGATTTCTCATTAATAAGTGAGTCTCCTGATCCACTTGATTTATCTTCGACTAGCAAGGCATTATTTTCTATTAGCAATTTAGCTTTAATTACCTTATTTTCTTCGAATTAATGAGTTTGGGTGAATCATATATTCAGTTTCAAGAGAAATTTTTAGGGGAGCAATTTTCTCATTAATAGGGTCAGTTGAGGCTAATAAATTTGATATTTTTCGTCATTGGAATACGGCATGACACAGACAAAAATGCACAGATAAGTTATTTCTCTTAAATGTTGGAAATTACTGTAACAAGTGTGGAAAAAAATCGAGTA
The DNA here is from genome assembly GCA_020567845.1 of Rhododendron henanense subsp. lingbaoense. Classification (NCBI taxonomy): domain Eukaryota; kingdom Viridiplantae; phylum Streptophyta; class Magnoliopsida; order Ericales; family Ericaceae; genus Rhododendron; species Rhododendron henanense. Next base: position 8,745,096 of record CM036317.1, read on the forward strand.
AAGACAAAAAAAAAAAAAAGAGAAGCCAATTGACTTATTTAGCCAAAAAATCCCTTAGATTATAAACATCATATTCGTTGGCCTTTTTGGCTAGGAATGTGTTCGTGGAAATGGAGATGACTGTTACGCATTTTGCTTGAGTAAAAAGCATGGTCCCCATACCATCAATGAAGTCAACTTTCCTTGGACCACTATCTTGTGGTGCTTAATAATTAGACACAAGTCATTTAAAGGGCAAATTGGCGCCCGGAAGAAGGATTTTGCGTTAATAATCTTTGACGAGACTGTCTTATTTACGAAGGTGCCACAAGTCATTTAAAGGGCAAATTGGTGCCCGGAAGAAGGGTTTTGCATTAATAATCTTTGACGAGATTGTCTTATTTAGGGAAGTGCTGTAAACAGCCTATTTACAGCATCAACTAATCTCAGCCGTCTATTCGCACAATCAATGGCTGATATTCGTTTTTAATTATGACCGGTCACAATTAACTTTTCTCCGGAAAAGTTTCATTAACATCTTGACCCTTCAAAATACTTTTGGAGGGTCACGATTGAGTGCTACAGCACCTCCGTAAAAAATATTTTTTCTTAGGCACAAAAGGTTCTCAATAATAGCGATAGGGATTTTCATTTCAAATTTGAAGAATATTTAGTAGGACTCCTTAAATCAAATGTCAAATAACCTCACATTAGTACTTCACCTTGTTACTTATTTTATCTTTCGTCAACTGCCTTTTGTAAGCATAATTATTTTGTATTGAAAAATAATAATATTTTCGGAGTCATGCTTAAAGCGGGTCTGTTCGAGACTTCGAATCTTCTAGTACATTCCAGCAACTTAAAATCTGCGTGCACACACATAAAGACCTTTGTCCAGATATTGTACTACAATATCTAACAAGTGACATCCCAAAACTTTTGTATAGGTGGATAATTCCTAATTAAAATGACTTGTTTTCTTTTTTTAATTCGCATCTCCCACGCGTCAAACTCTTCACATGAGCACAATCACGCCATCAATATATAAAGGAAAAGTCCATATAAGTTGACACTAGATATGGTATTACTAACCGTTTACCTTTATACAGTTGCTTTCCCGATTCGGTCAATTTTCATTTTCCGATTACATTAGTGGCCGAAGGAACTAACACTCATACAAACTTTCAAACTCTCAATACATTCGCGAAGGTTACGTTTTTATTGATTTAAACCCTATGCCTTGAAAACATAGGCACTGTTCGTTTGTCAGAAATAAATAATCTTATTTTGATGATATAACAAATAGAACCAAATATTCTATGTCTAGTTAAATAATAGTTGCCATGAAAATTAAATAGTCGTTGGGACTATTAGTGGTACCTTCACAATTAATTTGCGGTGACTTTTAGCCTATAGAATTATGTAATTCTCCAAACAAGTCCTTATATAACAGAAATGTTGCTGAATTTCTAAAGCGATTTTGGACGCTTCGTAAATGCCCTTATCGATGTCGGATGTAGCTGATTTTTTACAGGGACCTTAAGCAAAATATATTGAACAAAATAAGCGGCTCCGATTATCTTTCTTGGACCCGAGATGGGCCCAAACGCGCGCTGTGCAGGACCTGCTATACCAGTAGCAAGATCCCTTATATAATGGACCTATAACTTTTTCTGGAAAGCCAGGGGACAAGTCGTTATTAGCATAGATGACTAGCTACCAACTCGTTTTCAAATCCAATTAATTGATCCGTCAGTCGCCTCTAGCATAAGAGCATCTCCAATCAATCTCCCACACACTTTTCTTTTTAAAAATTCGAAATAATGTATTAATTAATCGTATCCAACTCAAATTTACATTCTTCATTTCATCTCTTAATCGGTTTAAGTTTAAATTAAACATAATCAATATTGGTCTCACTGGAAAAATCTTACCACGATGTTTCCTATATGGTGTAAATTTGATTAATATTAATTTAATCAATTTAATATGTACCTATTTTATAAAAATAAATCAAAAAGTGCAAGAATATGATTGGAGTTGACATTTAAAGAAAAAAGACAAAAAGTTGATAAAATAAATAAATACGGTGAAATACTATTTTTGGAGAATTGAGTCTACAAATATCTCATGGGTCTCTAAATCTGCATACTCAAATTCAAGTCTTTATTTTGAAGGATCAAAATGGAGATGGATTGTAGCGTATTCAGTCTCTATTTTGGAGAAATCATTCCCCATTGTGGAGAAATGGAGATGGGTGGGAGATGCTCAATGGCTAAATTATTGCTAACACACTTAATAAAATGCTAAAAATCTACTCCGAAAATAGTAAGTAAAAAGAAGTGGGGTTGTGTCACGACCAGGATTTTCAACATAAAATAGATAATACGTTTTAAATAAAAGAGCTTCACTTGCCATCGCATTCCTAAAATAATGTCCCACCTGTTTAATTACAGACAAGTCCCCAATTTCAAAGAAAGTACACTTTGGCATCACAGCCCAAATTAGCTTAAATACAGTTACAAACTTATTCGTATGATAGTCCGCGACTAATTAGTTACAAAGCCATCTTGACCAAAAACTAGACTAATACAAGATGAAGAAGTAACTAAGTGTAAAAGCTTCCAAAAAATCTGTCCACAATCCAAGCATACACACTTGGTGCTACTGACCGGCGTTAGAACCTGAAAAGAAGGATTTTGTTGAGCTACAAAGCCCAGTAGGAAAATCTTAACCAATGTTATATGCAAACATGTTGATTAGTGCAATAGAAAGAAAGATGAGGAAGCAATACTCAACACTGAATAATCAATCAACTTGTAAGTGGATCCGTAATCCCGATTAAGTACGTGTGTCATACGACTCATTTACTTCGATGACCCCAACTCAACTCGACACCATTAAACTCCCACCATCTGTATTTCCACCCCTTGCGTTACCATACAACTTCACATGGATTACCGTGTTACCACCCCTTGCGTCACAGTGATCCCCACAAACCCAGGGTTACCGTATTACCACCCCTTGCGTACGAAACCATAGAGTGCCACTGTATTACCACCCCTTGCGTACGGGACTCCCTAAATCACCATTCGACCTCAAACCACTCGATTCTCAACTAACATGCAAGCTATGACTTCCGAGATCACATTCTCAAACGTAATGTCGTATGATATGCCAATACTATCACAAATGCATCACAAACGGTCACATATTCCAATTTACAACCAATAAGCAATTAACCACGTTTAACCATGTAGTTCCATGTTCAATTGTGTCAACGGAAGACCAACGAGCAAGGAAAGCATTGAAAAGTCGCAAGAAGCCAAAAGGACGAGCTTGAGATCAATTAGGAGGTGTTTCAAGGGGTTTAGAAGTGATAGAGAGCCAAAACAATCAATAAATGGTCAACAGGAACAAAATCTGGAGATAAGCTTTCCGTATCGATACGCATAAAATCCGTATCGATACGCATTCAACTGATCAAAAAGATAAGCTACCCGTATTGATACGCCACGAAAACCGTATCGATACGGATTGGCTTCGGGTAGCGATTTTCAGCAGATTTTCAGAACTCAATGCTCAACCAAATTCAACAACCAATAGCTCGATTTCACACCAAATCAACAAGGAAACATATAAAAGAGGTCAAGAAGTTCCTACCTCGAAACAATGGCCGATATTCTCGCGTTTTTGAACGAGCCCTAGCCTCTCGAACTCCGAAACTTCGATTCAAGCTCGACCCACGGATCTCCGAGCTCAAGAACGTGAATGGAAGACTTGAATGAGGTTGATTCTTGAAGATTTTAGGAGATGGAGTGGAGTTTTGAGTGAGGGGAGAAGAGAGAGAGAGAGATCGGCAGGGAGAGAGGGGGACGGATGAGAGAGGGTGAGATGGAGAAAAAATGATCTCCTACCCCTCACACACCCCTATATATACTCATGAATCTTGATATTACACCTACACTCCCTCAACTCTCCATTCTTTCACTTCAAGCCCCAATCTAATTTATCACCAATTATGCCATATCCTTCTAATTTGTCATTTAATAAACATTTCAAGAATTAAAATTATCCGGGTCTCTACAGGTTGCATTGTAGGAGCATCCCAATCTTGGCTTCAAATGTGAAGATGCCAAATTTTTTTGATAGCTTATGTGAAAATTTGACATGTTAGGATTTAGCATTTCTACAATGTCCACTCCAACCATTATCCCTAATTTCTTCTTTTAAAGAAATTAAATTAATTTTTGGGAGTTAGGTAACCGAAGAAAAATTTTGGCATCACATGTCAAATTTGACATGAGAGAAGAGATGTCAAATACTTAACACCTAACCATTTGATATTTTGATTGGAGTTGCTTCACATACCAATTCTTTCACTTGGATTAATTACAGGTCAAATTTGACATCCCAAACTAGAGATGCTCTAATGAGTTAGTAATCCCAAGAAGGGAAAGTCTAATTAAGTACCCAATTAGCTTTTTTCCAAAGGGAGCTTTGGCCAGGGATCCATAGTATAGGGATTTATAATGCAATAAGGACATCTCTAATTTTCCTATGGGCGGAAGGACATTTGTCATCTACTTTCCAAAAATATTCCCCATTTTAAAACAAACAAGTACCTCAATCACGCTAGAGAGAGAGCACAACAAACAGAGGTCGATCAATCCAACTGCAACTAGGAGAAGAAATTCTTGCATCTCTGTTACAGTTCCGCCGCAAGAAGGGCGCCGACGTCGAGGCGATGATAGGCGCCAGGGTGGGGACTAGGAGGGGATCAGGGCAGGTGAGGGTTGTGGGGTTGGGGTGTGGAGTAGATGGGGCGGAGGAGTCGCCGGAGATGATTGATGTGAGTTTGTTGGCTAGTTTTGTGTTTGGATGGGTTTGAGATTTTGGATGGAGACGATGCAGAGAGAGAGAGAGAGAGAATGCCTCATTTGTCTTCCGCGTGCTTGACTTTCAAGTTGTTTCGTTCTTGTCATCGCATGAAAGCCAAAGCTAACATGGGGCTCAATCAACACAAATGTGATCTGTCAAGTACTGTATTCAATTTCGTAACAAGAAAAAAAAATCAACAGATAAAGTTATCTTGATTTTTTTTTTTTAAATTCAAAAGTAATTATTCGAAAGTCTAATGGTTGCCATTTTAGTGCTATAGCTATATCTTTATTCTTTTTAATCGCAATAAAATTAATAGATGTCATTATTTGTTTAAATTTATACTCTATTATCCCAAAAAAACCCAACAAATAAGGTTATCTCTGTGAAATATGTAATATGTATAATCGCAATAAAATCAACAGATGTGGTTATTTGTCTAAATCCATTCTCTGTATTATGCCAACAAGACAAAGAAATAAGGTCACATATGCGAAATATGTGCCATGTATAATCGCAATAAAATTAACAAAGTATGATTATTTGTCTGATTCTATGCTTCATATAATTTCCAAAAGACAAACGCATAAGGTTTTTTTTTTTTTTTTGCCACAACGATAACAGATGGTATTAATAAAAGTCCAAACTAAACATCAGACGGAAGACCGTCCCTAGAAAGAGGACCAAGCAACCACAACGGAGGGGACTCTGCCACAACGATAACAGATGGTATTAATAAAAGTCCAAACTAAACATCAGACGGAAGACCGTCCCTAGAAAGAGGACCAAGCAACCACAACGGAGGGGACTCAGTCCAACGACTATACCCCAAACCACTAAAACCTTCACCAGCTAAAACATGAGCAACATTATTAACAGTCCTATGAACAAAGGAAAAACTGCAACAATGGAAATTTTTACTCAAAACCTGAACATCATGAGTAACGACTTCCACCTCTTGATTGACCGCAGCCTGACCATTGAGCATGTTCATGAGCAATTGAGCATCACTCTCCAAAATAACAGACCCCAAACCGAGTTGAGATCCTAACAAAATACCCTGCCGAATTGCTAAGGCTTCTGCAACCAATGAACTCGCGCACCACTGAAAAGATCCCATAGAAGCAGCAACAGAACAGCCTCGGAAATCCCTGATCACAACCCCAAAACCCCCTCTCATCACCCCTTTCTTCCAAGACCCATCCACATTAATCTTAAATGTACCAACTGGAGGCCTTTGCCATAAACTGAGCCTTCCTTCCCCACTCGATAGTACCGATGCAGGACCCAAGGAGTTCGCAGATAAGAACTCTTGTAGATACTCCACAGCCCGCTTACATACCGTCCTAGGAATAAGGTTATCTATGCAAAATATATACTTATTATCATAGCAATAATACCAACAGATAGATGTGGTTATCTATCCAAATTCATACTCTATATTATTTTAAAAAGACTTACTAATAAGATTATATCTACCAATTACGTGCTCTGTATAATCGTAATAAACCCAACAGTTGTGATTATTTATCCAAATATATAATCTTTATTGTTCCAAAAGATCAACAGATAAGGTTTTTTTAATAGTAATAAATAAGGTTATTTTTGCAAATTCTAAATTTGTATAATCACAATAAAACCAACTAATATAATTATTTATCCAAATCTATACACTGTATTATTCTAAAAGACTAACAGATAAGATTATTTATGTAAATTTGTACTCTGTACAATCATAATAAACTCAACAGATATGGTTATTTGTTCAAAAAAGAAAATAAAGTCTAGTCTAATCTTCAGCTTTTCCTTTCCCAACCACTTTGTTGTAAAAAAAAAAATAGAATACTGAAATGGTTAATAGAGTAGGACATTGTACTCCAATTCATTAAGGACATTGGCAATTTTGTCTTTTCACGGACCCTAGGCTCTAGAGTATTTTCATTAATGAACTCTATACATTACAGAAATTTAGGTTGGACTAAATGTGATTTTAGGCACCTATTTTTGGATCTTAGGCTATAGTTTAAAATATGAACTACTTGCAAAAGCTACAAAGCTAACTATTTGATATATAAGGAATAATATATCGTATAAAAAATCCAATTGGTGGGATGTTTGGTTCTTTTTGTGACGACAAATGACATACTTTCTCAAATTATTGAATTGTTTTCGCACTAAGAAAGTCATTAATTCAAATTCGAACCCCTTTTAACTATATATTTTCGTTTTGTCAACCCGTTTCATATAGTATGAATAAGGTTCTTGTCTCCACGTAATTATTAGTCCTAACCCTATTACTCAAAACACTCTGACTTGCAAAGCCACTTGGCTCGGGGATATTTATTTTTAAAAAAAAAAGTTTTTTAACTCGGCAGAAAAATTATAAGAGTTTCACGTACTTAAGCTTATGGCCCCTAGATTATCTTGCTAATTAGATTATAGGAGTCTCACTTAAGCTTATGATCTCTAGATTATCTCACTAATCAGATGTCGGTCTTGTTGAGAATCAAGACTTAATACTCTCCATATTTCTAGAAGGTTTCATAGACATTAGATTATAGGAGTTCCACTTAATAAGCTTATGGTCCCTAGATTATTTCTCTAATTAGATGTAGATCTTGTTGAGAATCAAGACTTACTCTCCATATTTTGAGAAGGTTCCAAAGAATTCAAGAATATTCTAGAATAATTTGGAATATTCTAGAATATGTATAACATTCTATTCTAGTAAATAAAATAAGTACTTATTTTTGAGATACTAAGAACCACTTATTTTTTGAATTAAAAGGTGAAGTATTGTGAGAAAAAATATGTCTCGTAAAGTATAAAATAAGTACTTTAATAAGAATTTTAGTGGAACGGGGCATAACCAAACCCATAAAGTTTTAGTCTTGAAAGGGTATGATTGGTTGTTCAAGATTCTTCAAGAACCTTTGTTGTTTTGCAGAAAGTCTAAGGAAACCAACTATGGCCACCGACGGCCACACGGGGTCCACCCCGGGCCCGCACGGATGATTCAAACCGTTTAATAATTTAAAAAAAAAACGAGTGGTGTAGGTGCTCGATCCGATCTTTCATTTTTTCATTCCGATTCCGGATTCGTGTAAGAATTGAAAGATTAGATCAATCACCTACACATATCGGATTGAGCTAAATTTTCACAGTGCTCACTTGTTTTTTTTTAAATTATTGAATGGCTCAAATCATCTGTGCAGGATCCAGAGTGGACCCCGCATAGCCGTCGGTGGCCGTAGCAGAGTTCTTTTTTGGGTAATTGATATTTTATACCAAAAACCTTACAAGATGCACAGGAGCATACTCCAAGAAGAAAACAACTACCCAATCAAGGAAAAAACCACAACCAGCCAAAGCTATCAACTGAACAAATACCCACTACTAGGGCGGAGAGGGTCACCTCTCAGTTTTGCACTGGTTTGAGCTTACCTTCGTCAAACTAAAAATACCCACTACTGCACTAGCCTAGTGGTCAGTTTTATGTGGTTCCACATGCATCAGCTCATTTATACACAATAAATATTTTTTGCCTGGTCATCGGAAACCATTGGAAAAATCATTTGGTGGTCTCGGACCACAGTGTGGTGCCCCAATATCCCATTCCATATTTTAGGGGTGAACAAAAAATTCGTCAAACCACAAATTCAGTCCTAACCAATCCAAATCAAAAGGTTTGGTTCGGTTTTTTAAATACGGTTCGGTCATAGTTTAAAAAAATTAGAAACCGCGTTATATGGTTTGGTTTGTGGATTCACATTTACGGTTATGGTTCCAAACCGATTCAAACCATATAATGCATATATATATATATATATATATAGACAGTAAGGATCTGTTGAGGGATCCCGTTTTTGGCTTTGGTGCGGGGACTGTGTTCTCAGCCCTTGGATTTAATCCAAGGGCCAGGAAAAGAAAAGAGATTAAAATTGCAAAAATTACACTTTCCCCCCTCTAAACCCACACTTCCCCCCTTTGTTTCATTTCACGCAGACCAGAGAGAGAGAGAGAGAGACGCGAACGAGAGAAGAGAAGAAGAACGCAGACGAACGAAGCAAAACGAAGACGAACGAACGGCTGAAGGTCTCTCTCTCTCTGGTTCGATTCTCTAATCTCTCTCTCTCTCTCGATTTGTTCTTGTTCGATTCTTAGGGTTTCATTTCTCTCAAAAAATTGGGGAAAGTACAGATTTTTGTGTTCTCTCTCTCTTGTCCGATCTTACAGAAGTTAGGGTTAGGATTTATTACGGTTAGGGTTTGTGACATTTGAAGAAGCTCCCAGAATATGTAGAACCCTATTTCGTAATATCCAAGTTCTGACTTCTTTTCCAATTTCTGATTTCGTAATATCAGAAATTGTGAGGATGCATTTTCTGAAAACATCCAAGGCACTGAAAACATTTTTTTGTGTAAAGGTAGACCTTGGGCTATGCTTTCCTTGTAGTTTGTGGGAGCATTTAGGCATGGTTTTGTACCCTTTTGGCCAAAGACACACAAGAGTTTGATAATGAACACCTGAGACTTTGGCCAGAGAAGTGTGAGGATGATCCAAATTGAGCCAAACTTTAGGGATAATCCAAATTGAGCCAAATGTCAAACTTCCAAATGACATACCAAAGCAAACAAAAACCAGAGGACACCCCTCAAGCACTTTATTAAACTCAGAAACTCTTCAATCCATAAGAAGCACCATGAAAAGTAATACAAAGAGCAATTAAACTCAGAAACTCTTCAATCAAACTCCAGAATAGGAAAACATAGTTAACACTAAAATTCAAATTTTGTCTCCAAAAGTATTGCTCCCGTTCATACAACGGCGATTATGCTCATCGATGCGACTGTCTTCCACTTAAAAAAATTTTGTCTCAACTGACAGAACTCCATCTCAATTTCATCCTCTACGGTTTATTTACACTCGATAAAGATATCTACATGAGGACACCCCTCAAGCACTTTATTAATTTGACGACGAATCTCCAAATCTGTCTTCATGCGGCGAAGGAAATCAACTACTTGCTCTTTCACCTTGTCACAAGGATTTGTTGTTTTGCTATTAACCGAATCAGTTGACGAGGGACTACCAATTCCGCAACCTGAAGCCACAGATTCATCTGTATAGACAAGCAATATGGGGAACACAATTGAATAACAGTCCAACAAACCAAAGAACATTAATCGGCAGCTAACTCAAGACTGGAAATCAGTTTTAATAGACATGCTAAAATATCCAATAATCTCCCAATCACAATTGAAGGAGAAGCTTTATGCTCGTTCTAAATTTCTAATTGTATCCTTACAAACTACCTTTTTCAGATTCAAAAGAGAATAACATGCACCAAGTCCATAAAACACTACCAATAACATGCATCATCGACAGTTTAACCGTCGCTGTGGGCGGCATGATGCCCCCGTCATCAGGTTAGCATTCATGTTGAATCCTACTATTACTTAACCTTCTCCCCTCTCTTAACAATATTTCCAAAAAGTTACTGTATTTTAAAAAATTGTTCTGTTTGAAAGAACAGTTTTTCTTCAAAAATGAAAACTGTTTTAGAAATAACAGTCTTCGGAAAATGCATAATGGAAAATGCTAAGACAGTCCTTGGATGGTTAAGATTCAAAAATGTTAACTTCAAAAAAATGTTTTCAGTGCCTTGGATGTTTTCAGAAAATGCATCCTCACAATTTCTGATATTACGAAATCAGAAATTGGAAAAGAAGTCAGAACTTGGATATTACGAAATAGGGTTCTACATATTCTGGGAGCTTCTTCAAATGTCACAAACCCTAACCGTAATAAATCATAACCCTAACTTCTGTAAGATCGGACAAGAGAGAGAGAACACAATTCAAATGAATTAAGAGTCCAAGGAAACCGACTATGGCCACCGACGGCCACACGGGGTCCACTCCGGGCCCACACGGATGATTCAAGCTGTTTAATAATTTAAAAAAAAAATGAGTGGTGTAGGTACTCTATCCAATCTTTCATTTTTTCATTCCGATTCCGGATTCGTGAAAAAAATGGAAGATTGGATTGATCAACTACACATATCGGATTGAGCTAAATTTTCACAAGGCTCACTTGTTTTTTTTAAAATTATTGAACGGCTCAGATCATCCATGCGGAACCCGGAATGGACCCCGTATAGCCGTCGGTGGCCATAGCAGAGTTCTTTTTTGGGTAATTGATATTTTATACTCCTACCAAAAACCTTACAAGATGCACAGGGGCATACTCCAAAAAGAAAAAAAAACTACCCAATCGAGGAAAAAACCACAACCAGCCTAAGCTATCAACTGAACAAATAGGACTATTAGATAATCCGGTGAAAAGAGAGCAAGGATATTAGGGCGGAGAGGGTCACCTCTCAATTATGGCACTAAAATGTGAAAGTAGTATTTTCCTTTTCATATCAACCATGATCTAGCTAGCTGTTGGATTAGATCCCAATTATTGTGCTACCTTTCCGGTGGGCCCCATAAAGATGGGATTGGAAAAGAAATTGCATTGGGTCGGCATTTTGGATTAACAGTCCAGCCAATAAGAAAGAAATGGGTTTCCTGCTAAAATTCAACCCGAACCACTCATTTTGTTTAACTCATCGAGCCTGCAGAACCCTACCTAATATCACACTAATGGGATATCGACGATCATATGATCATCACACATATATCTTGAAGATTTTCTCAAGAATATATCCTTCAAATAAAAAATAATCAAATACAGACGCGTTTTGTACATGTATGAGGCATTGAAATCTGATCGGTGTTTTTTATCTCCAGATATCACGAACTCGACGAGTTGAGCAAAATAATCGGTGTATCGATCGAACTTATGGGCCTGACAGCTGGGAACCTACTGTATTACACTTTTATGAGATGCTAGATAAGGGCATAATTATAATCTAATATTGAGCTTAGCTCAATGGTAACAAAATGCTTAAAGACATGCATCAGCTCATTTATACACAATAATACCCACTACTACACTAGCCTAGTGCATGGTCAGTTTTATGTGGTTCCACATGCATCAGCTCATTTATACACAATAAATATTTTTTCCCTGGTCATCGGAAACCATTGGAAAAATCATTTGGTGGTCTCGAACCACAGTGTGGCGCCCCAATATCCCATTCCATATTTTAGGGGTGAGCAAAAACTTCGTCAAATCACGAATTCAGTCCAAACCAATCCAAACCGAAAGGTTTGGTTCGGTTTTTTAATAATATGATTTGGTCATGGTTTAAAAAAATTAGAAACCGCGTTATATGGTTTGGTTTGTGGATTCACATTTACGGTTTTGATTTCAAACCGATCCAAATCATATAATGTATATGTAATGGTTTGGATTGGTTTGGTTCAATGCATTTTGTGGGTTGGTTTGGTTCTTCAAATTTATAATCCGTAGGTATTGATTTGGTTTTTAGTTTAGTGTAAAACCGAACAAATCCGGACCATGCTCACCCCTATCATATTTCAAATAGCTCATTTATTTGATAGCTATCTCCCACTGGTAACTGTGTGTATATATAGCAAGTTAGCAACGTATACAGATGAAGAGATTACAAGCAAGTGGAGTACCACTTTTCATTTCTCAATCTTTTATCATACCACTCTAAACTTTGAACACCACAGAATCCATGGAGGAGGAGAGGATTGAAACGACGATGAGCAAATTACCCCCTGAAATCCTTCGCCAAATCGTTTCATTAATCCCATTGAAAGAGGCTGTAAGAACCAGCACTCTCTCCACCTCATGGAAAACCCTCTGGACTCCATTCCAAGTCGAATTCGACTCCGACCCGAATCAAATTACCAGTGATACCAACGATGAAGCTAGCAAGAAGATAAATCAAATCGTGGGTTTGCTCTCGAGGTCCTCCAGTTCTCCAGAGCTTTGGAGATTTTCTCTCCAAACGGAGAAGACACAGAAACCTCTGTTTTTCTCAGCTGCCAAGGGTGGAGGAGGAGGAGGAGGAGAGCTGCGTCTAGATTTCTTTGAAAAGGGAAAAGAAATCCAGAGCAATTTTAACTTGGTTTTCGACCCGACTCCTAGAATCTCCAACTTCTCTTTATCGATAAAGACTCTGCATCTGGTTTCAGTCAACAAAATTACTCACAACTTGGTTTCGACTCTGTTTTCCAGCTGCCGGTTTCTCGGGCGCTTGAAGCTTGAGAAATGCAGTGGGATTCAGAGCATCGATATCAAAGCAAGTGATTCTCTCAATAGTTTTGAAGTTGTGGGTTGTGAAGAGGTAGAAAGTATTGCGATTTCTGCACCGAATTTGAAGTCCTTGTGGTACAGAGGAGCACTTCCTCTGATTCAAATAAATGGATGTCTGAATTTGGTTGATGTGGTGCTTGATTTGAGAGGAGGTTTAGGCAGAAGTGAATTTGATTGTGAGAATGTTTTGAATCTTCTTTCCTCTCTCAAGGATGTTGAGATTCTCAAGATTAGTGGGTGGCTTCTTGAGGTATTTTTACAATCTTTTGTTTTGTTTTCTTTGGTTGCTGATTTTGTCACTTCCTTTTTTGTTAACGCCACTCCCCTGCAAGTGTATTTTTGGTGCAAAAATACATTTGCAGAGGAGTGGCGTTAACAAAAAAGAGAGTGGCAAAATCATTTCTCTTTTTCTTTTGGTGTTTTAATTTTCCTTGCTTCCTTTTGGCTTAAAATCTTTTGATTACATCCTTCTGGTGTTTTTAGAACTAATTTTTCAAAAAGTATTTGAAAATTTATGTTAGAAATCAGGGGCGTTGCCAGAAATTTTGGTTAGTGGGGTCAAAAATTAGATTCATATGCAACTATATTTTTTCTACGTAGAAGTCCAAAAATAATTAAATTAAGATGTTAATTATAAGATCGATATCAACAAATAATTCATTTTTGCCTCATTATTGGCCCCAAAAGACATGTTATATTTGTAAAATAATGCATCATAGTCTCATTTCTAGCATTATCAACTCTCGAAAAGAAGATAACGCTTGGGATTTCTATGCATTTCAAACAAGTTGGGACAATTTAGATATTTTTTGTGGGGTCAAAATAGCAAAATTTGGTTGCAAACTATCAAATGTTTTGGTGGAAAATCAAAGTGAGTGGGTTCTATCCTTTAGTGCCTTCGCCCATGTAGGAAATAACAATCGAGCAGTTTGAGAAGTTTTTTTTTCCTTCACTTTATCAGAATTTTTTTTTGAAGAAGGGTAGAAGAGTAATTCCTCGAATGCTCAATTTAACTTTATTGGAATTTCTTGAATGCTCAATTTGTTAACTAACTTCAACTACTTTTTCCACTTCAAAAAAGTGGTTGTTTGCAGCAGGGGTGATTTTTGGAAGGCTTCAGTTCAGATTCAACAAGTTGAAGGAATTAAGCTGGTTTGATGCTTTGATGAACCAGACAGAGAGGGATTCGTTGGCTAGCTTCTTACACATATCACCTCACTTGGAAAAATTGTTCATCATGGTGAGAGAATAATAAGGAAGTAATGAAAGTGATACATAACCAAAACAATGTACTATTAAGCAATTTTTTCTAAGGGGTAGGGTTGTGATAATAGAAATACATGTAAGCGAAACTTTCATCTAACAAAAAAAATATATACATCTGATTAGTCAAGGTGCACTTAAGTTGCCCTAGATATCCAATTATCAAAAATATTGAAAAAAAAAACTCATCTAACAAGCCGTTAAAGAATATTTTTTTTTCATGAATATTCTGAAAAACTCTCTTCGTCCCTTTTTAATATTCCAATATTTTATGTGTCCATTTTTTAAAGTTAGTATGTAAAAGTTGGTACATTTTCATTTAATCCTGAAAAATAAATGCCATTGAAAAAGTTCGTGAGTAAAAGTGTAATGATTATGTCTCCATAAAGGATAATTGTGAAAAGTTATATAAAAAGTTGAATGTACGAAGTAGGACACTTAAAAAGAGATGGAGGGAGCAAAGATTAACTAAACTTATATAATTTGTTTCTTAAGAAAGTGGTTATCTATAGTTCAGTCTGAAATATTCCTCTTTTCTCATACCTTATTTTGAAGGAAAATACAGGCCAAGGTTTTCCCAAACCCAAAGAGAATAAATTCTCTATCAGGAAATCCAGCCATTTCCGTCCCACCAATAAATGCACGACACCTCAGCAATTGCCTTTAAAGGCTTTAGAAAGTCACGTGCACAAACAGGGGAAAAATTTTCATTGCCGAGCGGGTACACGTGGTGTCCGCTCGCACATCCGAGCCGTCCATTGCGTGTTTGAACGGCTCAGATTTGGAGAGAGAAAAAGGAGAGAGAAAATGTTGAGGTGAGAGGAGAGAGAGGGTTTCAATCCGAGCCGTTCAAAAGTGTATCGGATGGTTCAAATGCGCCGAACGGATACCACGTCGGCAATACCCGCTCGGCACTGAAAAACTCCTCACAAACAGGGCCTTCCTTTTTTCCTTTTGCTTTTGGTCATAAAAACAGGGCCTTTACAACCTGAGTACAAGTACTGTGGTTACTTTAGGGGTTGGTATTTTATTCTATTACTTTCCCACCATTACAGAAGTAGACTTTCACTATTCTATTGAAAGAGAAGCCCAAAAATCAGCTAACAGTAAAAATAAACGCACCTTTCCTTCTTTTTTTTTTTTGTTCCGTTAAAGGATTTTTGAGCTTTTTCGTTTCTGTCCATATTTAGGATGAGTTCTCCTAAATTAGAAAACAAGTTGGCTTGTCCTTATTTGAATTTTATTTTATTTTTTTGCATTTGTTAGTTTTGCGCCAAACTTTTTTGGATTATTGATTTGTCTCGACGAAAGGAATCAGAAAAGTAAATTTTTTTTACTAAGTCATTGACTTATTTTGCTAAAAAAATGGTTATTTTCTATAATATTTCGGTAGAAGTAAAAAAAAATTATTTTCCCTATTCCTCTCGTCGAGACGAATCAATAATCCACAAAAGTTTTGCGCAAAATTAAGGACAAAACAAATGAGGCCTCAAAAAAAATTCGCGTTTGTTAGTTTTGTGTCAAAATTTTTGTAAATTATTGATTCGTCTCAACGAAAGGAATTGGAAAGGTAAAAAATTATGACTTTTACCCAAATATTTTTTCAAATATATAAGATAAAGCGCAAAAAACCAGTTTTATATTGAGAACGTCACTTTCCAAAGCATTTAAAGGCATTCGCTGAGGTTTCACGCATTAATTGGTGGGGCGGAAATGACTGGGTTTCCTGATCAACCGGAGAGAATTTATTCTCAACAGAGTTATAATCTATCAAGTATATGAGAGAAAATAAATTTTCTTTTCACTCCCTTTGTGCCACTTCATTTTCTTTCATTTTTTATTATCAGCATTTTCCCCCCTTCCTAATCGAAAGGACTCTTAATTCATTTGAATTATGTGCAGATTGATCAAAACTTGAGCTCCATCATCCCATGCCCATATTTCCACCAATTTTGGTTCGAGCCTCACTTGTGGATGGACTACGAAACGGTGACGTCAAATGTTTGTCAACTTGAACGTCTGAAACTCATTCAATTGGAAGGTTTTACAAATGAAGAGGATGATCAGTTGATGATGCTAATGGATCTTTTACTTAGGAAGTCAATTGCTCTTAAATCCATGATTGTAATATCACCGGAAAAACAGTCATGGCGGGTCACGAAAATTCCCAAGAGTCAGTTGAACCAGACATCCGCGTGCAGTCCGAAGCGATTAGTTCTTTCTTCTCAGAACGAGGACTACTTTTTTGGATTAATCGAAGAAGAAAATAGTTTCCGTTGGTTGTAAATTTAGGTGTTCAAGCTTTTGATTTGTAAGGAGGGATGCATAGACCCACAACCAGCAGTGTATATGGCGGTAAGGGCTGGCCGGACTCGCAGTGTAAGTAGGTGGAGTGTGCCGGTAAGTGGTGAGCTGAAGGTTAATGTGGACGGAGCGTGGAAATATGTGCCAGGCCAAGGGACACTACAAAAAAAAATGGTCTATCGCGATGATCGAAATCCAAAATTCGTCGTGAAATGGTACCTTTTGTCGAGGAAGCTTTGGCGTGGAGAGCAGCTTTGGATTTCTCACTGATGTTGGGTCTGAGATAAATTGTGGTGGAAGGGGATCCTCGTCAACTGGTTAGAATTTTATCTAGAGAAGTTGTGTGCCCGGCAGGGGTGGATGTGATTGTAGAAGATATTCGACGGGCAGTGCCTAATTTTTTGTGTTGTGAATTCCGGTTTGTTTGGAGAACGGCTAATTCAGTTGTTCATGTTTTAGCTAGTTCGGGTTTGCGAGGTCCTAGTGTAAGGACTTGGAAAGTTAGGCCTCCTATTTGGTTATTGAGTTCTCTTGAGCACGATAATCACTGTCTTTGATGTATTCTTGTTGATTATGGAATAAAATTCCTACCGTTTTGACAAAAATAAAAATAAAAGCTTTTGATTTTTGATTTTTTCCTTCGGGAGGGAGAGGAGTGAAATGTCGTAAAATGGAAGGAATTGTATATATGGCCCTACAAAAATAAGTGATATAATAAAGCTCAGAGATATCATAAAGACACTGTAGATATAATATTATTTCAGACTGGACTGTTCAAAATACTTTTGGACGACCGAAATTGAGCTCCGTAAACAAGATTTTCTCTTGAGTTGTGAGATATATGTTGGGCTTGCCCAAGTACGTTGCAGTTTGTTCACTGATTGGACCTCAACAATAAATGAAAATAAATCACAGAGTGAAGGTTCAAGTTATGAATATCGTGTGCTTATAGTGTGACTCTCCTATGACGTAAAATAGGACCCATCACGGTTTTACTTGACGATCCGAGCCATGAATTTTTTAAGCCTCAATCATGGTTTCATCATTCATGTTTAAAAAAAAAAGATCTATCGGACACAAGTATTTAGTTGGACGAAGCATAATTGTCATATGAGAAATGGACAATAGACCCTACTCATTTCTTCTATTTTCTTTGCATGAACCCATAAAAAAATATTTGAAGAATATTGAGCAGTTCGAATCATCTTTGTGGGGCTCGAGATGGGCTCCACAAAAGATCAAAAAATCATTAATCGGAAACATTCTCCAGAGCGGCATACATTTAAGTCATGATTTAGAACTATCATGATTATCACAATATAAACATTAAGCAGAAATAAAAATCAAAAGCGGCGTACCCTGATCCATTCTTGCAGGACTTGAGCAACCCAATAATAACTTGGAGTAGCCATGATTTTACCAAGAGAATTAAGCCCTAGATGGAAGATGAGTTTCTCTCACTTGTCATTCTTTCTAGACATTCTTTTATAGGCAGAGAGAAGACTGGTTTTTTAATGAACATTATACTTATTTTTCATCAAAGTAAAGTGTATAAAGGAAATAACTTCTCTATTTGACCAATAGAAAAATTTAGGTCTAAAGATATGAAAAATCTTAATAAATTCATACTTAATATGTGCAATGTACAACATACGGGCCGCTGCAATGACTAAATTAAAATATAGTCTTACAGAAATGACAATCCTTCTTTTAAAAATAAGATCATGCACATGTTTTGATATAAAATAGAGCAATTTTTGTCTACACATATAAACATAAGCACCTTACAACCGTTGATCGCCTTCAAGCTAAGATCGTAGCCGTCCGATTAAGAGAATATTTTCTTAAGTTATACTTAGACCTAGTGTTGTGGTAATATATACACTTTCCTTTCCAATTTATTACCTTTTGGTTTTTTCATTTTAAGTTAATGTTATTTCAAGAGGATTGATAATTACTAACCTGTAAATTATTGCCATTTTTTATTTCATCTCTCTACCTTAGCATGAGCTTTTTAAAGTGAGGCAGAGAGTGAGTAGGTTATATCAGACGGGTAGAGCAGACAATTTATTTAAGTTGGAACTGTATTTCGTTTGAACGTGCATTTAGGCACGGGCATCCGCTAGTGTTTTGATAAATGAGATAATCTACTGGCATGAGCTCGTGAAATGAACTCGCCTGTTTAAAAAAGCAAGCGGAACTACCATGACAACTGCTTCTCGACAACTTGAATACGATTCTCGATATCTTGCCGTTTTGATCAATTTATCGTTGGTGTATATCCTTCATCTCTTATGTAAGTTTAATTTGTCACATTCATGTGCAATATGTCTTTTTTGTATTGTACTAGATGCACCTGATGATTTGTAATATTGTTGCTATCTATGTAGTTCGGATAAATAAGCCAGAGTGGCTTATTTTTTGTCCTTATTTAAATTTTTTTTGCATTTTGTGGCTTATTGTCAATTTTTTGGGGATTATTGCTTCGTTATGACAAGAGGAATCTAAAAAGTAAAAAATTTTGGTCGAAATCCAATTTTTTTTGAATTTCGACGAAAATTGGCGGGAAAGCCACTTTTTTCGTCTTTATTCAAAAAAAATTGGATTTCGACAAATTTTTTTTACTTTTTAGATTCCTCTCGTCATAACGAAGCAATAATCCTCAAAAAATTGACAATAAGCCACAAATTGCAAAAAAAAATTGAATAAGGACCAAAAAAATTTGGCGGGAAAGCCAAATGGCTTTTTTAGAAGAACAACACAGAAATTATTCAATAGTCTGTGAATACTATTGAATAATTATTCATGAGTATTTCTTTTTATTGAATAACTATTGAATAAGTATTTCTTTTTAAAAAATCAAACGGTCTAATTCATGAGTAATTATTCAATAGTCTGTGAATACTGCCACGTGGTCCTCTGGACAACTTTACAACCACACATTTTTGGGGAATCCATACACTTAGTGCCAGTAGTAGACCCCACAGAAATGTGTGGTTGTAAAGTGGTCCGGAGCATCACGTGACGGTGCTCTCAAACAATTGTATAATTTCGCCTAGTTCATTACATAAAAAGGAGGTGATTTTGGCACTCCACTTTTTGCCAATGGCACTCCACTTTTAGTTTTGTTTTCTAACATGATTAACATACAAAGGGGAGTGTCAATGACTAAAACTAGAGTACCAAAATCAATTTCCTACATAAAATGGCGTGCAGCGGATCAATTTCAAGATAAAAAAACTGAAAAAAGGAGAAAAAAGAGTTTGTTTGTGGAGAAAAGGAAAAGAGTTGCAGAACAAAAGCTGATAAAGCTTGGAACTGATCTTGTGAAAAAGGTTTTTCCCAGAAAGATCACATTCTGATATAAAAAAAGAAAAGAAAAGAAAGATCACATTTCAGACTCATCGTCTACTAGGAAACCATGAAGGTCTCCCTAAAGGACAAAACAAAACTCCCACTTGCCACACCTTACTTACCTATACATTTTTTTTTTTTTTTAGCCGATACTTACCTATACATTGCTTCCACCTCACTCTGCCTAGTGACTACAGGAGTCAAGTCCTCTGCTTTTCTCCCTTCCATGATTCCATCTTCTCCGCCCATTGAGGGGTGTTTCACTTTCTTAAAAAAAGAACTTTTAGAAAAGAAAAATAATTTTTAGCAAAAAGTGTTTTGTGCCCACCAATATAAATCTTGTTTGATAGATCTCATTGAGATCTTTTATACGGTGCAAAAAAAATTTAAAAATTATTTTTCATTTTCATTATATTTGAGCTTGAAATTACATTATTTTTGAAGAAGAAGGTTTAAAAAGAAAACGGAACGGCACCTGAATCCACCCCCAGTTTTAACCCACACAATGCGCGTGCGCAAGCGTGAACGTGAATGTAAAACTTTTTCTGATAATATTTCAAAATACTATAAAATGCGAGAACGATAATCAAAGAATGGGGTTGTAAAGCGAGTGTTAAAAACGGAAACGATGGATCTTATTGAAAAATATTTGTGACCCATCACCATACCTTAGCCACGCAATGTACAGGCAGGGGCAGGCACAGGAACGCGAGTTTGAAAGCGTCTTTCACAAAATTTCTCAAACAACTAATGACTTGTTTGGATGGTGTTTTGAAAATTTTTGAGTTTGATTTTTGGGTAATTAGTAGAGAAAGAAATTAGGGTAATAATTGAAGATAGGGGTAATGAGTGAAGAGAGAAATGAGAATAGTGATTGGAGAGGAAAAAGAAATAACTGTAATGATTGAAAATAAGGGTAATGAGTGTTTTTTGAGTTGGATTTTTTTTTCTTTCAAAATACCATCTAAACAAGGCATAAATTTCTGAATGCGAGAATTAAGAACGGGATTGCAGAGCGAGAACGAAGAGCGAAGACTATTTTAAAAGATTACGTGACTAGGCACAAAACACTTTTTGCTGCAATTGATCATACCCTTGGCCATAAAGTAGAATCTTTTACTTGCTCCCCAAGCCTTCTCTGCCCACATCAATCTATGCATACATAAAATCACACATCCAACACTTTCCATAATCCTCACCTGAAATGCTCTCACCATGGCCACAACCATCAACCTTGCCTGCGAGAGTGATTGCAAAGAAATTCATCAAACATTTGGAAATTTCAGCCACCTAACCCAAGCACTGGCTACAAAATCCCAAATCCAGAGAACCCAAATCAGGGAAAAATACATGGAAATATACGGTGAGGATTTGATCAATTGCCTCCGAATGAGAACAACCCAGTTGGCCAAGAGTGAAGGAAATGAGCTTGGGGAATCATCCAGCGCTGCTGCGGGTTCAGCCTTGGCCCTGTGGATGCTTGATCCAGTTGAGCGCGATGCGGTTGTGGCCAGGGAAGCGCTTGATCAGAAGAGTGAGATCACCAATTTTAGGGCACTCGTTGAGATGTTTGTGGGCAGGAAATCAAGCCATGTTGTTCTGATAAAGCAAGTTTATCAAGTCAGGTTTGGAAGGGTGATTGACCAGGATATCCTCTGCATTGAACCTCCCCATGACCCATACAAGAAGGTAAAGAGCATTTTTATTTATAATTTAGGATTTCCGGGCCAGCTCATGCGCACCTCGACTAGTTCTGGGATCAATTCCATCGCCGAATTATGGGGGTCTCAATTAAAATCAGAGCAAAGTTTTGTATGGATTTTTTTTTTTTTGATCCGCAGTTTTGTATGGATTTAATGAAGTGCATTTTAGGTACTCTTTTTCGATGTTTTTTTTTCTTTTTTTCTTTTTTTTTTCAGTTCTTGAAGTAGAATGTATAAAAAGGTTTGGGTTTTTATGTTTCTTTCACAATGGGCTTGTGATTTTCGGAAGAAGTTTTAATTTTCTAGAATACTTTTTAGGAATAATTTGTGACAATTAATTATACTTATCATTCAATATGGATTTTTTTTTGTCATCGAAAATGCTATGGCCACCCACGTGGCTATTACCGACCTTGCACCGATGGCCACGCGGGGCCATTACGGTCCCACACGGAAAATTCAAGCGGTTCAATAATTTGGAAGAAAAAAAAAACCGAATGGCCATGTGAAACATCAGTTTAATTCAATATGTATAGGTGCTCAATCCAATCATTCTATTTTTCATTGAGATTACAGAAAGGTCGGTATAGCCACCGTCGGTGGCCATAGAAGGGCTCTTTTTAGTTAGTGTGAGATCCAGGAGTGGACATCACACGGTCTATCTGTACACGATTTATGTGCATTTGGTCCAACTGATTCACTAAGGGGATGTGGGTGGTGGGTTTTTTTTTGCCAGATTTTAGTTGCATTGGTTGCATCACACAAAGCCCACCATGCAGATTTGAGCCAACACATAGCCAAATGTGATGCCAGGAGGCTCTACCAAACAGGGGAAGGAAGGTCAGGAGCCATAGACGAAGCTGTTGTGCTTGAGTTACTCAGTAAAAGGAGCATTCCGCAGCTCAACCTCACATTTTCTACCTACAAGCATATCTATGGTCATGATTATGCAAAGGTAACCAAAAAAACAAACAAATTTTTTTGTTATTGATATTTATTTTATTTTATGTAGACTTAGTTTGTAGTCTATCATATCAATCAAATCATTTTCAGTGTGTTACATATTCTAGGACAGGGGCTACAAACAGGAATTAATCTGAGAAACCGTAAAAGACGGACGCGGGGCGCTGCTGTCCCCTTAGGGGCAGCAGCTTGCGACTGTGCCCGAATTTTGGGCCCACTTCGGTCTCGATCCGATGATCGGAAGCGTTCACTTCGTAGAGCTCGTCGAGTAGAACAACTATGCAAAAAATCAACTTAATTGGATATCATTAAGTGTCTGATCGGAACCTTTTTATCTTGAAAAAAATGGATCCGAAATACTGGATCAAATCCACTATAACCCATGGACCAAGAGTTATATAAGTTTCAATCAGACACTTAATGATATCTAATTAAGCTGATTTTTTGCATAACTGTTCTACTCGAAAAGCTCTACGAAGTGAATGTTTCCGATCATCAGAGCGAGACCGGAGTGGGCCCAGAATTCAGGCACAGCCGCAAGCTGCTGTCCCCTTGGGACAGCAGCGCCCCCGCTTCCGTAAAAGACTAGTATTAATAATTTTGAAAGACCTGTTTTAAACAGTGTGAGCCTTTTTTGGGTCCTCTCTAGTCTATTTGACGGATTGAACGCTCCTGTTGAGGTCATTTATGTAGTGTTTGGATGAGTTTTTAAGAAATTTTTGAAAATTTCTTGGAGTTATGAGTAGAGAGAGAAATGATTGGAAGTAAGGGTAATAAGTGGAGATAGATAGAGAGAGAAATGAGAATAATGATTGGAGATAGAGGTAATGAGTGGAGAGTAATAATTAAAAGTTGGGGTAATAAGTATTTTTTGAGTTGAAATTTTTTTTTCAAAAAAGGAACCGAGCAAGGCATTATGTGCTTTTCTTGAGCCCCCACTTCGATAATCAGAATTGTCTCGGTTTGGAGCTCGTCGACAACATCGACATGCTAAAAATCACATGGATTAGTTTCAATCGTTATCTGGTTAACGTGATTTTTGGCGTAGTTCGTGTTCTCAATGAATTCTAAAGACATTTGGGTCCTCTCTAGTCTCTAGTCTAGTTGGTCCTCTCTAGTCTCTAGTCTAGTTGATGGATTGAACGCTCCACCAAAGGTCATTTATGTGCTTTTCTTGAGCCCACTTCAATAGTAATTAGAATCATCACTATTTAGAGCTCGTCGAAACATGCTAAAAACCACAAGGATCAGATATCTGTTGCTGAGATTTGGAAATACATTTATCTTGAATTTTTTTTTTAATTGCGGTATCATATCAATTGTTATCCGGTTAATGTGATTTTTGGTATAGGTGATGATCTCGATGAGTTCTAAAGTTTGAATGGTTTTGATCATCGAATTGGGCATGGGAAAGGGCCTACAAACTGTGTACATTAAGCCGCCCCCTTTTTAAACGCCGTTATCGATTGCCAATTGGTTTTCAGAATACGAATAACAAATGATGGGTCTTTTGGTTATTCTCATTTTACAGTCTCTCAAGAATGAAAACTACGGGGAGTTTGAGGCTGCTCTGGATGTGGTAGTAAAATGCATATACAACCCTCCAAAATATTATGCTCAGGTATTTTCCTCATTAGATTTTAATTTACAGTATTTGTATTCCATTGCAGATAAAGCATATCACTCTTTATACAGTGGTGCTACCTCCACCGCTCCCCCCACCGTAGCTCTCATAAGAACGATTATTCTTATGACCAAATAAATAACAACTTACTTACTTCTCGAGCTGAAAGCCTGTAATTCCGCGATTCCTACGATGCATATATGGACTTGCTATTCTAGTAGCAGAATCATTGGATAGGAAACAAATATATACTAGCAAACTTTCGGAATCGATTATTGGATCAACTCACTCAAGGAAAATGATGTACATTATCCACAATACATTATAGTATTAGATTATAGTTCTACTCATAATAATTGTGATATCTACACTTGTTAGAATATGCACTACACGATCCCCGAATCCCTCCTAGAACAGGGGACCTTGTAGTCACTTTCGTAATCAATTATTGGACCAACTCACCCAATAAAGAAAATAATGTACATTATCCACAAGACATTATATTATATTATAGTTCTACTCGTACTAATTGTGATATATATCTACATTACATTTGTTAGAATATGCACCACACGATCCCCGTGTCCCTCCTGAAACAGGGGATCTTGTAGTGCGCGATCCGAGCTGTCCATCTCTACAATTGTTCAGATTCATATTGGTAAGACATTTTATCTGATCATATCCCACTTGTAAGATACTTTTGGCAAATTTGGACCATTAAAAACACTTTTGGACGGCTCATATCGTACACTACAGGATATATCTATCTATGGTTTCATCTTTAGACACATGACAATTGGTTGCAGACACTGCATGGGAGCATAAAAGGAATGACAAAAGACAAGGGTGGTCTGGCACGTGTGATTCTGAGCAGGGCTGAGGTGGACATGGATGAGATTCAAAGGGTGTACAGGAAAAAATATGGAGTAGGAATGATTGAAGCCATTTGTGAGAGCATTCCGGCAGGGGATTACAGAGACTTTCTCGTTGCCTTGGCCAAAAAAGCAAGCACTACTGCCTCTGCTTTCTCTCTTGATGGTTTATGCCCTCCTAGTTACTAAGTTTTTGTTTTAGAACCGGATGTCTGGACCATGACTTGTGTGTAACTTGACTAATTCTGGGGTTCTGAAGATAACGTCCAGGCAAACCCTTCGGTGGCCGGTTTGGAACGTTTGCCTCTTTTAGTTGTGTATTTATTGTTTCTTTCCTTAACCAGCTCTAGTTCTGTGCATTTTTATTAACCGGCACAACTTGTTAGGAATAGTGTAATACAGTAGTAGCATGAATAGAACTATACATTTCCTTAAAAAACTTTGTTTCTCCTCTGTTTTTTCTTTTCTTTTTTGCTTGGCAAAAATTAGCATTATTAGAATGGTTAGATTAGCACTTTGGAAGAGGAATTTGAGCTCTTCACATTCTTTCTCCTTCTCTTCTGATGTTGTTGAACGAACAATCTCTCTCTCTCTCTCTCTCTCTCTCTCTCTCTCTCTCTCTCTCTCTCTCTCTCTCTCTATATATATATATATATATATATATATATATATATATATATATATATATATTAGTATTATTTCTAGCGTATTAGCTTCTAAATGATTTTACATAAATCCAAATCGAACAACTAAACAGGTAACTTTGTCTGTTAATCGTACGAATGGAATACAAAAAATAGAATTTCATAGATAACCCTATCAATTAGCAATACAAATCAATATTGAGATTTAAAATTCTTTTACTTGTTAACAATATGAATGACATATAGAGAACACAACTCCATAGATGACTTTATTTGGTAACAGTGATAACGGTATATATGGATGAACTACAAAGAAAACAAACCTCAAAGATAACATTAGTTGTATTTGGAACAATATATAGATGGACTCTAGTGATTTTTTATTTATTTGCAAACTATGAACTATAGAGAATAGAAACCTCAAAGATAACGTTACCTTCCCAATATGGATGAACTATGGAAAAATAAGCACTAGAGATAACGTTTTCTGTTATTGGAACAGTATCGCAAAATGCATGGAACTATGTTGGTGCCTAAAACTTAATTAACCAAAATCGTGGTTAGTAGTTAGTTAAAGTAAATAAAAATTTAATTATGAATTTGAAAGTTTGTTTAAAAAAAGGTTGTTGAAGAAGGTTGCCAAATTTTAGCTTTGCCACTACTCGAGCAGTTTGGCCAACTTATAGTAAAAAAACACCATAGCAAGCCAAAATTTGGCTTTGGCTTCCAAAAAATTACTCCAACCATCAAAGTTAGTTGACATATTCATGCCAAATTTTATTATTTTTACATGACGCTTGTCGGCAGACTTTTATTTTTTATAGCGTTAATTTTTCAAAATGCTACGCTCCGAGAAGGTGGAGCCCAGAAACTATCCCGGAATGGGACGTGGCACTCCACCTCATTTGGATGGGTCCCTCATCATTCAACCAATAAAAATCATTTTTCTCTCTCATCCCAACACTTTCTCTCTCATTTTTCTCTCTCCAAATCTGAGCCGTTCAAACACGCAATGGATGGTTTGGATGCTCGAGCGGGCATCACGTGGTACCCGCTCGGCACTAAAAAAAATTCTCTCTTCTTGAAACAAGTATTTTGATCTTGAAGTTTTAAGGATATTTTGGGAAACTTCATTTCTGTACTTAAATGTGGTTGTAATTAAAATATTCCTAAGTTTGGAATTAATGTAATCCTAAACTAAAATATAAAATTAAAGTTTCCAGCGTACAAAAATGAAAATCAAAATAAAAGTTTCAAGATTCTTTCTTAAAGCTTATTGTTCAAGCAGTGTCCAGACTTGGAGTTTAGGCTCCGATTGATTGTTTCGATGTAAAATGTTTTTTTAGAAAACAAATTTCAAATTTTTATTTTTTGGTGTTTGGTTGGTACATAAAAAATATTTTTAGAAATCGACAAAATATATAGTACATAGAGAGAGAGAGAGAGAGAGGGAATTGAACGTGGGTACAGATTGAGGATCGATGAAATTGAGCAGTTAGAATTACAGTAGAAGGCAGCACGTTTATTTCGGAAAATAACTTACGGAAGATTTAAGGGTAAGTCATTTTCATCCAATTAATGGAAAATGTTTTCCTCACTTTTTTTACAACCAAACACCAAAAAATAGGTAAAACATTTTCTCGAAAAACATTTACATCGAAACAAATGGAGCCTTAGTGTAACAAAACAAAAAAAAAAACTTTCGAAAGAAAAGGAACATTAAGAAACAAAAGTTTGAAGTTTGAACCCATGTTTAGCTCTCGACTTTGTTAACAAAAATTAACAAATTACGTGTGTAAGAGTACTATTTTTGAGAAAGGGGAAAAAAAATCAAGTCTATTTTACATTAAATCCACTAAAAAAAAGAAAAGAAATAACTTGTTTTCCTCCTTCTATTTTCCCTTTTATCCTAAGCGTTCCAACCGACACTACTCTCTCCCTCTCTCGGAATTTTTTGGTGTCGGGTGGATATACCCCACGTGATACCCGTTCGACACATCTGAGCCGTCCAATACACTTTTGAACGGTTCGGATTGAAACTTTCTCTCTCCTCTCATCTCAACACTTTCTCTCCAAATCCGAATGGATACCACGTGGTATCATCCACTGGGCACTGCAAAATTTTCCACCTCTCTCTCTCTCTCTCTCTCTCTCTCTCTCGAAGTTGAAATGAAAGAAAGCTTTCCCCCTATCCTAGAGGGCTTCTTTTGTCCTCTGCTTTGTCAATAGCCACAGAATATCTCACATATCATTAATAAGAGCAGCCGACACTGAAAATCACTTGTGTTAGCACACAAAAAAATTAGGTGCAGCTGTGTGACAGTGACCCCCCAATCCTATGTGAGTGCCTGTGTCTCCGGTATTAGGTGGTGTTCCATTTTAAGAAAAAATGTTTTTTTTTTCAAACGGAGGTAATTTCAAGTCCAAA
Source organism: Rhododendron henanense subsp. lingbaoense (assembly GCA_020567845.1). Taxonomy (NCBI): domain Eukaryota; kingdom Viridiplantae; phylum Streptophyta; class Magnoliopsida; order Ericales; family Ericaceae; genus Rhododendron; species Rhododendron henanense. Next base: position 8,773,349 of record CM036317.1, read on the forward strand.
AATCATGTGTTTACGCAAATAATTTTCTTAACAATATAGATCTTGTTTGATAGATCTCATTAAGATCTTTTAAACGGTGCAAAAAAAATTGAAAAAATATTTTTCATTTTCATTATATTTGAGTTTGAAATTACCTCCGTTTGAAAAAAAACTACTATCGACAATTTTTTTCATTTCAAGATTTTCTTTATTTGGTACCAATTAATGGTTCTTATTCGTGCATAGCATGAGTTTTACGCTAGTTAAAGCAAATCAAACTCCAAAGGCTAAATGGAATCAGACATGTGCCTAATTCTATTTCAATCATTTTTCTTAACTGAAGAGTAAAATAGTAAAATATTCATATGATAAGTTTTGAAACTTACTCAAAATTATTATAGTTCAATAGAAGGCCATAAGTTTTCGTGGTGCCCTGTTGTTTGTCTGTCTCAAAAACCAACACGTCTCTTTGCGGACGGTCTCCAATAAGTTTTCTTCCCAATTATTACTTTGATTTCTATATCTATCTCCTTATCTCTTCACTCATTATCCCAAAAAACACAAACCAAACAAATTGGCGTGAAATTTGAGGCCGAGTGGTACTTGTCAGTAGATATCTCCAATGGCGTGAAATCTGGGGTTGGCCATAGTCATGTTGCCATCAGTACTATAAATCCAAGGAGGAGGAAGAGGACCAATACCAATTGGATGGCATAATTCAAGTCTTCCTATAGGACAAACAGATTATATCGAGGGCAAAGCATTAGTCGATAAGCAATCGATGGTCTAAAATTTGGGGTCGCCAATAGTCATGTTTCCATCGGTATAAATCCAAGGAGGAGGAAGAGGACCAAAACCGATTGGATGGCATAAAACAAGTCTTCCTATGGGACAAACACGGCTATCGAATGGTCTGAACTCCTTGATTTCGGTAAATTTGGTCCGATTTGGCACCAATTTTACCACTAAATTGGTTTACACTGTTTTGAAACCGTGTAACCGAGACTGGACCAAATAACTTCGGTGTTGGTCTAGTTAAGTTTATTCGATTTGATCCAATACACTCGGTTTATTCAACTTAATTTGAGCCGTATATAATAAAGCTCTGAGACAAATACGAATAGATAAAATATTTAATTGAGTCTAGGAACAACTTCTACACAACCCGTGTGCCTTGACAATTTTTAAAAAAAAGGGCCCCATAAAATTAGAAACCATAAAATGGCATTAAAAAACTATGAACTTATGAAGAGACGATTTCTATGTATGCTAAATCCATCAAACCAAATCTTGGAGGTGCTCGTGCCCAAATCTTGGTTGTCTTTGAGTAAACATCAGTTGGTTGGTTCGGTGTAAGTTTCTCAAATTTGCCTTTATGTAGAAAATAGTTGAGGTAGCTATTACGATCCACTTTAAAAGATAAAGGACAAAAGGAATTCCATCACATTTTTCTCTTTGATTTGTTAGAATTTTATACTCTTTGAAAGATGGATTCAAGGAGTTGTCGGAATTGGCTTGCACTGGTGATAAGGTTTGTGCTTCTTTTTTTTTAATAGGCAGGTTTGTGCTTAGTCACATAATCTTTCAAAATGACCAACGCTCGCGCTCTCAATCCTCACACCCGTGATTTTTAGTTGTTTTGGAGGTTTTTGAGAAACGCTTTCACGCTCGCACACTCGCATGCGCTTTATGTGACTTAGGGTTTATGTACAAAAAGGATAATGTATAATCTCAAAAACCAAAGAAATGAAGCCACGTGTCCCATAATGTAGAAGCATAGGAAAGTGAACGGGCCGGTATTTTCTCTCTAGAATTAAGAGCATCTCCAACCCATCTTTATTTCGTAAAAATAGAAAATGGTTGGATGTGGCATATTAATGAGGGGAGATGTTGTACTTTTTGGGAGAATCAATTTCAACAACACAGTCATGTTAAAAGATGAATGACAATTACCTCGCGAATAACGCATGAATCGTCCAACTATACATCGTTATAAACGGATATACATATATATACACACACACACTCTGTGTGTATTTAAGTAATTATCTTGCAGTTCGGTTATAGTTATGGTTTGGTTCTGTTTTCAGTGCGGTTATCACATGAAACTAAAACCGGAACTGAACTGGCTAGTTTTTCGAAATGAAAAACGAAAACCACGGTTAAAACCAGCACCAATCGGTTCTGTACTATTTCGGTAACCAACGATTTGGACGATATTGTCATCTCTATTGGGAAATAAACCAAGGTAGATACTAATACAAAATAAGAATGATGAGTTAACCATTGAGTTATCTGTTCAATAGATAAGTAGGTCTTTTTTTAGGCATTGGAGATAAAAAAAAAATTCTGGTAACTCAGAGCAGTAGCGTAGTCAGAAATTTAAGTCGGTGGGGGCACCATTGAACGTGATCTTAGAATTTGTTATCTTCTACTTATAGTAAACAACCACAATATGAAAAAAAAAATGAACTTAAATGCTATAATATACATATAGATAACGAGTCTTTATGAAAAACAAATACGTAAAAGAGAACTTTTTTTGAAACTTAACAAAGATACTAAGGATGAGAGGAAAAATGTGTATAGTTTTTTAATACAAATTGTCACGACCTTTATAATTTGGGGTAAAATTAAAATTATTGAGCAAGCAGGGGCACGAGCACCCATTGGTCTCACTATGTAAAAAATAAAGTTGTCAATATAGTCTTAAGCTCTGTGCAGTGGTACTTGTGAAAAAAGAAGAGAAAATTTTAAATATTTTCTTTCCTTGTTTGGTTCTTAAAAAAAAAATCTCAGTCCAACTTTCTGAATTTTGTCACTGTGTGAATTTTCCGACGACTTTCACAAAATTCGTAGTATTTTTTCCGGCGACTTTCACAAAATTAGCAGTGTTTTTTCTGGCGACTTTTCACAAAATTCACGGTGTTTTTTTCCAACGAATTTTCCGGCGACTTAAACAAATTCACTATTATAGATCAATGTGAATTTCACACAGTGACAAATTTCACTACATCAGAATCTCAGATCCAGTTAATCTCAAATTCGCAGTGGTTATTCACAAGTTTTTAAATATTTTTTCAATCGCCAGGCGTACGGTGGCGCGTCCTTGCCGAGGTCCATCGACGCCGGAGGGATTGCCGCGTACTGCATCAAGAAATTCCCCTGGATCACATTCTCCTCCTCGTCCAGGTCCCCGTTGTTATCCCCCTCGTCGAAGTTGAGCGCGTAACTGAGGGGATCGGACTGGAACTTCCCGTGCCTGACAACTCTGCCGCCGTCGCCGCTCTTGTTTCTCCGGTTGTACCGCCGGATGAAGGTCTTCCACCTCGGATCGGCCACGATCTCCGTCCACTCCTGAGTCCTCATCAGCGCATTGACCCACCGCCCGTCCTCGCCCAGACCCGATCGGAGGGACCCGAGTCGCGGAGCAGCAGCGGTCCCTCTGGAAAGCCATTTCGGCCTTTCCTTCGTCGAGTTCGGCGTCCTTTGGCGTGAATTCATGGGTTTTATCGTCCAGAAAAATATCACTGTGTTTGATTCACAATTTTGGATTGAAAATTTTGAGTTAAAATTAGAGGTGGCAATCCAAACCCATATTTCTTAACCCGTCCAAATCCGCCAACTTATAACCCAACCCAATCCGCCCATATTATGTAATGGGTTGATATGGGTTCAACCCATATTTAGATGGGTTGAGAGTGGGTTAAATATGGGTCAGAATTAAAAATGGCCCAACACCTTTTTCTCTCTCAGCCCACACTCTCCCCCGTCTTTCTCTGGTACACATTTGGCGTCGAGATTAGGAGAGAGAGTAAATAAACCCAAGTGTAGAGAGAGAGATAGACAACCAGATCAAATTCAATCCTACTCCTTCATTTCAACTCCTCTCTCTCTCTCTCTCTCCCTCCTTTATGAACTCCCGTTTTTTTGCTAGAAAAATGTCCCAGTGATATAAGTACACTAAATTCTCTCTCTCTTTCTCTAAGAATCTCTCCTTTCCAGTGAGATAAGTACACCAATTTTTTTTGACTTTTTTTTTAAAGTGATTTTTTTCAAAAATATATAAGTAAAGGACAAAAAATTTTACTTTTCCATTTGCCACCTCTAAAATTCATCCACACAAATTCTCTATCTCTCTCTCTCTCTCCAATCCCTTGAGCTCCTATAAGCGACAAGTATTTTACGATTTTTGATTCGCTCCAATCAGAAAAGTACAGAGTAAAATTTTTTGACTTTTACCCAAATATTTTTGAAAACATCCAAGATAAAGCCCAAAAAACCGGTTGTTGAGATTTATCTTGAATATTACAAAAAATATTAGGGTAAAAGTTAAAAAAAAATTACTTTTTCGATTCTCTCGTTGAGACGAACTAATAGGAATAAAAAGTTTGTCGCAAAACAAACAAATACAAAAAATTGAGTTTTAATCATAAAATTTTACTTTTCTGAATTCCCTTATTAAGACAAATCACCCGCGGGGGGAAGGGAGAAAAAGGAAAACAAAAAACAAAACCAAAACCAAAAAAAAAAAGAGGGGAGGAAAACGGGTTGGGTTGGGCTGGTTTGGGTTTTGCTTGACCCATATTTGACCCGACCCGTTTCAACCCGTTTACTTTTTGACCCATATTCGACCCACCCATATTTGACCCACGACCCGTTTCAACCCGCCCAAAACCGCCCGGACCCGCCCGTTTGCCACCTCTAGTTAAAATGTAAAAATATGTGATTGGATGAGTTATTTGAAAAATAAATGAAACCCCTGACTAAGACTTAACAGAAAAGTAAAAAAGAAAAAGGGACGAATAAAAACCCAGTTGGCAAGTAGGACAGTCTGTCCTCTTCCAGACTCTCTATTCAATTCATCCCAACCACTCTTCAATTCATCCCGACCACTCATCTCTCTCTTCAAACTTCATCCCAACCACTCATCTCTCTTTTGGAAATTCATCCCCTCCATGTATAGCAAAACTCTTTAATGGCTGGGGAAATTCAAAAAATTCCCCCTAGATTTCTCATACTTTCAACATTTATCTCTCTATCTCTCTCCACTTATTACTCCTATTATTTTTCAAAAAAAATTTCAAAACACAAACCAAACACACAATAATTTTTTTTTCACAGGTATCCAATAACAGGTGAAAAGCTGGGGGAAGGACAGAGGAGGGTGGGAGTGGTGGGAGCCCATTTTACTGTACACCACATGGTTGAATAGTCAGATTGTACACCACATGGTTGAATAGTCAGATTTTACAGTCAAAGAGGTAGTCTTTGTCGGCCTTGGAATCACTTTTTGGCCCCCACGTTTTTTTTGCATTCAAAAACAACTTTATGAAGAAAACTCAAAATGGGGTTCCGAACACAGTTTATCGGTGCTTTTTTGGCATCATGCAGGAGCTATTGGAGTTTTGTACCTGTGTTTTGGACCGGCTGGGCATTTTAGGCTTGTTGATTGTTTGAGCTTTATTTGTTTTAATTTGGGCATTTTGAGACCCATAACGTGTTATTGGGTTTTTCCCACAGGTGTCTGGGCCTTGGCCTATTATCCAATTTTTGGTTGGATCTTTTTCGGAAAAATGACGGTTAAGGACGTGTTTCGATAATTAATACCCGTCAAAGACATTTTCAACATTAACAAATGTTCTTAGCTTGTCCTTAGCGGGTATTAATTATCAAAACAAGTCCTGAACCGTCATTTTCCCATCTTTTTCCCCTCTCCTCCACTTGATGTAACCTATCAAATTTTTTAATAAATTTTTGCCGTTTCAAAAAGAAAAAAAAAACTTCAAAGGCACAATGGTCAAGGACAAGAAAGAAAATATGGCCACATGTTTTTTTTTCAAAACACAAACCAAACACAGTATTAGCCAGCCACCTCATTTGCTGTGCATGATCTGTGTGTGGAGTATGTGCGGATAGCATTATTGTTTGTTGGTACATTTTTTTTGTTCACTTATAAAAGGGACAGCCATTTTGTTCACTTAGGGCACAGAGCGAAGAAGTTTTTTTGAGGTCTTTAGGTGGGAGAGATTTGAAAAAACAAAAAGAGCAATGGGTGCTGGAATGCGAGTTTTGACAATTGTGGGCATTGCGATATTCTGCCTTACCCATGTTGCATATGCGGCTACAGGGACTGCTACATATTACACACCACCATACGTCCGTAAGTTTATAAGTGTCATACTATCAAATACATATATTTCGATTGTTGGGTTGGTGAAGTCTGATTTAATTTTGGATTGCACTTAGCTCACTATTGGGATTCTCCGTTGTCGCAGGGGTCTCGGGGATAGTGTCACCAAAAATAGAACATTGATATTATGATAATTAATTGGTGATCTAAACCATAGGATATGAATATATGTTATACTTAGCTATTCTTTTGCATATGATAATCCGAATTTGTGGGAGAGCAAATATGTCAGGTCAATTTTTGTTATTGAAAGGCACTTTGATGGGTTTTTTTTTTTAAAGTAATTTGTTGCGACTTAGGCACGTCAATTTTTTTTTTTTTTTTTTTTGCGTAGCATTATCCAATTCAAAATATTGAGCTAGCATTACTTGTCTCAGAAGTTAATTTCACATATTTGCAATGGTTAATTATTAATCTAATATGTAGTTTTGTTATCTAATTGGGTTTTCAAAATTTAATAAGACAATGTTAAAAAAAGTGCTCTCTCTTTTCCAGCTTCTTCATGCTATGGCTATCAAAACAATGGTGTCATGATCGCCGCAGCGAGCGCCGCAATATGGAACAATAGGGCAGCGTGCGGGAGGATGTACAGGGTTCGTTGCACTGGTCCTACGAACCAGGGTGTTCCACAGCCTTGCAGGGGTCAAAGCGTTGTGGTCAAGATTGTGGACTACTGCCCACCACCAGGCTGCCAAGGAACCATCGATCTTTCTCAAGAAGCTTTCTCCAAGATTGCCGACCCCAATGCTGGAAAAATCAACATTGAATATACCCAGTAAACCTCCGAATTCAGTGTGTGTATATATATATATATATATATACTGGGCAGTCCACATAAATACATACGCTATAAGCCTATAATTTGTGTATATGTGACTATATATATCATCTAATTTTCGTAACGAAAATGCTGCACATGATCAGAAAATTAAATCAAAATTGAGCACGTTGAATGAAAATGCCTAATGGATGAAAGAAGTTTAACTATAACACCTTATACGATAACAATAATTGAAGCAGTATTTGTGGGATACCAATCCATATTAAAAGTAGGGGAATGACTTCGGTGTCCCCGGTCATTTTGGGGACACCGTAACATTTGGCATAACAAAATCATTATGAGTATAACCAAAACTCATTACAAGTATAACAGAACCATAGCAAGGCATAACTTAGGCATAACTTGTTTGTTATGCCTTGGTTGGGTTTGGTTATACTTTGGTTGGTTTTTTGGATATTCCTTAGTTATGCCTTGTTTGGGTTTTGTTATGCTTGTATTGAGTTTTGATTATGCTTATAATGGTTTTGTTATGCGAAAAGTTACGGTATCCCCAAAATGACCGGGAGCGTGAGATAACAACTGCTTTGTTTTGGTTCCCATCTTTGAGAAACCCATCTCTCTCTCTCTCTCTCTCTCCATGTTTTTCAATAACTTTCTCTATCTATCCCTCTCTACTCATTATCACTCATTACATGAAAAATATTTTTCAATAACATCTGTTTGTTTAATGACATGCATTTTCTTTTTGTTGTATTTGCAGGGTCTAATAAATTCAGAAAGCTCTGGAAGGTGAAGCAGTCTCTAATAATATCCTAAATAAGAAGCACATCTTGCAATGTCAATTTGCTATGTTATGTGATGTTTCTGTTAGTTGAATAAAAACTCCTCCTTCCAAATCTTCTAATGGTCTTCATAAAATTTGCAAAATGTTTGAAACATATATATGCGAGAGAATTTATGACATACTACGTACCTCTGTCCCAAAATGTTTGTACGGTTAGTAAAACAAGTGAAGGGCGTGTTGTGCCTGTGCGCTGACATGACACCGTTTTGGGATCGAGATTGAATGATAGCCGTTTACGCCTTGGGCCTCGTTTGGGCATTCAGTAAGTCTTTCTCTGTCTCCCGCAAGTCGGCGGTGGGATTGGGTCCCCCTGGATTAGTCGAAGCGCACGTAAAAGTTTCGGTGTCGTGTTTGGTGACCAATTAATGAAAGCCAGAGAGAAGTTGCTTCCCCTTTAGTTTGCATGTGTTCCAAATTCCAGTTGTTTCGTGGGCAGTGTATATATACATTTGAGTAGGGAAAAGGTTTTTTTTTTTTTAATCAGAAAAGTAACATTTTATTAAAAAAAAGGGGAAGGGAAAAATCCCAACTAAAGGTTGGATAATACATCTAAGGGCCAAAGCCCGCAACATCTGAAGGTTTATTCACAGATGCATGTATCTGATCCAAATTCCAATCTTTTTCTTGTTATTAAATACGCCATGAATAATAAAACTGGAAATCAGAATAAACCGATTAAATTGAGCTATTAATATTTGGTTTGGTTTTCAAAATGGCCGAAACAGTCCAACCGAAATGGCCCAGTTGATTCGGATCAATGAAAAACGAGGAATGATGATGTAATTATGTTTTAAGTACTCCACCGATCGCGATTTCGAAGCATGTACACCAGCAAAAGGTATTTTACCCACTTAATAATTCACTTTTTTTATTTTACCTACTCAAATCTCTCTCAATTCCACATCAATCCTCTTTATTATACCTCTTTATTCTTATAAAATATACTAAAAAGAGAGAGAGACAAAGAGAGTGGTAGAGAGAGAATGAGGGAGTAGTAAGGAGGAGAGAGAAGAAGAAGAAGAATACTAGTATTTTAATGGTTTGCTTGTGAATGGCTCTCTAGTTTTACCGAGCATTTTTTGGAAAGAAAAAGTACCTCAATGTTTAAAGAGACTGGTGCAAGTTGTTGTTGTGGCTTTGAGTAGATAAAATGACTATAAAGGTGGGTTCACCTACTAAGCTCATGACTTAGTGCAAAGTTTTTGAGATTGCATTTAAACGTTTTTTTTTTTCACCGATAGAAGAGACCATTTTTACATGAGATATGAAGTACAAAGTATAAACCCTGGACATTACATCAATTATGAGAATTCACGAGATAACCAAGCCCAACACCTGAACAAATAGAAAAAATAAGTGTTGGAAAATTAGTAAGGAAATAATACTTTTGTGTACTAGAAAACATATTAGAAACGAGTATAATAATACACTTGTGTGTAATCGGAACAAATAAGTCAAAAGCTAATGGAAACTGTGTCAACAAATGAATTTTAAGCAAATGGCCGGGAAACAAATCTTACAATAAACAGTAAAAGGAAAATTACAACTCACAGATTGCAGACACCGACAAAGATGAAATATAGATTGAGTCCAACGATTGATCAATGTGTCCTTAAAGCAGATTTCGCCCTCGCTAAGGTGCTCACGATTTTGGACGTCTGCTTCCCAGGATGCAACGATCTTTATGCACGCAAACGCAGCACTTCGAATGCGTACCCCACGAACAAAACTATGTAAAACTCTCTTGGACTCTATATGCGAAGTGTATGTGTGCTATATGGATTTTCAGACACATGAAAAGGCTGGAATGAACCTATATTTATAGGCAACCAAGAATCTGTCCCAAGGGATACGAAACTTGTTCAAAGGGTCACAAAAGAAATGGGTTGTGTCGGTTCCAAATGAACTGATGCAAAGGTTCGGAATCACGCATTGGTTCACACGAATAGTAACGCACTGGTTTGGTTCTAAACCAAACAGCCACGCCAGTTTGTCTAAAATTAAATTGGGCTAGATTAAAATAACTTCGGCCCAAGCAAACCAAGCCCAATTTATTCAATCAAAGCACGAGCGAGACTGGCGGTTCCTTTCATACCAAACGACCAATTTCGAGACCCAATTTCTTTCACATCTTAAAATGGTTTTATGCCCCCAAAGATTGCGAAAAATCTTTCTAAAAAACCATTTTTCTAACAATAAGCCCATTATAAGGTAGAAAACAAATAAAGAAAGGAAAAGCCCCTTAAGGGAAGAACACCTGCACGTAGGTGGGGAGACTCGAACTCCTAACCTCTTTGTGAGAGGTAAGAATCCTGGTTAAGAGTCTTGGAAAACAATGTCAAAAGATTTCCTAATTTGCTGGGAGTGGAACTCTTGCACATTTCTGACATGAGTGGCCTTAAATATAACCCGTTCCGCTTTCTTCCAAAATCTTCTTTTTCAAAAAGATGGTAATTTCAAATTCAAATATAACGAAAATGAAAAATAATTTTTCAATTTTTTTTTGCACCGTTTAAAAGATCTCAATGAGATCTATCAAACAAGATCCATATTGGCAGGAAAATTATTTGCGTCAACACATAACTTTTGACCTTGAAATTACCTTCTTTTTTCCAATACCTTCTTTTTTAAAAAGTGGAACGCCAAATCTTTAAAAAGTCGTATTGTTTTAGGTTCGATTTTTGAATTTTTTTTTTTTTTGGAGTCAACTTCCACACCGTCATTGTCATTGTCACTGCCAGGACCTAAATTTTGTTCCCATAGGTAAATCCGTAAATACCGTACGAAGCTATTTTATTTTGATAATTCAAGGGTATGTGCCAATTTACCCGCACTTCCATTAATTCTAGTAGATAAATCCCACCGATCATGAGGGGAATTAAAACTGAGGCAAAGTTCCATGGACACTAGCCCGATAAGAGTCAATAGACCCTGCAAGGCTGCAAAGTTTCGAAACTAGACTTTTGGAAAAAGCAAATCCATCATAAGTACTCACAGAACTTAACCACCCGACAAATTCATTTGAGTTAAATAGCACCCGAGCAATTCCCTGTGGTTAAATAGCCTGGGGTCTCGAGGTCCGTAATTACATCGTAGAGAGAGAGAGAGATAAGAGGTTTTTGATTATCGACAAAACGTTGTTAATTTTGATTATTCAATGGACAAAATTTGATGAGTTGCGAAGAGGTTGTTAAGTTTGGTTATACCACTGTGAGTACTTTTTAAAAAAAATATTACTAACTCTAGCAACCCTATAATTTTGATTATTCCACCGTAGATGCTCTTAGATAAATAAAGATGTCTTAGAAAGATATTGAGGATGGCCTACTAGTACTTTGCGAGGAGGGTTTTCGCGAGCAGAACTCTGAGATCAACAAGTGCATGCAAGATTTCATTCGATTGTTATTAAAGAGAAGTTTTTCAGTGCCGGGTGGGCACGGGCCACGTGGTGCCGAGCACCATCTTGGCCGTCCAAACGTGTTTTGGACGGTTCAGATCTATTTGGATAATTATTTAGTGTAAAATTATCAAAACACCCCCTCAAACCCAAACAAATCTGGGCCGTCCAAAACACGTTTGGGCGACCGAGATGCGTGCTCAACACCACATGGTACATGCCCACCCGGCACTGAAAAATCTCTCGTTATTAAAACGTTAAAGTGTTGTATGTAACTGAATCATTTCTTCTTTTTTTTAATCAGCTATGTAACATAATCATTTCACAGCATATATATAAATGTGCTCCACTTGTAGAAAATTTTACTAGCTAAATTATTATATATATAGAGTCCCCTTCTAATGAGAACCACCTCATTTTAATAAAATGAGGACCTCCCTTTTCCGATTGAATTTTGATGATCCGAGCCGCTCAATGTGTTCAGAACGTGATTTTAAGGGTACCCGCCTGAAATCAGTAAAAAATAAGACCGGAAAGGGCTTCATCCGAGCAGTTTTTATTTATTTTTTATCGAACGGTTCAAATAAAAACTGCTCAAATCAAGCCCTTCCCGGTCATTTTTTTTGCCGATTTCATGCGGGTACCCTTAAAATCACGTTCTGAACACATTGAGCGGCTCGGATCATCAAAATTCAATCGGAAAAGGGAAGAAATGGGGTAGTCCTCATTTTAGGTCCTCATTAGAAGATTAGTGTGTGTATATATATATATATGCTCTTATCATGTAAATCTTTAAAAGTTTCAAGAACATTTGAAAATTCCTACTTCAAACGATTCTCTATTTTTGAAAGGTACTGTGAACTCTCTTTCCCTTCTTTGCTCTCTTCCGGTAGAGGTAAGTCCATCTCTAGTTTAAAAATATGCATATTGCCTTGTTCTCTTTGCTTTTCAAAAAATTCCCCCTACTTTCAACATTTCTCTCTATTTCTCTCCACTTATTACCCCTACTATTTTTCAAAACATAAACTAAACACAGCAAAGTTATTTAAATACACGCCTTTTAACCAATGAACTTAAATTAGAATAAATCCTTAACTTTGCCGTTTTGTGAAGTTTGATTTTGATACTGTGGGGGGGTGAATTCCACTTTATTCCTTGTTGAACGGTGTGGGGGCTCGCCGAGTCTGGAGAGGTTCCTGCCGAGCGTGAGGAGGTGTTTGTCGAGCAATGGAGGTTGCCACCGAGGAGTGATAAGCTGAGCCCGGGATGGTTTGCCGAGCCTGGTACCGAGCCATGAGAGGCGTTTTGCCGAGGAGTGAGATGCCGAGCCGAGGAAGGTCGCCGCCGAGTAGTGGATGTGCCACCGAGCTTGGTACCTGCAAACCGGAGGGGGGTTCCTCCGGGTAGAGCCTCCGACGAGCTAGTTAGTACCCGGGGAAGGTAAAACGAAACATAAAGCAAAGAATATAAGGCGTTTATGTAGGAGAGGAGTGAGAGAGGTGTTGTGTACCTTAGGTGAGGGGGGGGAGCTTGTTTATATAGAGAAAAGAGGTGAGACTTAATGACTAAGTAAGGCTTTTAATAGAAAGTTTCTATAAATGGAAAGTTGCTATTAATAGGAAGGTTGCTATTAATAGAAAGCTTCTAGAAAACTTCTAGAAGGTCGTGACTTGCCGTGTCCACGTACCGAGCAATAGCAGTACGTTCCGAGTAATAGCGAGCGATCGTATATTTTACCGAACGATAAAAGATGTTTGCCGAGCTGTGAAGTACTCCGTGCAATAATAAGAAACCATGCCGAGTAATAAAAAGAACCCCTGCCGAACGATAATAAGAACTCCTGCCGAACGATAATAAGAACTCCTGCCGAGCGATAAAAAGAACTCCTGCCGAACGATAAAAAGAACTTCCGAGCGTACTTAAGACAAATGTTCGGCACTACTTGTAGGATTAATATTTGTTGAAATCGTTTCGGCCCTTTTTGACCTTTACGAACTGAGGGAAATTTGGCCCCTTACAATAGCCCCTCAACTCCTTCTTTATCGCTTAGATGAAGGAGGAGTTGAACCCAAGTGTGGCCGAATGACCGAAGTGAATTCCTTGCAAGATACAAATAGACCATAATTGTGCTTCGCATAGATTTTAGCATAATAACCCAAGCCGAGGTGATGCAGCCGAGCCCCAGAATAATAGAATGATAATAGAAGTCCTGTCCTCGGCCAGATTCGACCGGAATGAGAGAGAGCTCCACGGTCAGATTGTCCAAAGGTAATGAAACCTGAATGCAATAATAATATGAAATTTCAAACGCTCTTGAAACCGGGTTACGCGCCGAGCAACCAAGATAATGACCGAATGAGTATCCGAGAGATGGTAACACATCCAAGCTGTCTTCGTCTTCTTCTTCGCCCGAACGTTGGAGGCCTACAATCCGTAGGGTGGGCTTAGTCTGAACGTAAGGATTCTTCGTAGGCCTTCTTTAACTTCGGACTGGAAGAGTCGGTGGTGGAAAGTGGGACCATCTGGATGTGAAACTAAGAATGAGCCCCAATGCTCGGTGGAAGAGTTCGCCGCCGAGGGTGGATGCCTCACCGAACGGCGGAGTTTGCATGGAAAGAGCTTGCCATTCTTCAAGTCTGAAAGTGTTTGAGATGTCCGAACGATTAAATTGCCGAGGGCTACGAGGATTTTGCCCGAACGAATAGATTGCCAAGGGCTACGAAGTATACACCCATACGAGTAGAATGCCGAGGGTTACGAAGTATACGCCCATAACGGGTATGATGCCGAGGGCTACGAAGTATACGCCCATACGAGTAGGATGCCGAGGGCTACGAAGTATACGCCCATACGAGTAGGATGCCGAGGGCTACGAAGTATACGCCCATACGAGTAGAATGCCGAGGGCTACGAGGATTTCGCCCGAACCGCCCGAACGGTTTAGTGTGCCAAGGGCTACGAAGATTTCGCCCGAACCGCCCGAACGGTTTAGAGTGCCAAGGGCTACGAAGATTTCGCCCGAACCGCCCGAACGGTTTAGAGTGCCAAGGGCTACGAGGATTTCGCCCAAACCGCCCGAACGGTTTAGAGTGCCAAGGGCTACGAGGATTTCGCCCAAACCGCCCGAACGGTTTAGAGTGCCAAGGGTTACGAGGATTTCGCCCGAACGGTTAGATTGCCAAGGGCTACGAGGATTTCGCCCGAACGGTTAGATTGCCAAGATAAACTTTAGGGAAGTAAATGAAATGAAAAATAAGTTGAGCATTTATCCGAACAATTGGGCAGAATGTCACGTAGTTGTAGAATATAAATCGCAATTAAAGAGTCTAGCGTTTTAACTTGCTATTTAACAATAAAAATGACAAAAAACCTGTTTCACGAAAGAGAAGAACGGAGGGTCCTAGATGAGGACCCAAAAGCAGAAATTGAAGAGAGATCTGCCGTCGTACGTCCAGAAATGGAGACGCTCAAAGTCAGATCAGGACGAGCCCCGCCAATGTATGCCACGTTTTTCTGCCCCACGGTGGGCGCCAATTGTGGGGGGGTGAATTCCACTTTATTCCTTGTTGAACGGTGTGGGGGCTCGCCGAGTCTGGAGAGGTTCCTGCCGAGCGTGAGGAGGTGTTTGTCGAGCAATGGAGGTTGCCACCGAGGAGTGATAAGCTGAGCCCGGGATGGTTTGCCGAGCCTGGTACCGAGCCATGAGAGGCGTTTTGCCGAGGAGTGAGATGCCGAGCCGAGGAAGGTCGCCGCCGAGTAGTGGATGTGCCACCGAGCTTGGTACCTGCAAACCGGAGGGGGGTTCCTCCGGGTAGAGCCTCCGACGAGCTAGTTAGTACCCGGGGAAGGTAAAACGAAACGTAAAGCAAAGAATATAAGGCAGTTTAAGGAGAGGAGTATTGGGTTGAGATGATGTACCTTAGGTGAGGGGGGTGAGCTTGCTTATATAGAAAAAGAGGTGAGACTTAGTGCCTAAGTAATGGCTATTAGTAGAAAGTTTCTATAAATGGAAAGTTGCTATTAATAGGAAGGTTGCTATTAATAGAAAGCTTCTAGAAAACTTCTAGAAGGTCGTGACTTGCCGTGTCCACGTACCGAGCAATAGCAGTACGTTCCGAGTAATAGCGAGCGATCGTATATTTTACCGAACGATAAAAGATGTTTGCCGAGCTGTGAAGTACTCCGTGCAATAATAAGAAACCATGCCGAGTAATAAAAAGAACTCCTGCCGAACGATAAAAAGAACTTCCGAGCGTACTTAAGACAAATGTTCGGCACTACTTGTAGGATTAATATTTGTTGAAATCGTTTCGGCCCTTTTTGACCTTTACGAACTGAGGGAAATTTGGCCCCTTACAGATACTATATAATATAGGAGAGCGGCTTTCACACGGAGGACTTTAAGAGCGACAAGTAGTGACGGGAGTTTAAAGTCATACATATGATGTAATTAAACCTATCACATTTGACACATAAGATACATGTGTTCTTATATATTGACTCTAAGCCTTGATCTTTTCACATAAATCTGCGAAGGTTTAAGAATATTTCAAATAAAAAAATCGATTATTTAACCCATTCCATGATTTATGGGATCGGCTAAACTTTTCAAAGATAATATATAAGATTTTGATTTTCGCGCTCCATTTTTTACTGATATCCACTTTGTTCATAAAGTTACTAATAACTTTACGTTAAAAGTAGAGCGCCATCATTAAAAAGTGGAGCGCGAAAATCAATTTCCTAATATATATATATATATATATATATATGAACTCTGTTTTCCTTCTATGCTCTCTTTCAGTAGTGATTTTTTTTTTTAAATCACTCTCTTCCGGACCCGAGGGTTCTATACGTAGTGCACCCCCTGCACTACACGTGTAGCGCGGCCAATCTGGCCGTCCATCTCGGCAATGGACGGCTCGAATTTTTATCCGAACAATGGATGGCTAGAATTTGTAGGAGCTCGGATTAAATCCAAGCCGTTCATGCCGAGATGGACAGCCGGTTCGGCCATGTAGTGTTGCGGGTGCACTACAGCCCCTCCCATTCCCAATACCCTCTCATCCAGATTGGTCCATCCAGTTTTTAGTGTTTTACAAAGTCTATATCCTACCTCTCTTAAAGAAGATCACGTTTGGGCTGATTTCCGCTTGCCATTTTTGTCCAATTTGGACAATTGTACCCTTGGATTGGTTGGATGTTGTTCTTGGTCGGTTGGCTATAATGGTCATTTTACCTCTTGTGCTCAGTGGGTTACGTGGCCTCCTCTTCTTTTCTTCCTCTGCTCCACGCAACACAGACGCACATCCTCCTCTTCTTTTCTTCCTCTGCTCCATGCAACACAGACAGACGCACATATAGACAAGCAGAGGAGATGAACACGTTAGAGAGAGAGAAAGAGGGAGAAGAAGAGAAGCGAGATTTGAGGCGGACTCGATGAGGCGGACTCGACGAGGTGATCCCTCCCGGACCTCACGTAATACCCCTCTCTCTCTCTCTCTGATCATCTTCCCCCTCCCTCTCCCTCTCTCTCTCTCTCTGGCTCGGAGAGACAGTATGAGCAAAGCGAAGAAAATCAGTCAACTCACGCTCACTGGACGATCCCACCATCAAATCTTAAACCCTAGGCTAGCAGAAATCGCATAAGGTAGAAATATTTTCTCTGCGTGTTAAATGTTAATCCTTACTGGCTGTAGATCTAGGATTTTCTTTAAATTTTGTTTCTATGTATCCGATTTGCCCGCTTGCATGTCTTTGTTAGTGTTAATTTTTCTAGGTTGGCAGTTAGCGAATCAGAGAGAGAAAGAGGGCGGTGGCGGTGGCAATCGGTGGTGGTCGTGGTTTTGTTGGCCAGAGACAACCAAAACCAAATCTGTGGTTTGCTCTCTCGATCGATCAATTGAATCCACTCCTCGCCCTCTCCCCCAAATCTACTGTCCAAAAACCCATAATAATTTCATTTAGTTTCTGAAGCTTTACGTTAGAGTTTCACTGTTTTTGAAAATTTCACCGAAAATTAAAATTACATTGAAATGATGTTTAATTTACGCAGATTTGAGAGTACGTAATTCTCTAACTTCTTTTTTTTTTCGAGGTGACCAAAAAATGAAATTTTTAGTTCCGGAAGATAAATTTGTAGCAAAATAAGTTAGGGTTTTTAATTCAATTTCATCCACTTTCATGACTATTTTGCTGTAATCACATGGGTTTCTACCTTTTGGACTCCATAAACCTTTGGTATCCACTTGACTGAGTCTTTGACTAAAATCCTATTAGTTTCCCAATTTGCTCTTGGACTTGCAGAGTTGAGTTTTTTTGGATTTTTGAAGAAATACAAGCTAGCAATTGTGTTTTGAATGGTTTCAAAATCAGCTGAAATAAGCATAAAATTTGGAATCCTGTTTTGTTTGTCTTTATACCCATGGCCTACTTTTGCCTTTATATGTTCTTGCTAATTTTACCCCTTGTCTTTCTGGTATCCAGGTGTGGGATGGGGGTAGATTCTCAGAGTGTTTTAGTGACATATATCCTTTTTGTTAAAGATATGATGTGGCATTACTTATCTCACTAACTTGTGATGTGTTCTCTTCTTCCGTACCAAAAGAATATACGGAGTAAAAAATAAAAATCTGTGATATGTTTTCCTTAACAGTATTTACAGTGCTAGGTTTTGGAGTCAATACAATGACTTTGGTGATGATCATTGTACTCTGAATTACTAATAGAAATGCCAGAGGTTGTGGAAAGGTAAAGCCAATATGACTATATTTGTTTGCTTCCAAAGAAATTAGACGACTTCAGAAAGGAAAGAACGATTGTATAACCACATTAGACATAATTCTAATATGTTATTCTCGTTATCTTGTCTCTTGCGTACCTTAATGCCATGGTCTATAAATTTATTTACTTCTCCTGTGTCCTGCACAACTCGACTGTTTTGTTGCCTATAAAAAAAAAAACTCGACTGTTCTGTTGCTGCGATCACTAAGGAAGTTCAACACATTGCACACGTGCTGCATTCAATATCACTTGTCTTGTATATAACTACTTATCTTCAAATTAAAAATATCAATGCAGGGCTTTTTGCTTTTATTTCCCAAGTGAAGAAAGGTGTTTTATATACTAAAGATTGACTAATATTATGCAGATATACCTTTTAGAGAAGGTTGTTCTGCGTATTATACCTGCTCTTGGAGCAAGCGTGGCATTTCTTGACATGATTATACTTTTGAGGGATGCACGAAATGCTAACAGTACTCCATACCATGAGGGGCTTTTCAGAGGTACTCAATTCTTGATGTGGGTAAGCTTTCTCACTACAAGACCATGACAATTGTACATGACACATCTTTCTCCTATTCTGATTGTCGTTTCTTGGTTTCCCTTTGTATCGTGTATTGCAGGTTACTGTTCTCCTTGTCTCAAAGTTTGGCAACTGGTTTGGTACTTTTTGCAACCGAATCTTGTGCTTTTGGTGGATCATGAAACCATTTCTGGCAATTCCTTTTCTGCAATTAGCTTTTTCTTCTCACAAGGTATCTTTATTGGCCTTTTGTTTCTTAAATCATTGAAGCTTGATTTCCCCCTTCTTTATGGTCATCAAGCTTGAATTTCTACTCTCTGTGCCTAATGAACTATCAATTTAATTTGTTATTATGATTAGCAGATTTTCTGTTTTTAATTTTATACAAAGATAATACTGGTTTACTCTTGACTTTTTAGAATATACTGTTCCTCGTTGCATAGTTGCATAGTTATTACTCGAAGCTTATCGCCATTCTTCCAAAGACATGGGTAGGACCATTTGGATTATGTTGAGGCCTAGATTGTGCATTCAATACACAAGCACCACGAAGCTGCCATAAATGAAATTGACTTTTTGCCAAAACTTGTGAGGCATGATATTGGTGGTACACGATAGGGATCTGCTTTCTATATGTTCTCTCTGTTTGCTGTTTTAGTTTGAAGTATTGTGCACATGTTTCATATTTTGCAGTTGTGTTCAAATACAGCATTGGATTGACTTGTATTGTAAGTATTTATTGGTACTTGTGGTTGGATTATTCAAAGGGCATCCATATTTTATCATAGCCTAAAAATTCTGAGAGTCAAAAACTTGTGGATGGATTCAAATGGTCTTAACAGGTATTCTCTGATTTCCCATTGATCTTGTTCGGGAATTTGGCAAACAAAGTTATGCAGTTACTCCAAATACACGATAGGGATCTGCATTCTATATGTTCTCTCTGTTTGCTATTTTAGTTTGAAGTATTGTGTACATGTTTCATATTTTGCAGTTATGTTTAAATACAGCATTGGATTGACTTGTATTGTAAGTATTTATTGGTACTTGTGGTTGGATTATTCAAAGGGCATCCATATTTTATCATAGCCTAAATATTCTGAGAGTTAAAAACTTGTGGATGGATTCAAATGGTCTTAACAGGTATTCTGTGATTTCCCATTGATCTTGTCCGGGAATTTGGCAAACAAAGTTATGCAGTTACTCCAAAATTCCAGTTGGTTGTGCAGCTACTTATGTATATGAAACAGACTTCTGCTGCCTACTTTAGATGGGCTTTTAGCTATCATAAAAATGACATACTTATCTATATAAAACTCAACATCAAACCCATGCAGCCTATGTTTCCAAAAAAATTCCACTCCATTCAACGGGCATGACGGACGTGCATCGCACGTCGCGATGTACCTAGTTATTATTTATGAAAAATTGTCATGGCTAGCTACTCCTTTCGACTAATAATTTAAGATGAGAGTAATTCTTCGATTTGCCTTTTTTTTTTTTAGTCTGAATCTGATATGGTCTGATTTGGCTCCCTATATGAACCTTGATAAGATTATCAAAAAAGAGAAACTAACTCCATAAGTAAACCATGATAAGATAACTGAAAAAAAATGCTAAGTATAAACAGAAAAATGAAAATTAATACTAGAAGAAGATGGTAAGGAGAAACACTCTTGAGTCTTACGCCTCGTTAATGGACGGATAAAGGCTGTGAAAGATAAATGAGAAATGTTTATAAAAGATAGATACTATAAGGTGGATAAGAGGTAGAATATTTTATAGGGAATCTTGGAGGAACTCAGTTTTTTTTTAGATATATGGCTTCCAAAAAATAGAGACCCAAAAGTAAATTTGGTAACGAAAATTTCTAAAAAATACAATATGTACCTCCAAGATTCTCACATAAAGTACAAATAGTTAAAGAAAGAATAGATAAATTACAAAATTTCTCCTCAATATAGAGATTTGGAGCATTATAGAGCTTGGTTGGAGTTGCTCTCATTAGAAAGATAGTTTCAGTTGCTCTCTTAAGAAAGGTAGTTTCATTAAAACTCTCTTAACCCTCAAATAAGCTTATCGCAGGAGGTGGGGTGGGCCTGGATTAGATTATCCCGGTTCCTCACTCACCCTTTCCTTCCTCAATTTGCCAAACGGTCATCAAGTTTATATATATACAAAAATGATAGGATCTATGAAACCTCACTCACCCTTTCCTTCCTCAATTTGCCAAACGGTCATCAAGTTTATATATATACAAAAATGATAGGATCTATGAAACTATCCATAAAAGAAAATTGGACGATTCTGTAGATGAATTTGGACCGTCCAATTTCATGGACTATTTTCATGTACTGTCAGATCTCTTATATATATTGCAACTTCCTTCAGGCTTCGACAGTGCAGAGAACTACTTGAAGATAAAAGCAGAAAAATGGGTCAAAGTTGGGAAGGGCTACCAGCCCACCATGCGGCCGGCGGCCCTATGAGGGATCGGTCAAAGCTGACCTGCTGCCCTTCTTCCACACAAATACAGAAGAACTAATCATAGGGTATGGGAGCAGTGTTGTGGAAAAAGATACTTCCTCTGTAGTCTGTAGTATTATTAAAAAATAGGAAAACAAATGTTTGCATTTGGAAGCTCCCTAAAGGCTATATAGTACTAAAAACAAAAACAAGGTCAAAACTGAAACTTGAGGAAAAATCAGGGGTACTTTCGAAATTCTTGTCAAGTACTTATTATACATGTACATGGGAAGGAATTCTCCTTGTTAGCTCTTAGATCGAGCATCCACAGTGGAATAATCAAAAGTGGATAAACCTAGTTGTCCACCACATGGAGTACCAGTCCCGTGTATTTGCAGTCCAGATAATCTTGCAGCTAATAAATTGCGTAAGTAATGTCTACTTATATGAATCAAAAGTAGTATTCTCTACTTATATTTTCGATCTCTTTTTAGTTTTTAACAAATCTCTTTTTATATATGGTGGGACGCATACTAAGTACTGAGAGTTCCCATGCTTAATTTCTTTGGCAACTAACATAATAATGATATAACCACCTGTACGTAATCCCATTATAATTTGGCAACTTTTTATCTAGCCATTAATATAGGAATTATTCTGTGCGTCCACTCGCAATCTTTTGAGAAAAAGAAATGTCATTGCGGAATCACAAAGATTTGAGAATACCTAGCAAAGCGCGTTTCTTGAACCCATAAAGCTATATATACACGAAAAATTGGGTGTTTGGATCAAGCACCATGTACACATTGGATGCCGTTGATTCCCGCGCAGGGCCCCCTCGTTTTTTTTATATAGAATTTTTGGACTGCTCGGATCGGCCATTCGGTGGCCAGAGAGGGCCCAGCGCAGCCGTCGGTATGATTTCGGTAGGGGACCGGTCGGTCCCTATAGCAGGACTCTTCTTGAACCAATTTTGGTATGGGTATTACAATTTTGTACCGAACTTGTACAACAAGCTGAGGTGGAAGGGGCCCACCCAAAATTTCCAAAATAGAAGCAAAACACAACCCAGGAAAATTGAGAGGAAAAAAAAGGGAACCCACCTTTTTTCCGAAATCCAAATCTCCAACCAGAAACCCAGCTTACTCCATTAACATTTAACGCTGACCATGGACCTTCCCAATCTCTCTCCCGAAAACCCATTTCTGTCTTCCACACCATCTCTTTTAATTTCTACCCCCTATTCTCTCCGTCTCCAACACCATTTCCAGGAATCACCGATTTGAGGTTTGTGGTTGAAATTAACTCTTTAATGTCGTCTTGTTCATATCTTTAATTTATATTCTGTTTGAATGATCTATAGTTAACTGCAAATGCTATATTTACTATAATTTTATTGATTCTGGGACCCCCATGGTGTTTCGGGTGTTTGAAATTGGTAATTTAGGTTTTTAGAAACTGCTGGGTGCTGCATTTGGTGTTTATTATAGCTGTTTTGCTGTGCTTGGAGTCTGCAATATGTGGGACATCATGCTTGGAGTCTGTTGGGATTGAACACTTTTTTGCATCTATTTATGTTTTTGATTATCCCTTGAACTTCTTTTAAATTGGTGAATGTACCTAATTGATATAACCGCACCAAATATTTTGTGTCCATGTTATGATCTCTGAGATTGTTTCTCTCTCTCAATTGGCTTCACTCTTTAGTACTCAAACCAAAAAAAGAAGAAATGACTCCACTACATTATAAAACAAATCTGCCATTGCCCAGATTGTGCAAAACTGAAAACATAAAATCGCATTCATATCTTGCAAATAGGAGATTCATTAAAAAAAGACCATATCATCCATCCAATACAAAATCGCATCCATTAATCTCATGGAAGGTACAAACATTTGGCATTAATTAGCATTGTTGTGTGCCTGTCAAACATACAATCCTTTACGGAATAAAGATGGGTTGGAGATGCTCTTAGTTCTAGAGAGAAAATACCGGCCCATTCACTTTCCTATGCTTTTACATTATGGGACACGTGGCTTCATTTCTTTGGTTTTTGAGATTACACATTATCCTTTTTGTACACAAACCCTAAGTCACATAAAGCGCATGCGAGTGTGCGAGCGTGAAAGCGTTTCTCAAAAACCTCCAAAACAACTAAAAATCACGGGTGCAAGGATTGAGAGCGCGAGCGTTGGTCATTTTGAAAGATTATGTGATTAAGCACAAACCTGCTTATTAAAAAAGAAAACACACAAACCTTATCACCAGTGCAAGCCAATTCCAACAACTCCTCAAATCCATCTTTCAAAGATCAAAAAATTCTAACAAATCAAAGAGAAAAATGTGACGGATTTCCTTTTGTCCTTGATCGATCTTTCAAAGTAGTGTAATAGCTACCTCAGCTATTTTCCAAATGAAGGACATTTTGAGAAACTTACACCGAACCAACCAACTGATGTTTACTCAAAGACGGCCAAGATTTGGGCATGAGCACCTCCAAGATTTGGTTTAATGGATTTAGCATACATAGAAATCATCTCTTCATAAGTTCAGAGTTTTTTAATGCCATTTTATGGTTTCTAATTTTATGGGGCCCTTTTTTTGAAAATTGTCAAGGCACACGGGTTGCGTAGAAGTTGTTTCTAGACTCAATTAAATATTTTATCTATTCGTATTTGTCTCAGAGCTTTATTATATATGGCTCAAAGTTGAATAAACCGAGTGTATTGGATCAAATCGAATAAAATTAACTAGACCAACACCGAAGTTATTTGACCAACACCGAAGTTATTTGGTCCAGTTTCAGTTACACGGTTTCAAAACCATGTAAACCAATTTAGTGGTAAAATTAGTGCCAAATCGGACCAAATTAACCGAAATCAAGGAGTTCAATTTTGTTCGAAATTTAATTATTAATGTACTTCATTTTAACTTGCAAAGTACACAATTTTGCTTGCTGGACTAAAATTTTGAGATGGGAAGACAGTTTTAAAGTTGGTGCTTCCACATGCATTTTTTTTTGTTATACATCGTAATTAATTGCCTTTTCATATGTACTACTATCGACAATTTTTTTCATTTCAAGATTTTCTTTATTTGGTACCAATTAATGGTTCTTATTCGTGCATAGCATGAGTTTTACGCTAGTTAAAGCAAATCAAACTCCAAAGGCTAAATGGAATCAGACATGTGCCTAATTCTATTTCAATCATTTTTCTTAACTGAAGAGTAAAATAGTAAAATATTCATATGATAAGTTTTGAAACTTACTCAAAATTATTATAGTTCAATAGAAGGCCATAAGTTTTCGTGGTGCCCTGTTGTTCGTCTGTCTCAAAAACCAACACGTCTCTTTGCGGACGGTCTCCAATAAGTTTTCTTCCCAATTATTACTTTGATTTCTATATCTATCTCCTTATCTCTTCACTCATTATCCCAAAAACCTCCCAAAAAACACAAACCAAACAAATTGGCGTGAAATTTGAGGCCGAGTGGTACTTGTCAGTAGATATCTCCAATGGCGTGAAATCTGGGGTTGGCCATAGTCATGTTGCCATCAGTACTATAAATCCAAGGAGGAGGAAGAGGACCAATACCAATTGGATGGCATAATTCAAGTCTTCCTATAGGACAAACAGATTATATCGAGGGCAAAGCATTAGTCGATAAGCAATCGATGGTCTAAAATTTGGGGTCGCCAATAGTCATGTTTCCATCGGTATAAATCCAAGGAGGAGGAAGAGGACCAAAACCGATTGGATGGCATAAAACAAGCCTTCCTATGGGACAAACACGGCTATCGAATGGTCTGAACTCCTTGATTTCGGTAAATTTGGTCCGATTTGGCACCAATTTTACCACTAAATTGGTTTACACTGTTTTGAAACCGTGTAACCGAGACTGGACCAAATAACTTCGGTGTTGGTCTAGTTAAGTTTATTCGATTTGATCCAATACACTCGGTTTATTCAACTTAATTTGAGCCGTATATAATAAAGCTCTGAGACAAATACGAATAGATAAAATATTTAATTGAGTCTAGGAACAACTTCTACGCAACCCGTGTGCCTTGACAATTTTTTTAAAAAAGGGCCCCATAAAATTAGAAACCATAAAATGGCATTAAAAAACTATGAACTTATGAAGAGACGATTTCTATGTATGCTAAATCCATCAAACCAAATCTTGGAGGTGCTCGTGCCCAAATCTTGGCTGTCTTTGAGTAAACATCAGTTGGTTGGTTCGGTGTAAGTTTCTCAAATTGTCCTTTATGTGGAAAATAGTTGAGGTAGCTATTACGATCCACTTTAAAATATCAAGGACAAAAGGAAATCCATCACATTTTTCTCTTTGATTTGTTAGAATTTTATACTCTTTGAAAGATGGATTCAAGGAGTTGTCGGAATTGGCTTGCACTGGTGATAAGGTTTGTGCTTCTTTTTTTTTAATAGGCAGGTTTGTGATTAGTCACATAATCTTTCAAAATGACCAACGCTCGCGCTCTCAATCCTCACACCCGTGATTTTTAGTTGTTTTGGAGTTTTTTGAGAAACGCTTTCACGCTTGCACACTCGCATGCGCTTTATGTGACTTAGGGTTTATGTACAAAAAGGATAATGTATAATCTCAAAAACCAAAGAAATGAAGCCACGTGTCCCATAATGTAAAAGCATAGGAAAGTGAACGGGCCAGTATTTTCTCTCTAGAACTAAGAGCATCTCCAACCCATCTTTATTTCGTAAAAATAGAAAATGGTTGGATGTGGCATATTGATGAGGGGAGATGTTGTACTTTTTGGGAGAATCAATTTCAACAACACAGTCATGTTAAAAGACGAATGACAATTACCTCGCAAATAACGCATGAATCGTCCAACTATACATCGTTATAAACGGATACGCATATATATATATATATATATATATATATATATATATATATATATATATATATACACACTCTGTGTGTATTTAAGTAATTATCTTGCAGTTCGGTTATAGTTATGGTTTGGTTCTGTTTTCAGTGCGGTTATCACATGAAACCAAAACCGGAACTGAACTGGCTAGTTTTTCGAAATGAAAAACGAAAACCACGGTTAAAACCAGCACCAATCGGTTCTGTACTATTTCGGTAACCAACGATTTGGACGATATTGTCATCTCTATTGGGAAATAAACCAAGGTAGATACTAATACAAAATAAGAATGATGAGTTAACCATTGAGTTATCTGTTCAATAGATAAGTAGGTCTTTTTTTAGGCATAGGAGATAAAAAAAAATTCTGGTAACTCAAAGCAGTAGCGTAGTCAGAAATTTAAGTCGGTGGGGGCACCATTGAACGTGATCTTAGAATTTGTTATCTTCTACTTATAGTAAACAACCACAATATGAAAAAAAAAAAAAAGAACTTAAATGCTATAATATACATATAGATAACGAGTCTTTATGAAAAACAAATACGTAAAAGAGAACTTTTTTGGAAACTTAACAAAGATACTAAGGATGAGAGGAAAAATGTGTATAGTTTTTTAATAAAAATTGTCACGACCTTTATAATTTGGGGTAAAATTAAAATTATTGAGCAAGCAGGGGCACGAGCACCCATTGGTCTCACTAAGTAAAAAATAAAGTTGTCAATATAGTCTTAGGCCCCGTTCCAGAAACCTTCTTAAAAAATAAGTACTTATTTCCTCTACTTCTCATTCAAAAATAATCCACCCTTCTTATTTTTCCCAAACAAAAAGTTCCTTTCACATTTTCAAACTCAAAAATAATGTAAATGAAAAAAAAAATTATTTTTTTCACCGTATTAAAGATCTCAATGAGATCTATCAAACAAGATCCATTGTGATAGGAAAATTATTTGCGTAAACATATAATTTTTTAGCTTGAAGTTGCCTTTACAAAAAGAAGACTGTTTTTACCAAAATGGGCGCCGGCGGAGGGAAATCGGTCCAGCAGCCGCGCCGGGCCATCTCCGGCCACCGGACGGCCGATCCGAGCCGTCCAAAAATTCTAAAAAAAAAAACCAAGGGGGCTGCCACGAGAATCAATGGCATCCGAGGTGTGTAGGGTGTTTGATCGTAGCACCCCTTTTTCGTGTATAATCCAATTCAATTTTCGTGTATATTATACACGAAAAAGAGATGCTCCGATCAAGCACCTTACACACCTTGGATGGCATTGATTCCCGCGTTAGCCCCCTTGGGTTTTTTTTATAGAATTTTTGGACGGCTTGGATCGGCCATCCGGTGGCCGGAGACAGCCCGGCGCGGCCGCCGGACCGATTTCCCTCCCGGCGCCCATTTGTACCTATATAAATTGTTCCCAATTCAAACAAAGCCTTCTTATTTTTCCGGAAGAGGGCTTCTTATTGCTCAAAAAATAAGTTCTTTTTTTGGTTGTGGAACACACCCTTAGGCTCCGTTTGTTTGGACGTAAAATGTTTTCCGGTAAAATGTTTTACCTATTTTCCGGTGTTTGGTTGTTTAAAAAATGAGGAAAACATTTTACATGTAAAACATTTTCCATCAATTGGATGAAAATGACTTATCCTTAAATCTTCCGTAAGTTATTTTCCGAAATGAATCCGCTGCCTTCTACTGCAATTCTCACTGCTCAGTTTCCTCGATCGTCAGTCCTGACCCACGTTCAATTCCAATAATCTCATATATCTCTACCGTTTAAGCTCTCCATCTCTCTCTCTACACTATTTTGTTGATTTCTGAAAATATTTTTAAGTACCAACCAAACACCGAAAAATAAAAGTTTGAAGTTTATTTTCTGAAAAAACATTTTACATCGAAACAAACGGAGCCTTAAGCTCTGTGCAGTGGAACTTGTGAAAAAAGAAGAGAAAATTTTAAATATTTTCTTCCCTTGTTTGGTTCTTAAAAAAAAAATCTCAGTCCAACTTTCTGAATTTTGTCACTGTGTGAATTTTCCGGCGACTTTCACAAAATTCGTAGTATTTTTTCCGGCGACTTTCACAAAATTAACAGTGTTTTTTCTGGCAACTTTTCACAAAATTCACGATGTTTTTTTCCAGCGAATTTTCCAGCGACTTAAACAAATTCACTATTATAGACCAATGTGAATTTCACACAGTGACAAATTTCACTACATAAGAATCTCAGATCCAGTTAATCTCAAATTCGCAGTGGTTATTCACAAGTTTTTAAATATTTTTTCAATCGCCAGGCGTACGGTGGCGCGTCCTTGCCGAGGTCCATCGACGCCGGAGGGATTGCCGCGTACTGCATCAAGAAATTCCCCTGGATCACATTCTCCTCCTCGTCCAGGTCCCCGTTGTTCTCCCCCTCGTCGAAGTTGAGCGCGTAACCGAGGGGATCGGACTGGAACTTCCCGTGCCTGACAACTCTGCCGCCGTCGCCGCTCTTGTTTCTCCGGTTGTACCGCCGGATGAAGGTCTTCCACCTCGGATCGGCCACGATCTCCGTCCACTCCTGAATCCTCATCAGCGCATTGACCCACCGCCCGTCCTCGCCCAGACCCGATCGGAGGGACCCGAGTCGCGGAGCAGCAGCGGTCCCTCTGGAAAGCCATTTCGGCCTTTCCTTCGTCGAGTTCGGCGTCCTTTGGCGTGAATTCATGGGTTTTATCGTCCAGAAAAATATTGAAATCCTTTATCGGTGCTTTTTTGGCATCATGCAGGAGCTATTGGAGTTTTGTACCTGTGTTTTGGACCGGCTGGGCATTTTAGGCTTGTTGATTGTTTGAGCTTTATTTGTTTTAATTTGGACATTTTGAGACCCATAACGTGTTATTGGGTTTTTCCCACAGGTGTCTGGGCCTTGGCCTATTATTCAATTTTTGGTTGGATCTTTTTCGGAAAAATGACGGTTAAGGACGTGTTTCGATAATTAATACCCATCAAAGACATTTTCAACATTAACAAATGTTCTTAACTTGTCCTTAACGGGTATTAATTATCAAAACAAGTCCTGAACCGTCTTTTTCCCATCTTTTTCCCCTCTCCTCCACCTGATGTAACCTATCAAATTTTTTAATAAATTTTTGCCGTTTCAAAAAGAAAAGAAAAACTTCAAAGGCACAATGGTCAAGGACAAGAAAGAACCATCAGGGTGGTAGCCCAGTTGGCACAGGTGATGGGGCTTAAGTGCCTCTCCCTCCACGTGCACTCGGGTTCGAGCCCCTCCAGTTGTAAAAAAAATAAATATGAGTTGGAGGGACGCATGGAGGACCCTGTGCCAGCTGTGCGCCTAGGTGGTGCTGTGGTGACGGTCTGTCCTCACGGACAGTAGCTATGGCTCGAACCGGACATTCCACAGCGGGTTGGGAGCCCCTATGGTCATGCTCAAGGGGGGTTGCTACGCCGGTCGCCCCCTCCTATATCCTTTTGATTATCCAAAAAAAAAAAAAAGGACAAGAAAGAAAATATGGCCACATGTTTTTTTTTTGGAAAGGCAAATATGCTATCCGTACCTTGGCATATACTCCAGTACTAAAATTTGGGACCATTTTTTAATGCAAAATGACGGTGAGTGGGCCCCTTTTTTCCCCAACTTAGCCAGCCACCTCATTTGCTGTGCATGATCTGTGTGTGGAGTATGTGCGGATAGCATTATTGTTTGTTGGTACATTTTTTTTGTTCACTTATAAAAGGGACAGCCATTTTGTTCACTTAGGGCACAGAGCGAAGAAGTTTTTTTGAGGTCTTTAGGTGGGAGAGATTTGAAAAAACAAAAAGAGCAATGGGTGCTGGAATGCGAGTTTTGACAATTGTGGGCATCGCGATATTCTGCCTTACCCATGTTGCATATGCGGCTACAGGGACTGCTACATATTACACACCACCATACGTCCGTAAGTTTATAAGTGTCATACTATCAAATACATATATTTCTATTATTGGGTTGGTGAAGTCTAATTTAGTTTTGAATTACACTTAGCTGACTAATGGGGTTTCCCGTTGTCGCAGGGGTCTCGGGGATAGTGTCACAAAAAATAGAACATTAATATTATGATAATTAATTGTTGATCTAAACCATAGGATATGAATATATGTTATACTTAGCTATTGTTTTTGGGAAATGATATTGGCACTCCAAAAATTGATGCAGGCACTCCAAAATCAATGCAACTCCAAAGCCACTTTCCTTTGTTTTTTGGAGTGCCTGCATCAATTTTTGGAGTGTCAATATCATTTCCCTTGTTTTTTGTACTAAGTTACACATTTGGAAAATCAAGTTAAAATCTCATTTCTCTTCCACGCTGTATGTATTGCGATTTTGCTAATTCCTCTACAGATGTGAAATCCATAGGATTTGCAAAATGGAACAATTATAAGTGAAATGACTGCTATTCTTTTGCATATGATAATCCGAATTTGTGGGAGAGCAAATATGTCAGGGCAATTTTTGTTATTGAAAGGCACTTTGATGGGTTTTTTTTTTTAAAGTAATTTGTTGCGACTTAGGCACGTCAATTTTTTTTTTTTTTTTTTTTTTGCGTAGCATTATCCAATTCAAAATATTGAGCTAGCATTACTTGTCTCAGAAGTTAATTTCACATATTTACTATGTTTAATTATTAATCTAATCTGTAGTTTTGTTATCTAATTGGGTTTTCAAAATTTAATAAGACAATGTTAAAAAAAAAAGTGCTCTCTCTTTTCCAGCTTCTTCATGCTATGGCAATCAAAACAATGGTGTCATGATCGCCGCAGCGAGCCCCGCAATATGGAACAATAGGGCAGCGTGCGGGAGGATGTACAGGGTTCGTTGCACTGGTCCTACGAACCAGGGTGTTCCACAGCCTTGCAGGGGTCAAAGTGTTGTGGTCAAGATTGTGGACTACTGCCCACCAGGCTGCGCTGGAACCATCGATCTTTCTCAAGAAGCTTTCTCCAAGATTGCCGACCCCAATGCTGGAAAAATCAACATTGAATATACCCAGTAAACCTCCGAATTCATTGTTTGTGTGTATATTATATATATATAATAATTTGTGTATATTAGTCCAGATCCCTTCGGACAGTTTTATGGTGCAGACCTAACCTTCTTGATCGAATTTCGATGATCCGAGCAGCTCAAAGTGATCAGAATGCGATTTTAAGGATGCTATGAAAAAATCAGCAAAAAAAAAAAGATCGAGAAGGGCTTGATCGGAGCCGTTTTCATTGAACGGTTCAATAAAAAACTGCTCAAATCAAGCCCTTCCGGGTCATTTTTTTTGCTGATTTCTCATGAGTACTCTTAAAATCACGTTCTACACACTTTGAGCGGTTCGGATCATCGAAATTTGCTCGGAAAAATGGAGGTCCGCACAGTAGACTGGTAAGGAATCCCTCACTGGATAATTTTTGTGTGTGTATATATATATATATATTGCACATGAGATGATCACTGACATAAATTCATACGCTATAAGCCTATAATTTGTGTATATGTGACTATATCATCTAATTTTCGTAACGAAAATGCTGCACATGATCAAAAAATAAAATCAAAATTGAGCACGTTGAATGAAAATGCCTAATGGATGAAAGAAGTTTAACTATAACACTTTATACGATAACAATAATTGAAGCAGTATTTGTGGGATATCAATACATATTAAAAGTAGAGCGTGAGATAACAACTGCTTTGTTTTGGTTCCCATCTTTGAGAAACCCATCTCTCTCTCTCTCTCTCTCTCTCTCTCTCTCTCTCTCTCTCTCTCTCCATGTTTCTCAATAACTTTCTCTATCTATCCCTCTCTACTCATTATCACTCATTACATGAAAAATATTTTTCAATAACATCTGTTTGTTTAATGACATGCATTTTCTTTTTGTTGTATTTGCAGGGTCTAATAAATTCAGAAAGCTCTGGAAGGTGAAGCAGTCTCTAATAATATCCTAAATAAGAAGCACATCTTGCAATGTCAATTTGCTATGTTATGTGATGTTTCTGTTAGTTGAATAAAAACTCCTCCTTCCAAATCTTCTAATGGTCTTCATGAAATTTGCAAAATGTTTGAAACATATATATGCGAGAGAATTTATGACATACTACGTACCTCTGTCCCAAAATGTTTGTACGGTTAGTAAAACAAGTGAAGGGCGTGTTGTGCCTGTGCGCTGACATGACACCGTTTTGGGATCGAGATTGAATGATAGCCGTTTACGCCTTGGGCCTCGTTTGGGCATTCAGTAAGTCTTTCTCTGTCCCCCGCAAGTCGGCGGTGGGATTGGGTCCCCCCTGGATTAGTCGAAGCGCACGTAAGAGTTTTGGTGTCGTGTTCGGTGACCAATTAATGAAAGCCAGAGAGAAGTTGCTTCCCCTTTAGTTTGCATGTGTTCCAAATTCCAGTTGTTTCGTGGGCAGTGTATATATACATTTGAGTAGGGAAAAGGTTTTTTTTTTTTATAACAGAAAAGTAACATTTTATTAAAAAAAAAGGGAAGGGAAAAATCCCAACTAAAGGTTGGATAATACATCTAAGGGCCAAAGCCCGCAACATCTGAAGGTTTATTCACAGATGCATGTATCTGATCCAAATTCCAATCTTTTTCTTGTTATTAAATACGCCATGAATAATAAAACTGGAAATCAGAATAAACCGATTAAATTGAGCTATTAATATTTGGTTTGGTTTTCAAAATGGCCGAAACAGTCCAACCGAAATGGCCCACACTACTACAATAATAGATATGCGTCACACTAAGGAGATTCACAAAGATCACGATTTTTAGTAAAAGCGTGATAAAAAGTGGTGCTTAAAATTTTTTATCACAGTTTAAGTCCAAAACTGAGATAAAAAGTGGGTTTTAGTGCGGAATAAAAGACTTCGCTATTGCGGCGAGATAAAAGAAAAACAACCTCACCCTTGCGGTGTGATAAAAGATTTTAGGGCGAAAAACAATGAGATAAAAGATCTCGCTATTGTTGCGAGATAAAAGAGAAAAGATCTCACCCTTGTGGCGTGATAAAAAAGAGAAAAGACCTCACCCTTGTGGGGTGATAAAAGATTTTAGGGTGGAAAAGAATGAGATAAAAGATCTCGCTCTTGTGCCGAGATAAAAGAGAAAAGACATCACCCTTGTAACGTGATAAAAAACTTTAGCGCGAAAAAAAGAGAGATAAATTATCTCACTCTTGCGGCGAGATAAAAAGCCTACCCATTTTAGGCACGCGGTCTGAATTTTCACGTGGGCGGGCTGGTACTCATTTAGGCGGGCTTTGAAAAGTTTATGTGATGAAAACGATGTCGTTTAAGGACTTTAAAAAGTTTTTTTTTTTTTACAAAAGGTAAGAAGATAAGCCCTAATTACACTCACTCCTAAAGATCTTTACGTTTCATCTTCACTACTACAATAATAGATAAAGGTCACACAAAGGAGGTTCACAAAGATCACAGTTTTAGTAAAAGTGTGATAATAAATTGTAAGCTAAATATTTAATCTCAGTTTAAGTCAAAAGCTGAGATAAAAAGTGGCGCTTAATATATTTTATCTCAGTTTTTTAAAAACTATGATTGTAGATAAAAGACATAGCTCTTGGGGTGAGATAAAAGATTGACACCTTAAAAAGATATCACTCTTGCGGTGTGATAAAAGATTGACATGCGAAAAAGAGCGAGATAAAAGACCTCGCTCTTTTGGCGAGATAAAAGACCGAAGCCTAAAAAAGATCTCACTCTTGTAGCGTGATAAAATACTGACGTGCGAAAAAAACAAGATAAAAGGCCTCGCTCTTATGGCGAGATAAAAGAGTGAAGCCTAAAAAATACCTCACTATTGCGGCATGATAAAAGACTGACTCTTTCGGCAAGATAAAAGACTAAAGTCTAAAAATGATCTCACTCTTGCGGCGTGATAAAAGATTGACTCTTGTGGCGAAATAAAATATTGAAGCCTAAATTTTACTCCCTCCGTCCCACTTTGTTGCTTCCGTTTCCTTTTTTGGACGTCCCAAAAAATTGTCTATATTTCACAATCTATAATGTTTTTTATGATTTCGAAAACTTAGTTTAAAAAAATAAATTGAGATCTATCAAACAAGATCCATATTGAATATATAAAATATTATAGATTATGATATATAAACAATTTTTTGGAACGTCCCAAAAAGAAAACAGGTGAAACAAAGTGGGACGGAGGGAGTAGATACTTTGAAATTTTTAATTTTTTTAAACAACTAGTCTAAGAGATATAAAACTGTGAACTTATATGTTTTGCTTTACTCACCTTTTAAGTTTCTTGGGAAAACTTATGTGTGTCCCCATCTGGTTGGGATATTTGGATGATAGTACACAAGTTACGCTTGTCGGAAATCGGGGGTTTAAGTTAATTAAAACCTAACTTTAGATATTAAATTATGCGCTTGGTTGTCTCGTGGACTCTTACAATTGATGTAGTGTCTCGGATTTGTACTATGTACTTCATATCTGATGTAAAAATGATCTCTTCTATTGATTGACCAAAAAAAAAAAAAAGAAGTTACGAGCTTTAGATCAATTGAATGCGTACAATGAGATTTCCATCACACGTTAAGGCTTCCAAAAGTTATCGTACATGGAGGGGTAGACTTGACGTTGGGCTCGGGTCCCGGTCACAACCCAACATGTACTGAAATTCTACAGTTGTCTGGACCATAAGGAGAATGATTGATGATAATGATTTGCAGAAGTTGCCAAAATTGATCGGTATCAACGGCCATGTGCAGCCAATAAACATGGAATATATAAAAATTATTACTCATACTACATAGCATTGGGAAGAACCGGGAGTTTTCAATCAATTATCACCATTAATTTTATGGGCCCGCATAGACTTGACTATGGTGGCTATTGGTCACCTTCTCTTCCCATGGAGGCCTCAGGGAGGCCAGATGAGAGGCCCAAAATTATTCAAAAGGGGACAGAGCACACGCGATGCGTACTTGTGCAAGTCGAATTTTGTATATTTTTGTGAAAATTTGATCAAACAAATAATAATCGGGATGCTATAAAAAAAAGTTTTCTCACTTTAGGAAGTAAGTATAAATATTTTTGTTTTCCTGATGTAACAGAAGTTCTTGGCTAGCTTAGTAGTAAGGGCTTGGGAAATCAACCAATGGCGCGTGGGTTTGAAACTTGGCAATGATAAGAAAAGATGGTCTAGTAGATACAAAGAAAAGATCACGCGTAATGATTTTCCATCTCAGTTTGTGGTGTGATTATTTTAAACTTTCAATCACGGTTATAGATCGTGATCTAAAGTGACTTACAATCACACCCAGAAAAGAGAAGCGATCACGTCCAAGAGAAATAACCACGGCTTATAACCGTGATAAAAGAGAAACGATTACGCCTGTTGGCCGTGATTGTTTTTCTCTTTCAATCACGGTTTATAACCGTGATAAAAGAGAGTGACTTACAATCACACCCAGATCCACCACAGTAGTAGGAGCGTGATGAAAAACTTGCAATCACGGCCAATAATTGTGATCTTTATGGTTTATTGTTGTAGTGCTTCATCTTCACGCCCAAAGAGAGAGAGAGAGAGAGAGAGAGAGAGAAGGCAAATTCCATGACTAGGTTCCATCAGTGCCCACTTGTTTCTTAAAACGACGGACATGCTATTCCACTAGTGCCCGATTTTCACATAGGCAAGTTGTGATCTTTATGGTTTATTGTAGTAGTAAAATTTAGTTATTTCGGATGTCTTTCAAGTGTTTGACACATTAGGTAAAAAAATAATTATATTATTATGGCTTAGCCTTGTCTGAAAAGGATTAAAATCTAATTGGAAAGCCACCATTGAAATTGAAATTCAATATAAACACAAAATTCATGTGAAATGGTTAGTTTATAAAAAAAAATGTAAAGTTTGTCTATAATGTTACAATCTACAGGTTGTGATAATTTTCATAAAATTTGTCTATATCATGTTTATTGCATTTCCAAAAATTCAGCAAATTTTAAGGGGGAAAAAAAAGTTTTCTCACTTTAAGAAGTAAATATAAATATTTTTGTTTTCCTATTGTAACAGAAGTTCTTGGCTAGCTTAGTGGTAAGGGCTTGGGAAATCAACCAAGGGTGCATGGGTTCGAAACTTGGCAAAGGCAAGAAAAGAAGGTCTAATAGATACAAAGAAATGATCATGCGCAATGATTTTTCATCTCAGTTTATGGTGTGATTATTTTGAACTTTCAATCACGATTATAGACCGTGATCTAAAGTGACATATATACAATCACACCCAAAAAGAGAAACGATCCCGCCCAAGAGAAACAATCACGGCTTATATCTGTGATAAAAGAGAAACGATCACGCTTTTTGACCGTGATTGTTTCTCTCTTTCAATCACGGTTTATAATCGTGATAACAGAAAGTGACTTACAATCACACCCAAATCCATCACGGTAGCAAAAGCGTGATGAAAAACTTACAATCACGGCCAATAGCTGTGATCTTTATGATATATTGTAGTAGTGCCAGTTGATTCGGATCAATGAAAAACGAGGAATGATGATGTAATTACTCCCTCCGTCCCTTTATTACAGTCTAATATTTCATTTTGGGCTGTCCCTTAATAAGTGTCCATTTTGTAAAGTTAGTGGGTAAAAGTTGGTGAATTGTCTATTTTGTCCTTAAAAGTTGATTCCATTTTCAAAAGTTAGTGAGTAAAAGTGTAATGATGATGGGTAAGTAGGAAAAGTGGAGGAAAAAATTGATGTGAAAGGTATAATGATGATGTCTTTTTAATAAGTTAAAAAGGGACGGAGGGAATATGTTTTAAGTACTCCACCGATCGCGATTTCGAAGCATGTACACCAGCAAAAGGTATTTTACCCACTTAATAATTCACTTTTTTTATTTTACCTACTCAAATCTCTCTCAATTCCACATCAATCCTCTTTATTATACCTCTTTATTCTTATAAAATATACTAAAAAGAGAGAGAGACAGTCAGACAGAGAGAGTGGTAGAGAGAGAATGAGGGAGTAGTAAGGAGGAGAGAGAAGAAGAAGAATATTTTAATGGTTTGCTTGTGAATAGTGGCTCTCTAGTTTTACCGAGCATTTTTTGGAAAGAAAAAGTATCTCAATGTTTAAAGAGACTGGTGCAAGTTGTTGTTGTGGCTTTGAGTAGGTAAAAGGACCCGGGGGCTCTGCTGCCCATGGAGGCAGAGGAGCCCCTACCCACCCTCAAAACGGCAACGTTTTGATTTTTAAAAAAAACCCAAACCATCCATTTGCAATCATATGAAGCAGAAACGTGATTATGAGAGTCTTAGAGACAAAATTTGATTATGTCTCTTTAGAATAATATGATCAGAATAATAAGATCTTCACACCCATTCAAACGGATTAAAAATTGGAGTACTTAATTTTTTAACCATATTTTTTAATATATAAACGGTCTAAAAAAAATTAAGTACTCAAATTTTCACTCCGTTTGAATCAGTGCAAATATCTTGTTATTCTGATCATATTATTCTAAAGGGTCGTAATTCATTTTTATCTCTAGAGCTCTCATATTAAGTATATGTTCTTTTATTTAGGACTCTGTAGAACAGAAATGTAATTATGAGAGCTCTATAAAGAAAAATCAATTATGACCCTTTAGAATAATATAATAAGAATAACAAGATCTTTGCACTGATTCAAACGGAGTGAAAATTTGAGTACTTAATTTTTTTTAGACCGTTTATATATTAAAAAATATGGTTAAAAAATTAAGTACTCCAATTTTTAATCCGTTTGAATGGGTGTGAAGATCTTATTATTCTGATCATATTATTCTAAAGAGACATAATCAAATTTTGTCTCTAAAGCTCTCATAATCACGTTTCTGCTTCATAGGATTGCAAATGGGTGGTTTGGGTTTTTTTTTTAAGTCAAAACGTTGTGGTTTTGAGGGTGGGTAGGGGCTCCTGTGCCTCCATGGGCAGCAGAGCCCCCGGGTCCGGTAAAATGACTATAAAGGTGGGTTCACCTACTAAGCTCACTTAGTGCAAAGTTTTTGAGATTGCATTTAAACGCTCTCTTTTTTTCACCGATAGAAGAAACCATTTTTACATGAGATATGAAGTACAAAATACAAACCCGGGACACTACATCAATTATGAGAGTTCACGAGATAACCAAGCCCAACACCTGAACCAATAGAAAAAATAAGTGTTGGAAAATTAGTAAGGAAATAATACTTTTGTGTACTAGAAAACAGATTAGAAACGAGTATAATAATACACTTGTCTGTAATCGGAACAAATAAGTCAAAAGCTAATGGAAACTGTGTCAACAAATGAATTTTAAGCAAATGGCCGGGAAACAAATCTTACAATAAACAGTAAAAGGAAAATTACAACTCATAGATTGCAGACACCGACAAAGATGAAATATAGATTGAGTCCAACGATGGATCAATGTATCCTTAAAGCAGATTTTGCCCTCGCTAAGGTGCTCACGATTTTGGACGTCTGCTTCTCAGGATGCAACGATATTTACGCACGCAAACGCAGCACTTCGAATGCGTACCCCACGAACAAAACTATGTAAAACTCTCTTGGACTCTATATGCGAAGTGTATGTGTGCTATATGGATTTTCAGACACATGAAAAGGCTGGAATGAACCTATATTTATAGGCAACCAAGAATCTGTCCCAAGGGGTACGAAACTTGTTCAAAGGGTCACAAAAGAAATGGGTTGTGTCGGTTCCAAATGAACTGATGCAAAGGTTCGGAATCACGCACTGGTTCACACGAATAGTAACGCACTGGTTTGGTTCTAAACAAAACAGCCACGCCAGTTTGTCTAAAATTAAATTGGGCTAGATTAAAATAACTTTGGCCCAAGCAAACCAAGCCCAATTTATTCAATCAAAGCGCGAGCGAGACGGGCGGTTCCTTTCATACCAAACGACCAATTTCGAGACCCAATTTCTTTCACATCTTAAAATGGTTTTATGCCCCCAAAGATTGCGAAAAATCTTTCTAAGAAACCATTTTTCTAACAATAAGCCCATTATAGGGTAGAAAACAAATAAAGAAAGGAAAAGCCCCTTAAGGGAAAAACACCTGCACGTAGGTGGGGAGACTCGAACTCCTAACCTATTTGTGAGATGTAAGAATCCTGGTTAAGAGTCTTGGAAAACAATGTCAAAAGATTTCCTAATTTGCTGGGAGTGGAACTCTTGCACATTTCTGACATGAGTGGCCTTAAATATAACCCGTTCCGCTTTCTTCCAAAACCTTCTTTTTCAAAAAGAAGGTAATTTCAAATTCAAATATAACGAAAATGAAAAATAATTTTTCAATTTTTTTTGCACCGTTTAAAAGATCTCAATGAGATCTATCAAATAAGATCCATATTGACAGGAAAATTATTTGCATCAACACATAACTTTTGACCTTGAATTTACCTTCTTTTTTTCAATACCTTCTTTTTTAAAAAGTGGAACGCCAAATCTTTAAAAAGTCGTTTTGTTTTAGGTTTGATTTTGGATATATATATTTTTTTGGAGTCAACTTCCACACCCACCGTCATTGTCACTGCCAGGACCTAAATTTTGTTCCCATAGGTAAATCCGTAAATACCGTACGAAGCTATTTTATTTTGATAATTCAAGGGAATGTGCCAATTTATCCGCACTTCCATTAATTCTAGTAGATAAATCTCACCGATCATGAGGGGAATTAAAACTGAGGCAAAATTCCATGGACACTAGCCCGATAAGAGTCAATAGACCCTGCAAGGCTGCAAAGTTTCGAAACTAGACTTTTGGAAAAAGAAAATCCATCATAAGTACTCACAGAACTTAACCACCCGACAAATTCATTTGAGTTAAATAGCACCCGAGCAATTCCCTGTGGTTAAATAGCCTGGGGTCTCGAGGTCCGTAATTACATCGTAGAGAGAGAGAAATAAGAGGTTTTTGATTATTGACAAAATGTTGTTAGTTTTGATTATTCAATGGCCAAAATTTGATGAGTTGCGAAGAGGTTGTTAAGTTTGGTTATACCACTGTGAGCACTTTTTTTAAAAAATATTTAAAAAAATATTACTAACTCTAGCAACCTTATAATTTTGATTATTCCACCGTGGATGCTCTTAGATAAATAAAGATGTCTTAGAAAGATATTGAGGATGGCCTACTAGTACTTTGCGAGGAGGGTTTTCGCGAGCAGAACTCTGAGATCAACAAGTGCTGAGATCAACAAGTGCATGCAAGATTTCATTCGATTGTTATTAAAGAGAAGTTTTCCAGTGCCGGGTGCGCACGGGCCACGTGGTGCCGAGCACCATCTTGGCCGTCCAAACGTGTTTTGGACGGTTTAGATCTGTTTGGATAATTATTTAGTGTAAAATTATCAAAACACCCCTTCAAACCCAAACAAATCTGGGCCGTCCAAAACACGTTTGGACGACCGAGATGCGTGCTCAACACCACATGGTACATGCCCACCAGGCACTGAAAAATTTCTCCTTATTAAAACGTTAAAGTGTCGTATGTAACTGAATCATTTCTTCTTTTTTTTAATCAGCTATGTAACATAATCATTTCACAGCATATATATATAAATGTGCTCCACTTGTAGAAAATTTTACTAGCTAAATTATATATATATATATATATATATGCTCTTATCATGTAAATCTTTAAAAGTTTCAAGAACATTTGAAAATTCCTACTTCAAACGATTCTCTATTTTTGAAAGGACTGTGAACTCTCTTTCCCTTCTTTGCTCTCTTCCGGTAGAGGTAAGTCCATCTCTAGTTTAAAAATATGCATATTGCCTTGTTCTCTTTGCTTTTCAAAAAATTCCCCCTAAATTCTTCTTATTTCCAATATTTCTCTTTCTATCTCTCTCCACTTATTATCCCTACTATTTTTTAAATTTTTTTTCAAAACATAAACCAAACACAGCAAAATTATTTAAATACACACCTTTTAACCAATGAACTTAAATTAGAATAAATCCTTGACTTCGCCGTTTTGTGAAGTTTGATTTTGATACTATATAATATAGAAGAGCGGCTTTCACACGGAGGACTTTAAGAGCGACAAGTAGTGACGGGAGTTTAAAGTCATACATATGATGTAATTAAACCTATCACATTTGACACATAAGATACATGTGTTCTTATATATTGACTCTAAGCCTTGATCTTTTCACATAAATCTGCGAAGGTTTAAGAATATTTCAAATAAAAAAATCGATTATTTAACCCATTCCATGATTTATGGGATCGGCTAGACTTTTCAAAGATAATATATAAGATTTTGATTTTCGTGCTCCATTTTTTACTGATGGCGCTTCACTTTGTTCATAAAGTTACTAATAACTTTACATTAAAAGTAGAGCGCCATCATTAAAAAGTGGAGCGCGAAAATCAATTTCCTAATATATATATATATATATATATATATATGAACACTGTTTTCCTCCTATGCTCTCTTCCGGACCCGAGGGTTCTGTACGTAGTGCACCCCCTGCACTACACGTGTAGTGCGCCCAATCTGGCCGTCCATCTCGGCAATGGACGGCTCGGATTTTTATCTGAACAATGGACGGCTAGAATTTGTAGGAGCTCGGATTAAATCCGAGCCGTTCGTGCCGAGATGGACGGCCGGATCGACCGTGTAGTGCGGCGGGTGCACTACCGCCTCTCCCATTCCCAATACCCTCTCGTCCAGATTGGTCCATTCAGTTTTTAGTGTTTTACAAAGTCTATATTACTACTACTATTATTTATGAAAAATTGTCATGGCTAGCTACTCCTTTCGACTAATAATTTAAGATGAGAGTAATTCTTCGATTTGCCTTTTTCTTTTTTTTTTGTAGTCTGAATCTGATATGGTCTGATTTGGCTCCCTATATGAACCTTGATAAGATTATCAAAAAAGAGAAACTAACTCCATAAGTAAACCATGATAAGATAACTGAAAAAAAATGCTAAGTATAAACAGAAAAATGAAAATTAATACTAGAAGAAGATGGTAAGGAGAAACACTCTGGGCCCGATTGGATGCTGTTTTAACTGGGTGTATTCCACAATACACCCGGATTAGGGCTGATGGGACTGATTTAGCTTGCTTTGGCAACCCAAAAACCACCTGTATTGGACTATCCCCCTTCTTCGCGTATACACCTCAATCCGGTGTATGGGGTGCTAAATTATTGCCACCCCTTGAGCTCTCCATAATTTATCCGGCCTAATACACCTGATTTTTGACCAAAACACCCCTCCTCAACCCCCTCCCCAACGGCTCTCTTTCTCTGTTAACAGAGAAGAAGGAGACGGATCAAAAAAAAAAGAGAAGAAGAAGAAGAAGAGGAGATCACCACCACACCTACAAAAAACACACACACAAACCTCAGAACCACCACAAACCGCCACCACCACAAACCCCCAATTTCGAATTTCAAACCCTAAAATTTCAGAAAGATGAACAGTAAAAAGAAAAAAAAATTGGTGGGAGGTCCACTATAGCATATTTGTAACCCACTAAGTCCACTTCTAAATTTCATAATCCCTCTAGTCCACTAATATAGTTATATATAACCTAATAACTCCAATTTACTTAAAAAGAGATATTTTTCAAGACCAAAAAACCCTCCTATATAACATGTAGAGAGAGAAACCCTAGATCACAAAACAGATTTGAGCCTCCCCTCTCCCCCCCCCCCCCCTCTCTGCTCCCCTCCCCTCCCCTGATGAACCGTCCGCCTCCAAATTCACCATGCCGACGAGCTCTCCCTCACTCACCACGAACTAGATCGGGCCCGCGCTGCCGGTGCACCCTTCTTCCCCCCTTACCTGCTCGCTGCCGGTGCGCCCATCCTTCTCATCGGGCTGCCCCTCGTCGCCGTCGTGGCCGAGTTCCAGTCCTCCATCGCTGCCACAACTGCCGCCCCAAGTACCCATCTTCCCGTCGCCGTCCCTCCGCCATTGTGTTCATCAGTCGCCGTCCCTCCGCCATTGTGTACATCAGTCGTCGTCACTGTCGCTTATAATCTAGAGTTTGGTATATTTCAGAGCTTATTTTATTTGTTTATGAGGCTAGTGTTCACGTCATAGTTGGGTCTCCCTTTTTGATTTCTTAATCTAACAACTTTTCGCCTTCTTCTTGTCGTTATTCATGAATAATGGAGTAAATTAGTAACTACAAACTACCACTATTACGATTCATTTATTCGATCAATATTTTTAAATTATATTCATAAAATTATAAGGTTATATTTGTGTTTTTCATCAATCACTTATTGATTTGGTCCGCGCAGCGGTCTCTCCGACTTACTTTTGATATATTTGGATTTTTTTGAATAAATATATAAGGTTATATGTGTGTTTTTTCTAGGACTAAACATATAAGGTTGGAACAGGTTGTGTTTTTTGAAAAAATATATAAGGTTATATGTGTGCTTTTTGTGTCACAAAAAAAAAATATTTTTGTGTGTTTTTGTTGTTATGTAATGTCATTTTTTTAAAACATTCTCAGTTAGAGAGAGATATAATAATATATAACGTTATATTGTTATATATAATATACTAGATTATAAATATTCTATGTTATTTAATAAAGAGAACATATAACGTTATATATGACATTTTGTACCGTGTAACGTTATATATGACATTTTGTACCGTGTAACGTTATATCTCGTTTTTGAGATATATTAATATTGTTTATGTTGTTTTGAATATGTATATATGTAGATATAGAGGTTATGGGAATGCTATTCGGAGGCAGAAAATCAAAATTTTGAAGGATCCGATGAAGGTTTTGATGAAGAAACAGTGAAAAAATGAAGCTCGACCCCCCTGTGGCCTCATTAACATTCAACTTTGGATTCAAGGCGCGACTGGAAACAATGATAATGGTGGCATGATATGTGATATGTGAACATATAATGTTATTTTTTGAGATATATAATATTGTTGGAAAGATATGATGTTGTTTTGAAAACATATAATTTTATGCCATATTTTGTGAGACTTAGAGCTATAGAAGCTCAAATATAAAGTTATATATTCTGTTTTTTTGTGAGATTTAGAACTACAGAAACTCACATATAATGTTATATGTTCTGTTCTATTTTTTGTGAGATTCAGAATTGCAGAAGCTCAAATATAATGTTATATGTTCTGTTTTTTTTTTTTTTGCGATATTTAAATATTCAAAAGCTCACATATAATGTTATATGTTTTGTATAGACCAGCATATAACGTTAAAGACTAAAAACAAGAAAAACCAAAAAGAAATGTTGCATGTTTGAAAATTTTTGCCACACATATAATGTTGTATGTTAGGAAGTTTTTATCACTCATATACCGTTAAAAATCAATACAAGAAAAAAAAGAAAATACAAAAAGAGAAAATTGTCACATATATAACGTTAAATGTTAAGTGTAGCGGGTTCAATAAAAAAAATCAAGAAAAATGAAAAATACGTTTTTTGTTACACATATAACGTTATATGTGGCGTGATGGCAGCGGCGACGGTGGTGGCGGCGGCAGCGGCGGCGGC
This sequence comes from Rhododendron henanense subsp. lingbaoense, assembly GCA_020567845.1. Classification (NCBI taxonomy): domain Eukaryota; kingdom Viridiplantae; phylum Streptophyta; class Magnoliopsida; order Ericales; family Ericaceae; genus Rhododendron; species Rhododendron henanense. The sequence continues at coordinate 8,817,803 of CM036317.1, forward strand.
GGTGGTGGCGGCTTGATTGCAACAAAAATGAAAAAAAATGAAAAAATATATATTTTCGTGTTAGCCAAACAAGGCCCTTGTTTATTAGATGGGGTATTTTTGTCATTAAAATTATTAGTGGACTTAGTGGGTTATAGAATTTAGAAGTGGACTTAGGGGGTTTGGAAAGTGCTATAGTGGACTTATGAAAAATTCTCCCTAAAAAGAAACAAGGAGAAGAAGATGAACATCAATAACAGATCGGAGAGAGAGAGAGGGAGGGAGGGATGTTCACCATGATCGGAGAGCAGCAGTAGCAGCAGCAGCAGCAAGCTTCTTCTTCTTCTCTCTTCTGCCGTTCTTCCTCTCTCTCTCTCTCTTCTGTCGTTCTTTTTTCTTTTTTTTCCTCTCTCTCTCTTTCTCTTATGAAAGGCGATAAAAACAAAGAAGAGAAGAAAAAATTATTTGGTGCATGTGTGAGTCGTGTGACCGTGTATGAAAACAAAGAAGAGAAAAATGATTTGGTGCATGTGGGAGTATTGCTTAATTGTGAAAAAATAATACTAATAATTGAAAAATAAAATAACTTATAACAAAAAATTAATTCAACTTAACATTTGTACATTTCATATTAAACAAACCACAAATTGAATTAAATACAATTGAAATTGAAATTGATTTTTTATTATTTATAAATATTAAATTAATTATTTTTATTTGTAAACTAAATTATTATTCCTTAAATTGTGAAAAGTAATTGATTTTATTGAATTTTGTTATTATATTATGAATAATCTAATTTCATACTGCATAAGGGCAAATGAGTCATTTAACAGCTTTTTACATCATACACCCTTCCTTATACCACCAATTTATCCTTCATCCAAATCAAGTATTATTTTATCCCCCCTCCATAAATGTCACATCAATGTGGACCCTCCCTTCTTAACTAATACCCCCGGCTATTTTATCCCCCCTTCATAAATAATACACCCAAAACTCATACCGCATCCAATCGGGCCCTCTGAGTCTTACGCCTCGTTAATGGACGGATAAAGGCTTTGAAAGATAAATGAGAAATGTTTATAAAAGATAGATACTATAAGGTGGATAAGAGGTAGAATATTTTATAGGGAATCTTGGAGGAACTCAGTTTTTTTTTAGATATATGGCTTCCAAAAAATAGTGACCCAAAAGTAAATTTGGTAACGAAAATTTCTAAAAAATACAATATGTACCTCCAAGATTCTCACATAAAGTACAAATAGTTAAAGAAAGAATAGATAAATTACAAAATTTCTCCTCAATATAGAGATTTGGAGCATTATAGAGCTTGGTTGGAGTTGCTCTCATTAGAAAGATAGTTGCAGTTGCTCTCATAAGAAAGATAGTTTCATCAAAACTCTCTTAACCCTCAAATAAGCTTATCGCAAGAGGTGGGGTGGGCCTGGATTAGATTATCCCGGTTCCTCACTCACCCTTTCCTTCCTCCATTTGCCAAACGGTCATCAAGTTTATATATATACAAAAATGATACTAGGATCTACGAAACTATCCATAAAAGAAAATTGGACGATTCTGTAGATGAATTTGGACCGTCCAATTTCATGGACTATTTTCATGTACTGTCAGATCTCTTATATATATTGCAAGTTCCTTCAGGCTTCGACAGTGCAGAGAACTACTTGAAGATAAAAGCAGAAAAATGGGTCAAAGTTGGGAAGGGCTACCAGCCCACCATGCGACCGGCGGCCCTACGAGGGATCGGTCAAAGATGACCTGCTGCCCTTCTTCCACACAAATACAGAAGAACTAATCATAGGGTGTGGGAGCAGTGTTGTGGAAAAAGATACTTCCTCTGTAGTCTGTAGTAGTATTAAAAAATGAGGAAAACAAATGCTTGCATTTGGAAGCTCCCTAAAGGCTATAGTACTAAAAACAAAAACAATGTCAAAACTGAAACTTGAGGAAAAATCAGGGGTACTTTCGGGGTACTTTCGAAATTCTTGTCAAGTACTTACAGCAAGGACAGAACCAGGATTTTACCTTAGCATTGGCGAAATGTATACTAAAAAAATCTAGTGGTAGCGAGACTATATAAGTTGGGCATAATATTTTTTTTTTACATATAATAAATGCATTTTCTAAAATTCTTATCGTGGCGGTCGCCGCCACTAGACCCCTGGTCCCATCCAACTTACTCCGTATTATACATGTACATGGGAAGGAATTCTCCTTGTTTACATTCAACAGTACTCTGTATCCGAGTTGTCTCCCCCATTTCTAAGTCTTCCCCACCCCCACCCTGTAACAATTCCTCCATAAAGTAAACAAAAATCACATAGTACTACTACCATATAATCATATATTCCACACAAAAAGAAAAAATCACATAAACGTAGAGAGAGAATTTCAAGCACCAGCTAGCTAGTTCTGGGTTTCACAATGCAGGTCAGTTCCAATCCAATGATTCATCTGGTTTCTTGAAATCCTTTTTTCCCTGAGAGATCTATGTGATGTGATGTTGCAGCTCTTTCTTATTCAAAGACTCTGTTTTTTTTTTTTTTTTTAAAAAGAGCTATCAATTCATTTGAACTAATCTTTATGTTTCTTGCCCAGATAAGAACAGTGCAAGTCCGCAACCTTTCAGATCTAGCCAGTGAAAGAGAGATTCACGAGTTCTTCTCGTTTTCTGGCGATATAGAACACATTGAGATCCGTGGGTTAGTTTTTCTTTGCTTTTCATTCACATAAGTACCATCCATACAGCCCTATATGTTCTCTTTTTTGCTACTCAAAAGGGAATGGAGGTGGCGACCTGGCGACCTGAGCCTCCAAACCCGTGGCCGGTCCCCGGAATAGACCGAAACCCAAAGGTGAAAGCTGCCCCACCTGGAGCCAGAGCGATCTGCAGGGGGAGTCGGAGGGGTCCAAAGACCCGAGTCGTGAGGCCACCGCCCCGGGGTTCTAGGGGGCGTAGATAGCACGCCTTGAACCCGCGACCTCTGATCCCTCCAATAACCTGTCGATCACCAGGCTAGGGCTGTAAATGAGCCGAATCGAGCCGAACATTAGAATGTTTAGATTCGTTGATTAAGTTTTTTAGCGTTTTTAGCGAACTCGAGCTCGAGCCAAACTCAATGAAAATTATGACGAGCCAAACTCGAACCGAGCTTGCCCAGGTTTGGGTCGAACTCGAGCTTGTTCACGAGCCTTAACGATCCAATAATATCATATTTTTATGCTCTTATACAGGTCTAAAACTGCAAATAAATTTTTCATTATGTACATAAATATGTTCATATACATATAAAATGATAAAAACATATACATAAGTAAATTTTTAGTAATTGTAAACGTTTAGACTTGTACAAATTTTGAAATTTTCACTATATAACTATATAAAATCCCCATAACACACATATATTCCAGGTTCGCGAGCCTAATCGAGCTGAATACTGTTGCGTTCATGTTCGTCTCATTTATGAAACTAGCCTAAAATTGAGGTTCAGGTTCGGTTCATTTAGTAGACGAACCGAATTCGAACAAGCCCTTACCGAGTCAAGCCTCTAACAGTTCATGAACGGCTCAGTTCATTTATAGCCCTAACCAGGGCACCACCCCAGGTGGTATATAGACCTATATGAACTCACATTGGTAGATTGATGTTGAATTGTGGTTTGTGTTTATTCATGTTTTAGTTTTTGTTTTATTCGGTTCTGTTTTGGCTTTGTTAAGTCTCAGAAATGAATTGACATCTTGTGCCAAAATTTTGGTTGCAGAGATTCAGGGCAACTGAGGACTGCGTTTGTCACGTTCAAAGATCCAAAAGCCCTTGAAATTGCATTGTTGTTATCGGTGTGGCCTCGATTCGTCTCTTTTTCTTGTTTAAGCATTTCTTGCTTTCCCCGCTGTTACTTTGTTAAATGGGTTAGTCATTTCATTATTTGTTTTTCAGATACTAATTGTTTCAGACAAAGAATTCATCCTCCTGGAGTATGCATATCTGTATTTTATTGGACCAGTAGCGTAGCCGCGTGATGGGCGGGGCATGAATAGCAATGACCATTGACTCTGATGGAAACTAGGATGAAATTGATATGAATATTTGGAAATTTAACCTTTGTTTAGCATTTGTCGGAGTGGATTCGCCCTATGAAAGTATATTTTGAATTACACAAGAAATTTGATGTGCTCTAACCTGGTGTCAACCTAGTGTCCACTGTCCAAGGGTTCATCTTACACATGTGTCATTGAAGGATATGTAAGTACCCCGGTTAAGAAAGGGGAGGCGTCAAACCACAAGAGAGAGAGGTAGAGGAGTACCTAAGTGCTAATCTTGATTCCACTCTTCCACTTAAACCTTAGGATGTGTTTAATTGTATTTCATGATTTTCATCAATAACGTGTTCAAAGGAAATACAAAGGAAAATGAAAGAGGTTCTGGAGGTAGAAGTTTTGGTGAGGCACCCTATGGAATTTTTCTTCCTTATGGCTAATAATGATCATTGCAAGACAGTCCAACCAAGTACATCCAGAATCCATATCAGATTATGCCTCCTATGGTGGTTTCCTTCTTCGTTTCTAAACCAATCCATGCTTCTTCATTTCTAAACCAATTCATGCTTCCTATTGGCTTATGGAGAAACAACTCCTTATTTTCTAAAGTAATGCATGCTTGTTATTGATCTATGGAGAAAGGGTTCCTTCCGCTCAATACTTTAGGACACCAGCATAATAGAAAAATACCCTTTACCAATGTCGAATTCTTTGGATTTTTTCCAAAGGAAAAGTAAATCAGTTTGTCCTTCTGATGTTGGTTTCTATCATGGCACTGTTGAGGAGGAACTATTTTACAAGCTATTGAGAATATACACTTCCAGAAGACAAATGGAACCTTCTGATTGTGGTTAAAATATATTATCTTGGCATTCTGCAGGGAGCAACTATTGTGGACCAAATTGTTGGTGTAACTGCTGCAGAGAACTATGTACCGAAGGCCGAGACTAGGGTAAATTCATTCCCAGTATCTTCAATCCTTATCGCAGTTCTTTAAGTTATTTATGTTCTGTACAATTAATGCAGGAAGTAATGATAGTGGACAATTTCGCGAACTTGGGTTCTGAGAATATTTCACCAAATACTGAGGTAATTGGATACATCATCACCTATTCCCGATGTTTGCTAACACATCGTACAATCTATTTTTAGGCATATTGTGTACTCTGATTATAGTTAGGTAGTCTTCAGGGATTATCTTGTAAGAAAAAGCATCAAACCTAAAGGATGGAATCATGAAAGGAATTGTGGGTGCAATTTCTTGGATTCCACATCTTGAAACGCATTCCTTTTCTGAGGAAAATTAATGGATCACAGGAATAATCTCAAAATACCATAGAAAGGGTCTAAATGATCTACGAGCAGATTGTGATTGTTTGTTCATGAAGAAGAGACCTTTACTGATATATGGGGCATTGCCATTCATGAAGTCAAGCCTGGACTATGCCTTGTGTTGGCGCTGAAAATTTCCGTGAATTAGGCTCCGCTTGCTTTGACTTTTAATACTTCAGTCGAATATTTCCCAGTGTTTGGATACCCCACACTCCACAGTGAGAAGAACATTTTACAGTAGAAATGTTTAACATCAAATAGGTATATAACAACTTACAGCTGCGACATTTCAACTCTCTTTTTCACCAAACATTTGGACAAGAAGAGATCCTAACATTTTGACATGGTGAGGCCGGGGGGGGTGGCGGGGGTGGTGAGGGGTTCGGTGAAGCATTTGCTCACTTTAAAGTTATTGTTGTTCTTTGTCGTTTCAATTATCCAAGAGCTTTTCTGTTTGTTTGTTTTGATTGAGAATTTTTGTTGAGGTTTTCGCCAAACCCCAAAAGATGAGAGGAGTAACAAAGTTCTTATCATAAAAATCTTGCGTCGAATATTTTCCAAGGGAAAAACTTGTTTTGTAACATATGGAGCATTACTTAAATATGGGCACTTCAATTGCCAGTTTGCCACCTATATAAGAAGTAAATCTTGTTGAGGCAGCGCTACATGGTCATTTGGGTGGTCGCAGGAATACCCTGAACTTGATAAAATTGTTTCTGGATATTTGATATTCTCTAGGATGGTTTTGTCTTTGAACACCCTTTAGCCTTCATGCTAAACACCCTCCACATGGGTTCTAATCTCATTCTCAATTTCTTTTTTTTGAACGGCATCTCATTCTCAATTTCTACAAGAGCTTATCCACGACTTTTATTCTTTTTTCTGCTAGATTAAGGCTTATCAACTCAATGCTGTCATGTAAGTTTCAACTTGAACTCAACCTTTAGGAATTTAACAATGTCGATTATTTGCTTAAAATAATTCACACAGGTTGTAAATTTACATGCAACTTTTAGTTATATATGAAGTTAAACTTGTTTAGTTCAATAAATTTTCAAAAGCATTTATTTTGTCTAGCCGGCATTCCGGTTATTGAGAAAGAAGAGCATGGGCTCTTCTGTCTACACTCTACACTAAATTGAATATCCCCAATTAACAGGAAAACAGAATTCAAACTAGATTTTATTAGTTTAAAAATAATCTCACCTTTTTTTGTCAAATAAACTAGAGAACCAAAATAAGTGACGATGTAGCAATGCTACCAAATACTGTCGCTGCAAATTGTGCGTTCATTAAACATGATTAGGTTATAAAAGCAACCATATGGGAGGTTCGAGTTCCCAATTTTACGTGAGGCGAGAATTGCGTAGAATGCTTTGATGGAATAAAGTTTGTCTCACCGGGGTTTATCGACAAGTTTTGATAACGACTAGCCGCACATATAGGTATTGATACTGAAATCTTGTCACCTTACGGTGATCTCTCTGTGCAGGAAAAAGCTAGTTCTCCCAGAAATGGAAGGCAGTATGTAAACAAAGCTCAAGTTGTTGTTTCCAGTATGCTGGCAAAAGGTTCAGCTATCAAACAAGATGCTGTGAACAAGGCTAAAGCATTTGACGAGAAGCACCAGTTCAGAGCCAATGCATCTGCCAAAGTCATTTCCCTTGATAGGAGAGTTGGGCTTACGGAGAAACTAACAGTTGGAATTTCAGTTGTGAATGAGAAAATGAAGACTGTAGACCAAAAGCTTCAGGTGTCAGATAAAACAATGGCAGCATTGATGGCGGCAGAGAGGAAACTAAATAACACAGGATCAGCTGTCAAATCGAGCAAGTACGACAAATCTTCCATATAAGACTCTTTGTTTGTTGTATGCACCTGTATGCTGTGTGATTTCTACATCTTAGTCACGTTATTCCCGGTTATAGAGGGTATCACACGCGCACTCGAACAGTCGAACCACAAACTGCCAAACTTTGAATTTCTGTTTGACCGAGAAAAAAAAACAAAACTGCCAAACTTTTTCAGGAGTATTTGTGTGAAATGCGGGAATCCAGTTTTGCTAGGGTGCGAATTCACTTTCTGTAGCCCACAGATTTCGAGTATATGTAATGCACCAATACGGGCTAAATCTAGCCAAGACTCACTGACTATAGTAGAGTAACAGGTGAACGGTCTGTATTATTGCCAGTGTAACTGTGCAACATTGGTACCACTCTGCACACAATGTACGTAGTCAAAGATTAAGTTCCAAATGATGATTGTGAGGTTGAACCTGCAACGAAGTGCATAAAAATTAGGACTCAAGCAACTTCTCCAACTCAACTCGTACATTTTATGCATTGCTAACACTTTTATTTTTTTACCTGAATGTAATCTGAGCTCACAAAACAGTGAACAAACCTGGAAAAACTCTTATATACTTAGTAGTTAGTAATCCTAGATAACATGGTAGTATTAAATATTTATGCTCATATCTGAGCCTTTCAAAATAACGCTCTTCCTCTCCTGCTCCCACACTTGCCCCTGCTCGGCGAACTTGTGACTTAGGTGTAGATTTGTATCCCACTTTCTGAGGCAAATGGTTAGTCATATAATGAATGTCCTAAACACAAAATAAAATTGTTATAGAGCCAATCAAATAAATAAATAAATAAATTGTTAAAGAAAGTTAGTTTGGACTGAAGTATATATTGAAACTGTTGCATTTGAGTTATCCAAATAAAAATTATTTCAAGGGAGGACTTATCCAAACATCAATGGTTATACCTTTCTGTTGCATTTGAGTCATTTGACAACATGCCTTATAATGATGTGATGCAGAACTTATGTACTACTGTATGAAATACTTGAACTATCTATTTGGACTGAAGTATCTATTGAAACTGTCTAATGAGCAATGAGACTGAGGTATTATCTTGGTCCGAAGAGTTTCAATGTCAAATCAAAATATTATCAGATGGGTGTTTATGAGTATCGTATGACTTGTTTTGTCCAAGGAGGCCAACTTGGTTTTAGAAGGTCAATTGATGTTGATTTCTCATTACATGTGATTGATGATATGGCTCCGAATCTAGGGATTCTTTTGGTCCCACACCTTAGATTGAGTTTTTCGTAAGAAGGAACCTCATCAGATTGGCATAAGCTCCAGAGAACTTATTTTGGTTGTATGTTATTAGTGGCCTTTTTTTGGGATGGTGTTTTGTGGTACATTGTTCTTCAAACGAAAAAGAAGGTGGAACAGTTATACAGGCTACAACAAACACGGTTTGACACAGGGTTTGCCTCTCATTACTTCTTTCACAACGAGGAAACGCTCCCACATTGGTTGAAGTGAAGTGGTGGAAGGTCCCCCTAAGTCAAAGGGAGAGTTTCTACACCTCTCTCCAATATCTAGGATTCGATTGACTTTGGGATGGATCCAAGGACTTTGTTAAGTGCTTCTGTAGTTTTAATGAAAATAACTCCCTGCAGATGTTCTATCTGCTACCCTGATGAGTTACTGTCCCTTGGCATTGACCTTTAGGCCTTGATAGTATTGTACATCATCTTCTAGGGGAGGAGAATCAAATTCTTAGATTTCAGCATTTCTACTTTTTGGTTCATGCAAGAACAGAACAATCCCCTCTGGACCCCACTAAAACTGTTACCTTGAGGTCTGGTTGTTCAGCGGATAACAATAGTAGTACGCTAGGTAGTGCAATGTAAGCAACTTCGCAAAAGAGCCGGGATGACCATTCTGCTCCCCCTTGGCTCCGCATTCTCTCCTTGAAACAGCAAAGCTTTTCCTCACTGCTTTATATTTCTTTTAAGCAGTGCACCAAATGTAAAAATCCATGTCATTCCTAATTGAGTTGCAGCTCATCCTCCATCTTCAGCTCTCAACTTCTATAGTTTGTTCCTTGATTTTTACTTCAGTTTGCAACTGTGGGTCCCACTTCTATTCCCCGCTTTGCTAACAGTGTAGCTTGGCTTTGTTGCATATAGTACTTGTATGTGCAATTACGTAGGACATTCTGAGGAATTGTATGCAAGAAACTAACATTATTAACTATTCTTGGGGCTGGGCAGGTACGTGACTGCAGGAACAACTTGGTTGAATGGTGCTTTCGGTAAAGTGGCCAAGGCTGGGCAGGTTGCTGGCACAAAAACAAGAGAGAAATGGAATTTAGCCAGATCAAATTTGACTGCAAAGGTGGTCTCCCCTCTACTCTCTTTTGTTTCTTACGTCATTTCCATACGGAATTTTTTAGGCTTTTCTCGTATTAGCGTTTAAAGTCTGAAGGCCAGGAATTTACGGATACGAAGGATACTGAAATGGGAAGAAAATGAAAAGAAGAAATAGGCCAATTTGGTATGTATATGGCAAATTGTGTAAACTGTAACTGCATTTGTGTTCTTTAGTGGCTCAAAATCCTGGGCATTGATCATATCCAGTGCCTCAACCGTCAAACATGAAATTGCTTAAGCCTCCTCTACACATCCTGCTAATATGGTCTCTTTGGGAATTTTTTTACATGTTAGCATTTCTGCGAACAAGTCCCCCAAAGGGGTACTGTTACACAAATTAAAACTGTTATCATGTATGCTTACGAGACAAATGTCCTTTGCCTCCTCGTTACTTGGTAAATCCTATTGTTGGGAGATCTCTCCAACTCTCTCTCTCTCTCTCTCTCTCTCTCTCTCTCTCTCTCTCTCTCTCTCTCTCTCTCTCAGTGTTTGTTGCTTACACTATTGTTCTCATGGATGCAGGATCCTCCAATAGCTGTATAAAAGATTGAGCATTTTCCTCCTACCAGCATAATTGTGTGCCTTGATTCTCCGATTGAAACTATGATATTTGTAATCTGAAGTTGTAACATTCCTGTCCGAGCAGACAAATTCTGCAAACCTGGCTTGTGCATCAAATTTTTTCTTTCCTTCCTTTTTGGGGCTAGCTATGTAATTCATTTGTCAGTTTATTTCATTCTTTCTTCCAACTTTAGGGTATTTGCAATATTTGTGTAACATTGGCTTTGTACATGTAAGCAAATGAAATGCTATGAAAAATGGTACTGGATTACGAGTAGTTTTGAAAGGAACCTGGGTTCCTCACCCATTTAAAAAGAGCGCGGTTGTCATATAGACAAGAGAGTTGGTGGTTGTAATTTGTTGCTATTTTCGCTATGCCTTGTTTGGTTTAAGACAAGAAGGCTTCAGAAAGGGTTTGTTCGAACACGATTTCCATCCAAGAAATTTGGGAGACTTACAGACCATGTCGGTTGAGTTCTTTCAGTCGTTTCTCCAGCAGGGTATGAACTTGCAAGCTAACCTAGTTGGTTGGTTGGTAGTTTGGTGAAGTTTTTCATCTAGGTCTGTAGGTCACGCATTCGTCTTTTGACAACCCCTAACATAAATAGAATTTCTTGCCTCCCCTGAAAAAAAACTGCAGCAGGATCTATTGCACGCCAAGTCAAATTATTTCCAATTTCTGAAAAAACAGTTTCCACACCACTCTCTTTGAAGCATTCTCAACTTTGAATAGACTTTTCCTTTTGTTAGGCCGAAAGCCAATCTGAATTTTCTTTAGATTGCTTAGAATGGCTTTTGAGTTTTTTTTTTTTTCCTCCCTTTTGGTTGTCAAACGGCATACATGAGTGGGATCAGGGGAGTTACTTAAATATCATTTTTTTCAGGCCACCGTCTGCACAAGTGGAAATTTGTGGAATGAAAAATACTAGTTGTACAAGGTAGCTCCATTGTGCGCAACCTAAGGTGGGTTTTTGAAGGGATTTCGAAAATATAAAGGAGGTTGACATGAAGGCTCAGTTTGGATGACAGCAATCAAGAATCAGGAATGGGTATTCTAACCCAAGGAATGTGATTCCTAGTAATATGATTCATGGGTAATCTCATTCAAGTGTTTGTTTCCACAAATGAATCTTAACTAGGGAAAAAAATAAAATTCTATTCAAGCGTTTGTTTACTCATTAAAAGCATAGGAATGAAATGAAGTTTTAACCTAATTTTCCGAAGATGCCCTTTTGAAATTTCATCATCAGTTCTCATTAACTACAATTTTGAAATATCAGTTTCATGTAAAAAAAAAAAAAAAAGTATGACAACTCATTACCCTACCTATGCGTATCAAACGTTCTTGAACAAATGCATATATCATCTCATTGCATTCATAAAGGATTTTTGGTAAATTTTTTACCTTTTACATTAGAGATCACGTAGTGAAAAAATATATTGACTAAGACTTAATTTGGCTTAACTTTTTTAGTTTTGGATTATTGTCTTTATGCAAAAAAATAAAAATTCCTTTTGTAAGTTTTTTTTGTTAAGTTTTGTTGAATTATTTGTTTGTCTAGATGAGAGAAATGCGGAAAATAAAAATTAATGACCAAAAGTTGAAAATAGTGTACCGAAGACAAAAATCTCTATTATAAAACAGAAGGGTGTGGGGACAAGTTGTTGAAACGGCTTAGATTCATTTGATCCAAAGGCTGTAGTGCATCCTCTCACTTCCCGGTTAAGTGCCCATGGTTTTCACCTAAATCACATAACTGCCATCCCCTTCCAACCGGGATGTGTAGTGCCGTAGGCACGGGTTAGCACTAGTAATAATGTAAAATAGAAAAATATTTTTGAATTACTTTTTTTTTCCAAGCGTGTTCATGTTTTTATAGCTTTATATTTCTTCTCACAAGATGAATAAATAATTCAACTAAATTTAAAAAAAATATTAACCAAAGCAAATCTTATTGAAGTACCGATAAACAATTAATTCCATAAAAAAATTAGACCAAATTAATGTGAGAATGAGGGGTACAAGAGGAAAGTTTTAATCTTTCATTTTTCCTCCCATAATAAGATTACCCCGTAATCTCAGATTCCTCCTCTGTTCAGGAAAGTGATTGCTCCTGGATTGGGAGATCAGTTATCAGATTCCCATTCCAACCCTTTCCAAACGTAGGAATCTTAGAGTTCTGGAATTACATTCTCATTCCATCTTAGGATGTCGGCCATCCAAACTCAGCCGAAGTGAGAAATGATTGAACATGTCAAGTCGCTTAAGAGGGAGGTAAACTACAAAAGGTGGTGTTGAGGGTAGGGAACAGACAGAAACCGACGGGCTTGCTATACCCTCTAGATGAAGCATCGTTCCGAGTTCATAAATGTGATTTGAACCGCTCACTTCGTTAACCTCAAAGCCTAAAAAGTAAAAACAACCCGGTTGAAAACCAAGTTAACCTAACCAAATTACCTTGGTATTGTATCTTTAAAATCTTAGTAGGTGCCATTATTTATTTAAGACAATGTGATTCGCAAACTAGGTTAAGATGTCTGATTAATTTGATTTTTTTAGGTATTTGCTCTATGCGTCAATATCTATAAAAATTAAGACGGTGCTCGCTCAGAGGAGATCGAAGAGAGAATGAAAGCTCACTAACAAGAGATTAAAATAAGAAGGCGCAAGACTAACGATGTTCATCTCTAATTTAGAGTTCAGTAATAGTTTAGCTTCGACTAGTCACCCCAACTCATGTCTCATTTATTATTTTTTTTAAATTCGTCATCGTCGATTATTATCTTAACCGACGATATTAAATTTAGCAAATCAGGATGGATCGTAGATTGCCCAAATCTTCTCATCCCTTGATAGTTGATTGTACTAGTATTTTACAGTATATTGTTGGTGTGAAAGCTTATTGACAACTTGGCGGATTCCAATGAATCTCCGTCAATTGGCGGAAAAAAATTTAATCTCTTTAAAAAATTAAGAAAATTTTGTACTTATTTGTCATTTAAAGTGAAAATTCCAAGATGACACGTATACAAAGATTTCAATATACACTCATGTACTAGTGGGCCCCTGATTGAATGTATGTGATTAACGTGTGGATGGTTTTAGAAAATTGTTCTTCAAGTACATGAAACATAAAAGAAACAATAATGTGTACCAAAAAATAAAATAAAAGAAGGGAAATGATTTTGCCACTCCTTTTTTTGTTAACGCCACTCCCCTGCAAGTGTATTTTGGTGCAAAAATATACTTGCAGGGGAGTGGTGTTAACAAAAAAATGAGTGGCAAAATCAGGAGCCTAAAAGAAACAATAAAACTAGGAAATTGATATTTGCATTCTTTTAGACTTAACTTAAATTTCAAATTTTTGTCCTTATTTGAATTTTTTTCGCATTTTTTAGTTTTGAGCCAAACTTTTTTGGGTTATTGATTCGTCTCGATGAGAAGAATCGGAAAAGTAAAATTTTGACACTTTTACTCAAGTATTTTGAGAAATAACTACTTTTCAGCGCAAAAATATCATTTTTGCACTAAAAAATGGTTATTTCTCAAAATATTTGGGTAAAAATAAAAAAAATTACTTTTCCGATTCCTCTTGTCGAGACGAATCAATAACCCAAAAAAAATTGGTGCAAAACTTAAAAATGTGAAAAAAAATTCAAATAAGGACAATTTTCAAATTTAAGTTAAGTCTAAAAGAATGCACACACTCCCGTTTTTGTTATCCAAACTTCCTTTTTTGTCCTTTGAGAGTGTGGATAGCAAATAAAGAGTATGAATATCAATTCCCTAAAACTATGGGTACACCATTTGGTGTACACAGATGTACACCGCCTTCTATGGGACCTGTTTAGGTATTCCATACAAATGATGGAAGCCGCTCAATTTTTTCAAAATATTTTTTTAAGCATCCTTGTAGAAAATCAGTTCCATCGATCATTAATAAAATGCTTGATCGATTTTACACTCAATTTACTGACAAAGGTAATTTTGTGATTTTAGATGAAGAAGGTAAGTAATTTTGTAATTTTAGATGAAAACAAACAAAAGAAGAAGTGCATTTAGGAGGAGCTTAAAAAACAAGGTTGCTGATTTTGCCACTCTCTTTTTTGTTAACGCCACTTCCCTGCAAGTGTATTTTTGGTGCAAAAATACACTTGCAGAGGAATGACGTTAACAAAAAAGGGAGTGACAAAATCATTCCCAAAAACAACAGAAAGTCTACTGACACAGATTTTCTGTGCACAGATCACTGTATGGGGCCCACTAAGGGTCCCACACAAACGATCCGAACTGTTCATTAAATTTAAAACGTTTTTTCAAGGGCTCTCGCTAAAATCAGCTCAATCCGATACCTATTGATCCTCGATCCATACATCTAAACTTTCATTCAGAATTTAGGATCTAAAGTATGAATGAAAGTTTAGATTTATGGATCGAGTATCAATAGGTATCGGATTGAGCTGATTTTTTGTGAGAGCCCTTGAAAAAGTGTTTTAAATTTAATGAACGGTTCGGATCGTTTGTGCACAGATTTTCTGTGCACAATCTGTGCACAGAAAATCTGTGTCGGTCAAAAACAATCCCCAAAATAGAGAATCGTTTTGTGCTTTTTTGTTGCTTACGTGTACTGCTCCCACTGGCCCAAACACGCACCTTAGATATGAAACGTAAACACGTCAGAATATTGGCTTACGTGTTCTGCTAAAAAGATCACTTGATTGGGAGTCCCACACGTGTGCGTTTGCACCGCTAACATAAGCCGTTTGAATTTGGAAAGACAAGTTTATCCTCGTCCCTACAAAATCCCCGTTGACCCAATCTCCGGGTGCTCCTCACGTGGGAGGACAGGGTTCAAGCTCCGTCGTAGGCGTGTGTTTGAGATTCAGAACTATGAATGACCTCTAAAATTTATTGTGGATTAACTTACTAACTCCTCGCTAACATTTACTGATGTATACAATATTGGAAAAAAAAATTCCGTAGGGGTATGCCAGTAATTTCAAAATTCATTAGTTGTTATTGTCCGATTCGTTAGAGGTTTGGCAGTTCCAACTGTCAATGAACAATCCATCCCAACAACCCTCCTCCTCCTCCCCCCAGCTTTTATTTAATTCAGTTCTGTACTACTTTATGTTTTATATTGATAAAGATAAAAAAAAAAAAATACTCCGTACATTTGAATAAAAAAGAAGTGATATTGTAAAATTCTTTCCATCTCATGTTGAAAACCCAAGATTTTCGTCACATATTATGACCTTTATTGTGTATTTACTACATTAATATAAATCGTTCATATTGTATGAACCGCAAAATAATATATTGTAAACTTGAAAAAGAGTTATAAAACAGCTATGATTGGTTACATGGACGTTTCACTTGAAAATCGTAAAAAAAGTCAACTAATTCATCCAACTCGACACTCTCAATTTTTTCCCACAAAATAAATGTCATTTTGCAGTGTAGATAGTTTTCTAGGGTAATAATACAATCCAATAAACCTCTAAAATAAATCGCTAAAATAGAAAACTTAATTTAAGATCTATGTGTTTTAAAGATATTGATCACTCTAGAAAATAAATAAGTCTTTCTTGTACTTTTTATTTTGTCTTTCACTGTAAGTCTATACCAATAATAACTTTCACATTTTAAGATATAGTAATTATTAAATTGGTAAAAATAAGAAGATATTCATGCGAGATCTTTGAAATGAGATCAATATTGTGTATATTTTTATAAAATCTTGACCTTAAAATTTAGATTATTTGAAGGAAAAAAATGAGATTTATAAAATATTAATATAAGTAAACATTTAAAATGGAGTGAAAATTAATACTCCATAAAAATTCCTTTTATATGCACTTTTTAAATTTAGAAAAAAATATTTCAAATATCAGACATGAATTGGGTTGTTATCAGAAATTGGAGTGTTATCGGAGAAAGAGTTTAAGGTACCACGTAGCAATGCCTCAATGGTATTGAATAAGTTTTCAATGACAAGGGTTGAGAATAGGCCTGAAACACCATGTGGCGGTGCGATAGGGGCATTGAATAATTTTTCGAGTCAGAGAGACACCACCGAAACCGTGGCCAAATACGTCAAGTTCCATACAGTCCAAGGGCATTTCCGTACATAAACATTCACATTCCCAATTCTACCCTTGTAACATGAGGATTTCAGTTGGGAAAAATTCAAAAAAACCCCTGAACTTCGAACTCAATGTCAAATAGGCACCTGAACTTAAATAAACTTCAATTGAACACCTGAACTTTCACTCCGTTATTAATTTACCCCCTGCCGTCTCAATCCGTTAACGGCACAGTTAAAAAAAAAATACTTACCACCAGTTTGCAATCCTATGAAGCAGAAACGTGATTATGAGAGCCTTAGAGACAAAATTTGATTATGTCTCTTTAGAATAATATGATCAGAATAATAAGATCTTCACACCCGTTCAAACGGATTAAAAATTGGAGCACTTAATTTTTTAACCATATTTTTTAATATATAAACGGTCTAAAAAAAATTAAGTGCTCAAATTTTCAAAAAGAATTTTAAAAAAAATTCCCCCTACTTCCAACATTTCTCTCTCTATCTCTCTCCACTTATTACCCGGACCCGGGGGCTCTGCTGCCCCAAAGGCACATCAGCCCTTACCCACACACCAAAATGGCAACGTTTTGGTTAAATAAAAAATTCATATCACCAGTTTGCAATCCTATGGAGCAGAAACGTGATTATGAGAGCCTTAGAGACAAAATTTGATTATGTCTCTTTAGAATAATATGATCAGAATAATAAGATCTTCACACCCGTTCAAACGGATTAAAAATTGAAGCACTTAATTTTTTAATCATATTTTTTAATATATAAACGGTCCTAAAAAATTAAGTGCTCAAATTTTCACTCCGTTTTGAATCAATACAAAGATATTTAAGTGCTCATAAAAAATTAAGTGCTCAGAAAATTAAGTGCTCATAATCACATTTCTGCTCCATAGGGTCCTAAATAAAGAACACATACTTAATATGAAAGCCTTAGAGATAAAAATGAATTACGACCCTTTAGAATAATATGATAAGAATAAAAAGATCTTTGCATCGATTCGAACGGAATGAAAATTTGAGCACTTAATTTTTTGGGACCGTTTATATATTAAAAAATATGGTTAAAAAATTAAGTGCTCCAATTTTTAATCCGTTTGAACGGGTGTGAATGTTTTATTATTCTGATCATATTATTCTAAAGAGACATAATCAAATTTTGTCTCTAAGGCTCTCATAATCACGTTTCTGTTTCATAGGATTGCAAACGGGTGGTAAGTTTTTTTTTTTTAACTGTGCCGTTAACGGATTGAGACGGCAGGGGGTAAATTGATAACGGAGTGAAAGTTCAGGTGTTCAATTGAAGTTTATTTAAGTTCAGGTGCCTATTTGACATTGAGTTCAAAGTTCAGGGGTTTTTTTGAATTTTTTCCCATTTGAGTTTTGGGTCTTCCAAATCTCTCTCTCCCTCTCTCTGGTTTATGCCTTTCCGATGCGGTTGGGCGGTATATTCCTCGGTTCGATTCTCTCACCAACACAGTGATCTTCACCACGTAATATTTATTCACATAGATAGAGATAGAGAGAGAAAGACAGAGAGAGACCCACAAAACTACAGTGTCTAATTTATTCACTTCTTTGCAACCCAAAATCCCAGGTAATTTATTTTGCAAAATTCCTTTGACATTAGTTAAATGGGTTTTCTTTAATCTTCTGCATTTGATCTTTGCTAGCCCAAAGTTAAGATTTTTACGTGTTTTTATCTGTTTCCAGTTGATTTTTGCCTGTTACAATTTGATTTTCAGTTTGCTGGTGTTTGTTTTTCCTAGTGCTGCTGGTAGGTGGTTATTAGGTGTCTTGTTGCCCTCATGCATATAAATAACTACACTCGTGAATTAAACGGGATGTGATTTAGGTGAAACTTATGGTTTTGGATGGTGGTGTGATCCATTTGATGTGATGCGACAATATTCATTATGGTTTTTGGATCTGGGTTTTGAGATGTGTTGGTTGAACTATCTTATTAAATGGTGATAACCCTCATTTTATATGGTGATAATAGTCTCAATTGTGCTTAAATTCTTAGGCTTCCTGTTGGGTGAAAATGGGGAAATGTTTCCAACCCTTCTATTTTACGGGTCTTGCTAACCATGATAATGTATATGCATATAATGCCAAACAAGTTAGATTATCAATATTATCAATACAAATCTCACGGATATCAAAACAATTTTCTCATATATCGATACACTTTTTACTCATTGTCCACCGCCCTACGGCCTGTGGTTTGCATTTTCCTTACTTTGTTTATTGAAGTGTACAGACTAGAGACATATTGGGCAGGTGGATGTGGAGCCAAATGCATGAGTTTTAGGTATTGTAGTAATTGTCGAAGTTGATCACTGATGAGACCGGGTTAATGATTGGTTTTTGTTACTTTCATAGTTTTTGGTAGCTATATAGAGGAAGCAATCATTGCCACATCCTCTTGGATTCAACTATAGTGGAGTGATTGCGTTTCGGTTCAAGAAGAAACTGGCCGTAGGTCCTCCCCCTCCTCTGTACTTGTAAGTTTAAATATTCACGTGTTTACGATGAGACATGAGGCAGGAAACTCTGCAATATAATTGATTGAAAGTTCCTTTTCATTTTCTCTGATATCATCCTCAATGTTGTGATTTGAACTTCCATACAATGTTAATAGTTACGGAAATTGTAGGCAGGAATTTGATATTTAATTCGAAAATCTCTACTACACTGACACTTTCAAGTGTTGATATACTAAACCATAGCCTTTGTATGCATAAACTGTGGCAAAGAGTTACTATGTCCCATATTTGCATTACAGGATGCTGTATGGGGAAGGTGTCACTTGAATTCATTACTTAGAACTGTTAAAATGGAAATTAAAACATAACAAATGCATACTAGATTGAAGTTCCACAAACTCTTCATATGTTGCTATGTCACTGTTTTGATAGGAAATATCCGATTTGTTCATGTTTGTCTTTTCTTTCTTTTTTGGTTATTTTCAGTTTTACTTCTTAAAGATATAGCTCACTATGTAAGGCTTGCAAATGCAGTGTGATACTTTTCCGTGATGATGATTGGATCTCTCCACGGCTCATGATATTTGGTGGGGGGTTCGTCAGTGGCTACTTCATCTGGTTTCTCTTCGTGATATAGATAGTGATGAATGATGATGATGGTGGAATAGGAGTTCTTAGAACTTCTTTAAGAGTTTTCTTTCAGATGGATCTCTCGTAATGTTTTGATGCCTGAATGAGAAGGTCTACTAACATGGAATAGACTAAATTGAGCCTTTCAGGGCCAGACTACTAGCATTTTTACTTGAGATCGACTTGTCAAAAAGATCTTAAGGAATCTGGCTCTTGACATCTACTGACATTATAAGTATTGTTAACTGAAGCATTGGGAGTCATTTTAGTAGCGTCTCAAGTTGTAGAGATTCTATAATTCCCTGTTTGGAGGAATAGTATTGTTATGGAGGAAGTTGTTTCGAGTCACAGCCAAAAGCAGAACTTGCAACCAGCTGCTCGTAGGAATTCATCAAGTGGGACCAAGAAAGATCTGTGGCTTGTTGTACGAGAGGGTTCTGTGGCCGATGTGGATTTGACTTTGGCATTGCTGAAGAAGGTTGGGGGGAATATCAATGCCAGGAATGTGTTTGGTCTCACTCCTCTTCATGTTGCAATATGGAGAAATCATATACCTATTGTGAAAAGGCTACTCGCAGCTGGTGCAGACCCTAATGCCAGGGTATGTTATGTATTTGGTCCTTTGGATCCTCTGAATGACTTTGTTACATGTATCCATGCTGTCGAAGTCGCTTTTCATTGACTTACGTCGTCTATTTTGTGTATTGATTACGTATTTTATTTTAGTGTTCCTTTGCCCCTTCCTTTATCATTTTTTTCAATTTTCAAAAAAATGGTTCTCTGCACCACTATTTTTGTGAAGTTTGCATTAGCCGTTGAGTGTTCGAAATTAAGATTGATAGATTCTTGTTGATTATACAGTGGATTTGATGGTTTGCCATGACTCATATGACTTCTATTCTGTTACCAAACTCCTGAATGAAACTTACACACTTGTTTTCGTTTCTTTTACGATGATAAATATAGCAAGAAAATGGTCCTACTATAGTACTATATAGGATCCATGGCGAGCTGGAAATGGAAATTAGTCTTGTGGCAGTGTTGGCAAACCTGAGAGCTGTTGGAATCCTGAGCTCCTTTCGATGCTGTTTACTGTTAAAAATTTCTGGTTTTTACTTCCTGCTAAGCTGTGAGCTTTAGGGCTTACATTTCACTGGATTATTTGAGTTACATTACAGACAATTGACTCTCACAGTCGTTATCAATTGCTGAAACGGGTTTAAATTTCTTTTTGAATGACCATCTCAGGATGGAGAATCGGGATGGAGTAGCCTTCACAGAGCTCTGCATTTTGGTCATCTCGCGGTGGCAAGTATTCTAATTCAATCTGGTGCTTCTACCACCGTGGAAGATTCTAAATACCGAACTCCTGTTGATCTAGTCTCGGGGCCTGTCTCGCAAGCTGTGGGGAATGGAGATAATTCAGGTATACTGGAGTTTCTTAACTTATTAACCTCTAGGCCCTGTTTATTTCTCTGCATGGAAGTATCGGATTGGACTGTAAATATGGGACATAAAATACTATGGGGAGGTTGTATTGTTAATTCCCTAACCTTTTATCTGATGGAATTAGACAATTAGTTATCCTCTGTGATGTTATATTCCTCTGTCATGTTATATTCATTGGCCAGACAGACAGGGCCCTAAAGTACATTGTATTTAGCTTAACCTTGGTGGCATTTGTTTTGGGTTTCTGTTTAGTGGCTACGGAAGTTTTCAGCTGGGGAAGTGGGGTGAACTATCAACTTGGAACTGGCAATGCTCACATTCAGAAGCTACCATGCAAAGTTGATGCCCTTCATGGTTCATTTATCAAACTGATTTCTGCTGCAAAGTTCCATAGCGTAGCTGTCACTGGTAAAGGAGAAGTCTACACTTGGGGATTTGGAAGGGGTGGCCGCCTTGGGCACCCTGACTTCGATATTCACAGGTGAGGGGTTTTCCATAAACCTTATGAAGTTGTAGCTTGATTTTGAAATTTGAACTCGATCGTGGTTCTAGATTTACTGTCCATTTGCTTGCAATTTTTGAGTAGTCTTAAGTTTTTTTATCATGAACATGGTCGGGGTGAACTTGCATACCATAAATCAAATGCTCTTCATCTCATTTTGCTGCAGCGGTCAAGCTGCTGTTATTACTCCTCGACTGGTGACTTCTGGTTTAGGGGCTCGAAAGGTTAAGGCAATTGCAGCAGCTAAACATCACACTGTTGTTGCAACAGAGGGTGGTGACGTTTTCACTTGGGGTTCCAATAGGGGTAACTTTTTCTAATTTGGCCATTGGATTCCTTTGCATATTGACTTTGTTAATGTTGTTTTGTGCTGCATAAGCACACTCTAAAGTTACTCTTATTTTCTTGATAGGAAGGTAAAAAGACAGTTTTGCATTCTAGTATAATGTAGAGAATGTAAATGAAGAGGGGAATGACAACTTTTTCTGCAGTTCATTATTATTCCTGTATAATTCCAGAAGCTGCGACTAATTGCTTGAATATATGAATACTAGAGAGGAGGAAACATTACTTGTTCCTTTGATATGGCACAGAGGGTCAACTAGGCTACACGTCTGTGGATACCCAACCCACACCTCGAAGAGTGAGTTCGCTGAGGTCAAAAATAGTAGCTGTTGCTGCAGCAAACAAACATACTGCTGTTGTGTCCGATTCTGGTGAGGTTTTCACATGGGGATGCAATAAAGAGGGTCAGCTTGGTTATGGCACATCTAATTCTGCTTCAAATTACACTCCAAGGCTGATTGAGTACTTGAAAGGCAAGGTTTTCGTTGGAGTTGTGGCTGCAAAATATCACACAATTGTCTTGGGAGCTGATGGAGAGGTATGTAATTTCTGAATTACAGTTTGAGTATCGCTAGTAGGACTAGTCGTGCTATTGCAACTAAGTTGGTAACAACTTAACGGGATTTTATTGTTCCTGATATCTAGAGATCCGAGAGCATTGTGCAATTTTTTGCATTGGCTTTGGCAGACTACTTGTCCTCCTTTGTTATTTGTACCTAATTACTTGGCATGTCTTTGCTGTCCTAGCTTTTGGCTATTTTTTTTTTTTTTTTGACTTACTGTAATTTTTCGCCCTTAGTTAATCTCTTTTTAGCTTCTGTGAACATTTGAAGGTTAAGCGTGTCTAGCAATACGTTGAGGTTTTTCGTCTCGTGGATGAGAGGAATCGAAAAAGTATGTTTTTGGAAAAACCAATATAAGCAGAAAGTTTTGGCTTATTTTAGTCTTTAGTAGTAACTTTTTTCAAATTTGGTGCATAATTTTTTATTTTGAAATGAGTCTCGCCTGGAGAAGTAAAGAATTTGGACTCAACAAACAAAAGTTCAGAGAAGACGAAAACAAGCCGAAAAATGCTAAAACTTTTAAGAGATGCATTTTTTTTTACATTGATGTAGGAGTACTTATTATGTTAATGATACAAAAAAAAAAAAAAGGAAACACAACCGTTATACAAGTTGACTTGACTGACAGGTATTCACATGGGGTCATCGACTTGTTACCCCTAGACGTGTTGTCATTGCTAGAAATATCAAAAAAATGGGGAACACACAGTTGAAGTTTCATAGTAAGGCACGGCTTCATGTGATTTCTATAGCTGCTGGAATGGTACATAGCTTGGCTCTGACCGATGATGGGGCTTTGTTTTACTGGGTGTCATCAGATCCTGACCTTCGATGCCGACAGGTTTCATTTTACTTAACTTGGAGGGTTTCTTGAGGTCTTGACTACCCACTTGAAATATGTTACGGAGTATTCATCATTTTTATTTTTTCTTGTTTTCTAGCTATATTCGCTATGTGGAAGCGCAATAGTAAGCGTTTCTTCTGGGAAGCACTGGACTGCTGCAGTTACAGCAACAGGCAGTGTTTATATGTGGGATGGGAAGAAAGGAAAGGATGAGCCACCAATTGCAGCTCGCTTACTTGGCATTAAGAGGGCTACTTGGGTTGCAGTTGGAGAAACACATCTTTTGATTATTGGTTCTCTCTACCATCCCGTCTATCCTCCTAGTGTCGTGCATAGTCCTCAGAAGCTCAAGGAAAAAGTTACGTGCGAATTGGATGAATTAGAGGAAGATTTTATGTTTAACGACATGGATGCCGATAGAATACTATCTACCGTGCAAAAGGATGATGTTAGGTGCGGGTCCATCCCGACCTTAAAAAGCCTATGTGAGAAAGTAGCAGCAGATTTTTTAGTGGAGCCACGAAATGCTATGCAGCTTCTTGAAATTGCAGATTCACTGGGAGCAGAAGATTTAAGGAAGCACTGTGAGGTATTTCTCCAAACTGTCTACTTTCTGTAAAAAGTTTCGAACATTGTACTTGTGCAAGTACGACTCTGTTGTGATATAACTACTCAATGTCCTTGTTATGCATGAACTTTCTGCATTCTTAATTCTGCTTTGTATTATCTCGTAGTCCCTTGCTTTTTTCTGTAAAAAGTTTCGAACATTGTACTTGTGCAAGTACGACTCTGTTGTGATATAACTACTCAATGTCCTTGTTATGCATGAACTTTCTGCATTCTTAATTCTGCTTTGTATTATCTCGAAGTCCCTTGCTTTTTTCCGTTTTGCTAGTAAATTTCCTTGGAATTGACTACCACTTGCTTAGCTGGTTGATTCTTGTTTTATGTGTATATGCTCTGTTCGAGTTTTCGCAATTGCTTTCTTACATATTACTAGTTTACTACCCCTTTCCACTATACAAATAGGAATGTAAACCAAAGTAAAAAAATATGTATAATCAATCATATGGTTCTGCGGGCAACGGGAGAGGGTCTATTTCATCATCCAGTTACTTTGTCAAAGTACGTTGCATGGATTTGCTTCCATGCAGCTTACATACAAAAAATCTATGAAACCAAAAATCCCCACTCCCCCTTTGGAAGATAGGAATGGTGAGAAACAAATTAAAATAAGACGCATGACTTGAAAACCAACAGGGTAATCTTTTGACAATACAATTAGCGTTAGAATGAGCTTATATGGTGAATGCACATGTGCATGTTTTTGGTCCACAAAGTACAATGTCGGTAGTGTCAAGTGTGTAAGCTTCATAATTTATTTATATTTATATTTTGCAAATGATCTGATACGTATATTGGTAAAAGTGTGAAACTATTGCTTGTGCTTTTCTGTGAATATTTAATCAAACAGATGAACTAGTGAGGGAAAGGCCCAGTTTTGGAACTGATGAGGGCTCATTTAAGTCTGGGAATGAAGGATATGAGGCTCGGGTGATGTTTAGACAGAATGTATGACTAATGTGCGCTAGATCTTGACAATACATTATTGTGCACACTTGAATTAGGTGGTTTCGATCGTGCAATGTGTTGATTGTATAGTAACTATTCAAATGCATGTGATGTGAATTGTAATCGTCCAGTATATTATGTGTGTGGGATGAGACAATGCAGCAAATCCTGTAGGATTTTGATTTGAAAGCGTGATTTCTCCAGCTCACATGCATGATGTGGTGAGCGTTAGATGTCTGGAAATAGAAAGAATGAAAAGAGGTTGAGATACAGAGGGTTAGGTCTCAGCACTCGATTGGATACCTGTTGAAGCTGCCATTGCTGCTTACTAAGTACCCTTACATGTTTACATGAGCTGCTTCCGGACTCATCAACATAGAGTATCCATTACAAGTTATTAACATAATATCAAGAGTTGTGTTTGTACAGTTGCACTAATATATGAACTTGTACTACCTTTTCGGTCAACATCTATATTTGTCGAAGGCCCTCTCTGGGTAGAGTTGGTGCGATGTGTTACTAATGGTCCTGGTTAGGTCAATTGTCAAATGAGAAGATGACGTAAGAGATTTTCTCTTGAATCGTTTGCATTGGAATTAAGCCTATTCCATGTTTGTTTCATTTTTTCGCAAAAACCGTTGTTTTTTTAATGCTGACTGTACCTTACTAATGGACTGTCTTAAAAAATTTGCTGCAGGATATTGTTCTTCGCAATCTCGATTATATCCTAACAGTTTCAGGTCACGCCATTGCCGGCGCTTCAGTGGATGTGTTAGCCCATCTTGAGAAATTGCTGGATTCACGGTCATCGGAACCCTGGAGTTACCGCCGGCTCCCAACCCCAACTGCTACTTTTCCAGTCATTATTAACAGCGAGGGAGAGGATAGTGAAAGTGAACTTCAGACTCGCGACAACCATACAAAAAAACTAACTTCGAAAAAAGAGAGGGACCGCAGATTGGATTGCTTTCTACAACCCCAAGACAACGATGTGAACAAACAAGTGCGTGCTCTGATGAAAAAGTTGCAGCAGATTGAGATGCTTGAAGAGAAGAAGTCTAAAGGGCATACTCTTGACGACCAGCAACATGCAAAGCTCAATACAAAGTCGGCTTTGGAGAGTTCACTTGTTGAGCTTGGTGTTCCCACTGAGACAATTCAGGAGAAAGTGTCTTCTTCCGTACTTTTGGATGGAAAAGGGAGTAGAAAGGTAGAGGCATCGAAAAAACAGAGAAGAAAGAGCAAACAGAAGGGAGCACAAGTGGAATCAGAATCTGTTAGTTCTGGTGTGGATCTAGAACGGAATCGCTTGAAGGACTTCTTAGATGTGCAAATGTCTCAAGTCGAGTATAAGGTTAGATTCCTAAAGTTGAAGTCTTACCAAGTTCTTATTTCAACATATTATTCGTTTGTGGTGGTGGTTTGTAGTTAGTATGGGAATACCTTTCCAGTTCCAACCTGAATACATGATACTTGCCCTGTTCGATTGAATGATTTAGGCATTTGACCCCTAAACCCATGGTCAGGGAAACAATATAGCATATTTCTTGAGTTACTGGATAGTGATAGTAGAGTACTTTGTTTTTTTTGACCCATTATACAATCAATCTGACATGACGTGGCCATCTCGTATTTGCCCTACTTGTCAAGTTCACCCAATCGGCGGGACAAGGCCAGTTGCAGTCTTTGTGAATTCATTTGCTTACTAGATCCAATCTAGTTACATTGCTGAAAATCATTATAAAAATTCTATTTCCTGTTTACTAAATTGTGCCATTTGACAGGATGAAGAGGCAGAGGTTAAAGGAATGGTTGCCGACCAAGTTTCCAAAGAGTCTTCCTTTTGCATTAAAAAAGGGGTTGAAGACGCTCCAAAGAATAGGAGTTCATTACCGAAAGAATCCAAGAAGAAGAACAAGAAAGGTGGGTTGTCTATGTTCCTGAGTGGGGCTCTAGACGACATTCCCAAGAAAGATTATGCTCCACCACCATCACCAGTGCCTAAAAGCGAGGGCCCTGCTTGGGGTGGCGCTAAAATTGCCAAAGGATCCACCTCTCTCCGTGAGATCCAAGATGAGCAGAACAAAACCAAGGAGATTCGACCGACTAAGAGCAAAGACCAGGTGGAAGATGTTTCCGATCGTAAAAGTATGGGGAAAATTCACTTGAGTTCATTTTTGCCTTCCAATCCAATTCCTGTCGTCTCGGCTCATACCTCAGAGCTGTCAGATGGCGATAGAAGCACCCCTCCTTGGGCTGCTTCGGGGACCCCACCTCTTGTTTCTCGGCCATCTCTCAGGGACATCCAAATGCAACAGGTGCATGAACTGCCATCTCCTTTCTGTCCTTTACCTTATGCACATAGGGCATATTTGCCTGACTAAACTAATAAGGATGGGATATTGGTCCCACATGATATGTAACATTAGACTACTAGTAATTGCAGGAATAATACCAGATCCCCAAGGTATTATATGGATTTCGTATCCAACAGATATTTAATCTTAATTTCAAAAGTTCCAACCAAACGTGGGATATGTGATCACTGTAGATTCATAGTCCACTCCGGTGCTCAAATCCTGGCAAACAAACAGGCCCATTTCATTACCCTCACCACAGCACTTTTACATGTCCGTCGTTTATTTCATTACATCCGTCTTGTTTATTACATGCTATCCAGTTTTGACCAGTTTTCGCAGAAGAGCTCTTTTTTCTTCTGGAAATATACCAAATCAAACTCGCTCTTGTTATCTGAGAAAGAACTTGTTTTCTCCTGGAGATTGGAGCAGCCTTTTTTTCAATCTTACAGTTTCAAGCGTTTATTTTGTGTTTACTTGTCATTTATGTACTGATCTTATTTTATCGCACGGTTTCTTGTCTTTGTTTCGTATCAGCATGGAAAACAACTTCAGAGCCTCTCCAGTAGTCCCAAAGCAAGAACAACTGGATTCTCCGTCACTACTGGTCAGGGCTCACCTTCGGATTCTGCTAGTTTGAACCGCTGGTTTAAACCGGAGGTTGATACACCCTCTTCAATCCGTTCGATTCAGATTGAGGAAAGGGCTATGAAGGATCTTAAGCGCTTTTACAGCAGCGTTAAGATTGTGAAAAACCAGTCCTAAGAAAACCATGAGGCTGCTGACTGGTTCCAATTAACGCACTTGGTTTTTCCTTCTTTACTTCGAATTTTTTTCCCTCTTCTGGGTCTTTCTGTACATTGACTGTAGATTCATGTACATTCACCTCTTTAGTTTATATGAAGTAGATATTTTTTCGTTTTTTTGTAAAGGGTTACCGAGTAGGGGCGCTTTTATCTCTGAATGAGGAATTTTTTGAATGGGTCATTTTTCCCCGTCTCCCGAAACATAGTTTTTCTGCCCATCTTGCCATGCAAAAGTGCGTAGGCGTGGTTCGGAAACGAATATCTGAATGTTTGAGTGCGTTAAGGGCTTTATTTGGTTTTCTTTTTCTGGTTTGCCTGCATTTAGTCCTTGTGTAATCTGTTCGCAACTTCGGCGATCTATATATGCGAGGTCACCAAAGTTGGATCCAGTTTTATTCACTTCTCATTTATGTACGTTTGGGAATTGTTGTAGGTTATCGCCGATCAAATACGGTAGCGTTAAATTAGAGGAAATACCATTGGATGTCGACATTGATCGATTATTTCTCTTAGTTGTAAGTTGCATCAGTTTATCATTTCTTTTTCTATCTGTAAAGCAAAAAATAAGTATCAGACAGCTAGAATGGTGAGACGGGGTATGGGCGACGGAGGAGCCTTCTTTTTTGAACCCATAGCGTAGTGCCGGCGCTGCCGCTGAATGGAACGGTAATGGAGAGTGATTACATGGTTGGAGATCAGAAACAAATTGAGTGAAATCCTCCCCAAACTCGTCCTATTAACAATTTCATGGCTCAAAATACGAATTGCATACCGTTCCATTAACAATTTCATGGGTCAAAATACGAATTGCAAACCGCCCTTAAACTAGATGTTCTTTGAACTTCTTTTTTTTTTTTTTATTATTAAGTACTACAGTAATTGTCTAATTGGGTTAGCTGCACTGGCTATATCCTCCTTATTTTTTAATTTTACAAAGTCTAGTAAGTATTTCTAGTAAAAAGAAATGGTTAATGATTTTATGGAGGGAGCAACCATTTAAAGACGCAAAAATCTAGGGACACAATTTCCGAACGGACACAACTCCGGACACACGTTTGATTGGAGCCGTCTGATGTAGGTGGGACAACGTACATCCAACAGCTTTGGACTTAGTTTTGTTTTAAAGTTGTTCCTCTAGGACCCTAGTATTGCTCTTAGAGTTGTAACATGACCTGTCCAGAAAAGCCTTCTCTGGGCTCACGAGAGGTTGGTCAAATATCATGTGAACAATGATCTGATTGCCTCTTCTCTCTCTCTCTTTTTCATTAAACCAAGGGGGGACCTCTGGGACATGTGGGAGAGTGATGAAAATAAGGAAGAAAATCAAGAAGGTCCAGAAAAGTAAAAGGTGAAACTTTACCGGTGAGGAGTTTCTTTAGTGGTGGAAACTCAGGATGTAGTTGGACAAGGCTCAGGTTCGAGTTCCCATAGCTCCTTATTTCCAACACGTAACTTTCGTTCCAACATAGGTGCGATAAGACCCCCACATATAATAATGTGGTATGCTGGGACGATACTCTCTAACGGAGATGATGTGATGCGCACTTGCATTTCATGTACCCAAATGAAGAAACATACTTCGATGGGAAATGCCCATGAAGAGAGCAGGAGATTTTAGTGGAGCCACCAACAATTGAGAGGTAAGGGGTAGATGATGTTTTTGCGAGCTGCACCTCCTGGAGGGTTGGGAACATCCAGTTTCTCTCACCGAGATGAATTGAAAAAACACAAAACATGATCACAAAACACGAAAAGTTCAAAAAAACACACAAATAAGCAAAAAGCAAACGGGAAATGCAATCAATCCATGACCCATAGCGTAACAATAGTGTGCAGATGAGTGCATGTGGGGCCCACGCCGGGCCCACACAAGCACTCTGACTCGTTCTTTTTGTAGTAGTACTCCTTCCTACCTCTGTTGGAATCGCACCCGATCCATTTTAGCTGCCAGAGTTTCAAGTCATGTGCAAGCACAAACACACAGGCACACACACGGGGAGACGAAGCAAACGCAAGCTAATATCGATGTTCCCAATCGTTGCCATTGTAGATCGCCAAAAAGATAGAGAAGATACGAAAAGGAGAGAGAGGGCAGTCTTTGTTCACCGCAATGTTTGGCTCATAATTTTTGGAATTATAGAGAAGATACAAAAAGGAGAGAGTGAAGTCATTCAACCATGTTCGCACAATGATCGAAAAGCAGCAGGAGAAAGAATTAAACAAGCACAAAGGGCCATCGACCATGGAGTCATCAAGGCCACTCAACCACACAATGTGGCCCACAAATAGCTGCTCAGTCAACTTGCTCAATGAACCAGGATCACCGTAGGCACGCCATACAGTGCAACCACCGGCTATGTTTGATCGACCATATCCAAGAGACTGCAGTGGCAGCTCCAGGAATTTATGATAGGGTGTTCAAAATTTACCTTAATTCTACTAGCTGATATATTAACCAATAATATATGTGCAAAATCTCATATAGTTGTATAAATAGTATGGTAAAAAAACATTACCTCTATTCAAGAAAAAAAATTAACTACAATGCGAAATGAGAACTTAAAAATATATACTATTTTTAAAATTATTATTATTATTTTGAAAGTTGTTGTATTTCGTAGTAGACAGTGTTTCGAGAATGGAAGGGGTAAAATTTTACAGTTGTCCTAAATGAGTTTTCATATTTTGTGCCAACATTTAACTAGCGTATTAATCTATTAAATTTTTTGTGAAAGAAATTGTATCAAGTACGTTGGGGTTAACCTTCTCGAAAATATGTTGTTTTTTAAGATGATATGGTGAGATTTTCTATCGTAGTCTTAAATTCGAAGGAATATTATTCAAGTTAACGGGATTTGCAATGTAATTGAATTTTTTTTAAAGCTTTGTCCGTAATTTTATAAGCTAACTAGACAAAAAAGAAGAAGTTATTGTCATGAATGCAAAATTAACACATTTAGATCATCGACAATAAAGATGGAGAGAGAACGCATAGTATAATACTTACACCGATAGATTCTTCTTTTCACAATATTTTTATTATGATTATAAGCTTTATATATTTGAAGTAACGTGTTAGGTGTTCAAATATGAATTACCTGAATTGATGGGCTATAATTAGGTTGTAATTGAGTGTTCAATTCTTTTAGGGTCGGTGTTTAAGACTTTTAAAATTGGGTGTTCATTGATATTTACGTTGGGTGTTCAAAAAAAGGATAGCCCATAAATTTTACTCCCTCCGTCCCTAAATAAGTGTCCGACGCGCAAACCTAGGCCTTCAAAAAGATGCATTTGTTTTGTTAAAAAAATTAAATTTTTTTTCACAAATCAATAGATAGCAATGAGTTTTATTAGATTGTGAAAAAAAATTTAAAATTTTAATGAAAAATATGTATATTTTGTAAGGCTTAGTTTTGCGCGCCGGACACTTATTTAGGGACGGAGGGAGTACATATATTCTAAGCAAAAAAAAATTATTCGGGTGTTCAGTTGACTATGGAATCCTTCATGTGAAGCCGCCTCTGCAAGAGAGAACAGGGTTTTAACAGTATCACTATTATTCCGTCCTTTGTTCAGTATTACAGATAACACATAATAACCCACACGGGCGGAGGTTGGATTTCATGGGAATAAATAATGGTGTTAAAACAATGTGCTACCCTCAAAAGTGGCAATCATAAGCCATTTTACAATCACAAGGCATTTTACACCCCCAAAAAACATTATCAGAACGTATCGATCTTACGTGAAATTAGTGACAATTTTTTTATCTGTCCTGTCTTACACACTTATCTGTTCTGTCTATTATTCACTAAGTAGGAAATATGTGCCGAGAGCGCAAGAGCTGTTAAAAAAACATGAGAGCATCCCAAAAGCATCTTAGAAAGATGTAGAAAAATACAGGCTAAACTAAACTGACCTTCCCTAAGGTCTCTGACAATGACAAATACTTTCATTGTTGTCTATTAAATTGCTCTAACTTCCTTACTTTCGACAATATATACACATACCTCCCCTCCGTAGCCTACGTGTTGAATGTTCTAACAAATATGCTGCAGCATCTTCGCAATATGACATACCAAAACTGCCCTTATTATACTGACGCAAACACAAAATTGTCCGTCCCTATCTCCACAACGCGTCTACAAAGCGAAAGCGTAAAGTGAGAAATTTCTCCACACATGAGGTCAGGAATAAGTTTTTGAGGCATTGAGGTGGAAGCGTTTTGATCGAATTGTCTGGAGCCTTGGCCAAACTGCCTTCATTTAGGCAACTCAAGATACAATGAATGCTAGGGTCATGTTTAAGTGATCCCAGGATGTTCATTTAGGCAGAGCTGGTGTCTTGGGCGAATATAAACGAAGTGCATGCAGCATGCCTTCACCGTATTGGGTGTTTCGGTTTCTAGAAAAAATAACTTTTAGAAAAGGAAGGTAATTTCAAGCTCAAAAATCATGTGTTTACGCAAATAATTTTTCTACCAATATGGATCTTATTTAATAGATCTCATTGAGATCTTTTAAACGGTGCAAAAAAATTAAAAAATTATTATTAATTTTTCATTATATTTGAGCTTGAAATTACCTTCTTTTTGAAAAAAAAGATTTAAAAAGAAAGCAGAAAGACACCAACACAAATACAAGTGCACTGAGGCTTTTTTTTTTTCCCGAGCCTCGAGGCGCACCTCAACCACTTTTATTTTATTTTATTAACACAGTACCACAACCAAAGCCTCAAACAACCCACCCATCCCTTGGCCCTCACAACCAAACAAGATCTTCTTCTTCCTGACTCCATTCAATTCCCACTTTTTTGATCATCCATTCAATTCCCACTTTACAACACAATTAAGAGATCGAAAGAGAGAGTTTATTTAATAAAACAATTCGACACTTAAAACTCTCTTTTGGACAAGTATGGATGTATGTAAACCAAGACATAAAGGAAATGCCACCCGCACACAAAAGACATAACAACATGGCCCTATACACTATCAAAAAAGATCAACCCAATCAAGAAATTGATCAAGAGAAGGGGAACAACTTCCGGCTTCCCAAATAAATATACTACTGACAAAAAGAGCTCTTAGATATGGGGGGTCGCAACAAGGCTCCTAAATAAATGCATAGGTGCATCTCTAACCCATCTCCATTTTGGAGAACCAAAACTCTATTTTGGAGAATCAAGCCACACCAACCCATCTCCATTTTGGGTCTCCAAAATGGAAACACTCTTTTTATTCTCCATATATGGAGACTCCTCCATGAAAAGGAGATCCATCTCCATTTATTAAAAATTCAATGTATGCAAAATTGATACCCTTTTTTTTGAAAAGGCAAAAAGTTTATTAAGAAACTTGACAATGGGTACATTAAGTCGGGGGACGAGGGATGGGAATCCAACAACGGTTGAATGCGCAAACAAAGAACATAACTGAAACCGAACAACAAAAGCAACCCTACGGCCCAAATCTCATCAGTTAGCAGGTGGGGGGCCATCACCCAAAATTTATACAGTTGAAAAGATATTGGTAATGCCTTTAAAATGAGACTAATGTTTGATATTTTTAACAAATAGATATAGTCATTATAATTATGATTTTGGAGGGAAAGTTGTACTTTTGAAAAGGAATGATCGTGTATTTGAAAAATGGAGACAGAAATAGAGAATTGTAGTTGGAGAGTGTTGACATTCGCTACATACGTTTTTCCAATAAAATACAATATTTTGAGTCTCCAAAATAGAAAAATGTAGAGAGATGGATTAGCCATTGTTCTCCTTGATTTTTTTTGTTTTTTTCGTATTCAAAAAAAAAACCGCATACATTTGTTAGTTTTATGCCACATTTTTATGAATTATTCATTTGTCTCGACGAGAGAATCAAAAAAGTACAAAATTATGACTTTTACAGGTTTTTTGTTCTTTTTCTTAGATATTTTGAAATTTTTTTGGATAAATAAGGCTGAGACAACAAAAGTGATATGAATAAAAAAAATTAGGGCCAATACGAAATGTGCCTCTAGGCCTTACCAATATCAGAATGATTCTTGAAAAAATCGGCTCATTTCGTATTGGCCCTACTTATCAGCTTACACCTAGTTTTGTTTTAAAGTTGTGCCTCTAGGACTCTAGGATTGCTCTTAGAGTTGTAACCAATGTTTTAAAAACCGGACCAAACTGGACGGTTCACCCGGTTGAACCTCAGGGATTGCTCTTAGAGTTGTACTAACTTGTAACATGACCTGTCCAGAAACAGTAAAGATATAGGTACCGACGGATTTGTAGGGAAATCGTACCGACCGGCCGCGCCGGGCTGTCTCCAGCCACCGGACGGCCGATCCGAGCCGTCCAAAAATTCTAAAAAAAAAAACCGAGGGGGTCCACGCGAGAATCAACGGTATCCGATGTGTGTAGGGTGCTTGATCTAAACACCCTTTTTTCGTGTATAACCCTCGGGTTTTTTTTATAGAATTTTTGGACGGCTCGGATCGGCCGTCCGGTGGCCGGAGACAGTCCGGCGCGGCCAGTTGATACGATTTCCCTACAAATCCCATCGGTACTCATAGCAACACTCGTCCAGAAAAGCCTTCTCTGGGCTCACGAGAGGTTGGTCAAAGATCATTCTTCTCTCTCTCTTTTTCATTAAACCAAGGGGACTCTTGAGGCATGTGGGAGAGTGATCATGAAAGTAAGGAAGAAAATCAAGAAGGTCCAGAAAAGTAAAAGGTGAAACTTTACCGAAGATGAGTTGTTTCAGTGGTGAAAATTCAGGACATAGTTGGATAAGGCTCAAGTTCGAGTTTTCATGGCTTCCTACTCCTAATACTTAACTTCGGTTCCAACATAGGTGCCATACGACCCCCACAGACAATGATGTGATATGACGGGACAATATTCCCTGACGGAGTTGTTGGGATGAGCACCTGCATTTCGTGTACCCAAATAATTAAAGAAACTTTTACTTCGATGGGAAATGCCCATGAAGAGCAGGAGATTTAGTGGAGCCACCAATAATTTAGGTCTAATTATTGGGTGGTTTTAGGCATGCTCCTTAACAAACCTTTGTGGGTTGTCATACATTTGGTACACCTAATGTCTGATGACCAACGACTCTTCGGAATTACTCATTATTCTGAGTTGATGATGTGATGTCGAGTGGATTGCGTCCACGTTTCTTGATCGTCTGGTCGCTCGCGGTCCAAGTGGGCATTAGTAGGTGTGCAACTCAACGTTGGCAAAAAGGCCGAGAAGTCCCATGGTTGAAGCGAAACGGCATAATAAACAAGGCCCCCCAGTGGTTTTCGGCCTAATTCCATCGTTTCGACCTCCGTTTTCACCTAATATGTCGTTTTAGGAGATAACCGTTTTGCTTATAACTTTTAGTAGGAAACTCCGTTTTAGTTGCCGTTTGTTTTGAAAATTTTCCTAAGTCGTCTAATTTTGATTCTGCAATTTATTTTTGAACTTTCATTTTTGGTAATTTTGTAATTTTTTTTTTAATTTTGGCTTCATTTGCAAGTTTAGTTGTTTCCTAGTTGGTATAGGGTTTCTTTGGCCCTATAAGTATCGTTGTAAAGCCTTCGGCAGAACTTGATTGTTATAGAATAAAGATAAAAAAAAACACAAAATTTATCTCATATTGTGTGTTCGTAGAAAAAGTACTTCTAGTTCATATTTATTTATGTTTCTTTCATTGCAAATAGTTTCGCAGTCATACGCTTTCCTACATCATAATGCAGTAAGCATCACTGTTTGCATGACAATGTTTTTAACCGATATATGAAGCAACGTAGCTCCGTAATTATTTATGTATAGAAGTAAATGTGTTCTCCAATGGGTCTCTCTCCCTCTGATCACCATTTTTATTTTTTTTACCATCTACGGAATTGGAAACTGTCTCTCAAAAAACATATATTCAGCTCTTTAAGAGCATTGCTTCACATCTCACGAGAAGGTGTAGACCCTGTCTCTAATTGTGTGGGCCCCACATGTTATGACGAGAAGATGAAAAATGTTCTACGGGTAATGAATAATATATCTTTTCTCTCTTGCGGGATATCAAATCCGAACATCAACTCATGTTCAACTTATTAAAAGCTCATTCAAAATTGACAATGCATACATAAAGCGTGAAACACATTGACTTTGTGAGAAGGTTTGTTAGGTCCATAACTTCCAAGCCCTTCAAACTATAGTTGAGGTTCGTGCTCATCATAAGCTTTTTTTCTCCTCCTCATAGTCCTATTGATCAGAAGCATCTAGCAGTGCCATGCCAATAGAAAGAGTTAAGCCCACAAATTGGCCCCGACATTCGATTATAAAAAAAAATATATATCTTGGTTCAATTGGAAGAGAGGTGAGCAGTGGCGGTAAGATCATGCTTTGATGTGGGCGGTGATACTTTTCCTTCATGATAGCGATATCCTCCTTCTTGTCATGCATTTTTCTTCTTAATAATTCAACTTTAGCTTATATACTTGCATTAAATAGGCAAATCAGGCCCATGTCCCCTCTCATGGGCTCCATCAATTGGCCATTCCATTTGTTTCCGGTCCACTTTTCGAGAGATTATTCACTGTCCCGAGACATATTCGCGTGGTGCCCCAAACCCGTCCCCAACCATGCATCGGTGTGAAAACCGCACACTGACGTGTGATGGTGGTGGAGGGGCTTGTGGGCATATTGGATAATTTTTCCAACTTTTCCTGTAAAAGTTTCTGCACTCTCAATTCCCTCCTCCTAAAAGCCTTAGAACAAGACAAACACTGACTCCAAAACCCACCAGCTTTTCTTGCTTTTTGGCCATCATGACCTGTCTATCATGTGCTGTTCCACATTTTTTTCTTTGTTCCTAATCCTTTCTCCCCTACCTCTCTCTGTTTGAAATCAATTTCTGTGCCTTGTGGGTATTTTGATTGCTTAATCATGAGTGTGAGAGAGAGAGAGAGAGAGAGAGTTACTCGAAGAAAGAAAAGGTGTGTCTGGAATGAAGTTTGATCCAAGATCCTTGTTTCCATTTTGTTCCATGGTTTCTACCCCCCTTCATCTACTGTCCTCCTTTGAGCAAGTACCTTCCATACCTATTACTTTGTACACATGTTTCAATACACTATTAGCTATAGCTATTAGATCGCGAGATGCGAAAATGATCTCGAGAACGATCTAATAGCTATACGTGAATTGAAACTTAGATGTATAATAATTTTGTTTAAAAAATGCCTTCGGCCTCCTCGTTCGATAATTGATGAACTTTTGGATGGATCTCGGACCAGGCTTCATTCCTCACACAACCCTTTTCTTGAACAAACTACGTACCGATAGTCAAGGTAAGTACCAAGTGTACTGAGTTCCCACCTTATAAATCAAGTTCAGTTACTTCGAAATTGAAAGCCCGGACAAACAAAAATACAGGTTAGAGAACAATCTAGGGATGAAGGAAACTCAGCTGCAGTTACTATATATGTTTTTGTTCTTCTTTTGCAGGTTGAAGAACTAGCTAGCGTCACCGTTTGCAATTATGCAAGTTACTTACTAAACTATTCTGTCTATCCAACTAGGGTTTTCCTCCCTCCTAGCTAGCTAGCACATGCATGTGAATCTTCCAAGATTCTCTCTCTCTCTCTCTCTCTCTCTCTCACTCATATGGGGATATCCAAGATAACCGTAGCATCGAATTTTGTTCTTGTACTATTATGTAATTATCAAGTCGATTTAGTCTTCTTCTTCTTGCTTGCTTATTGCGATCTCTGTGTAGAATGTGTTACTATTTCTTATCCTTTATTTGTGCAAGTATTATTTCATGCAATAATTCTATGTACCTATATATAAAAGGTACCCTGAAAATATCCCGAACGAATAAATCAATGGTTCAAATTCACTGTGCCGTTGATTTCTCCATTCGGGATATTTTTGAAATTGTACCTTTTACGGGTACCTAGCATTGATCTATATTGTTATTGCGTAACACAACTTTCCAAAGAAATGTTTTAGGGAAATTGCACAAAGAAATGTTTTAGGGAAACTACACAGTTGAATGAGATTGAAAGAAAACATTTTAGATCGGGACGATCTTACCGCCGGAGGTGGTTGCTAAGATGGCAAGCAACAATGTGATGGTGAAACTCCCCCAAGCACATGGTTGCGAGTTCGAATCTTGCTTATGGGTAGTTAGTCCTTAATTATGAACCAAATGTTATGTACTATTTGACACCATTTGTCCAGCTTGCACCTTGTGTGTGTGTGTGGGGGGGGGGTGGTGACTGGGAGGGTTGGTAGGGGACACACCGAAAGGATGCCCGGCTCATTACTGGCTCACTGAATAAACATGCTATATATGACGGTTGGGAGCCTCTCTTCCGAGGGTTGCAACTGTGGTCTCCCCTCCCAACCTTATGCTTGGCTTGCTATGTATTTGAGCGATGATTCTACCTCATCACATAGATTCGCATTTAGCACAGTACTGTTCTTATTTATTTATTTTTAATTTTTTCACAGTACTTTTCGTGTACGCAACCATTTGTTTTGTTTTCAGATTCAAATCATTGTTGAGGGCTTTACATCTTCTCGATGTCCTTTTCTTTCCTTTTTCTTTTCTGACTTTCTACTACTCTAGTCATCTTCACACACTGTGCCATACAAGCATTTTCCAGCTGCGCAAGTCACCTACAATACGAGTCTATTATTTGCAATCTTATGACTACGAGGACTGAAAAACTCGAGAGTTTGGTCCTATATATCGCTACTGTGACTAATCATGAGTTAGGTCTAGAAGCAGGCAAATGCCTACAAAGCCCGGCAACATGGTTAGGGCGAGGCGTCGTCCACCGGGCAAGTGGATCAGATCATGAAGGCGGCAAAAGAAGCGATCTACTAGAACTAATGGGTTCATGTGTTAATATAATGGTGACCGAAGTTGTGGTAGATTCTCCTTAATTTTCTTTGCCAACCTCTAGCCTTCCCAGTCCAACAAGCTCCATCGGACCAGATTGATTTCTATTTTTCTAAATTTTAGCAAATAATAGACTAATGTATTTGTTGGCCAGCGCCAGACAATTGACACATGCCAACAATAGGGTTAGTTTGGACTTTTCCCTTTCGTTGAATTTGCATGGGATTTGTAAAGCTTAATTTTTGCTCTTGATATTTTGTGTGTGGATAATTTATGATTATACTGAAGCAAACCCACTTACAGGTGCGAAGGGGCATACCCCAGAACAAGAAGGGGCATACCCCAGAACAAGGAAATTCAAACTAATCCATAGGATAAACAAAGCCAAGAGCAAAGAGTACGTAATTAACAACTCAAGGCTCATACTATCCAGAAAACACACAGACATGAGACAACTACTATCAATGAGGATCAAACACTTTTCCACATGGTCAAGACCAAGAGTAAATATGGAAATTAGCCTCTTTTCAACTTCACGCGGTAAATATTTCTGAGATTGGATGCGTTTCACGGCCATGTAACCGCCTTACCATCCATGTCCTCCCGTCGTTAAGTCCAGTTTCCGACTGCCCTACTCACCATATAATTAAGGGTCTTTCTAACTTGAACCGAGCTTTATGTCGATCGGGTTCTTCTTGTTGTCCACCACCTTCCTAATTAAGCTTCCTTTCTCCTTAGGACCAAGTCACTAGACTTGAATACCTTGGCCAAAGCTCCTAGTCAAACTCCGCGGATTTTAATTAATTAGCTGAATCACTCTTTTCCTCTACGAGGTCAAGCTCTTGGGCAACTACATTCCCTTCGGCCTTTTGCTATTCGGGGTGAACGCTTTGTTAAAGTTACTAGTTAGTCCACCTTGTTCTATTTTGTAATTGGGATAATTATTAGGGGTTCTGACTGGCCGGCCCTAAAATGTCACCGGCTACCCATCCAAGCCCACCGTTTGTCAAGCCCATTCCCCATAAGCTCTATTTTAAGTAAACTACCAAAAATACCACGCGCCATAGTCCAACAATACATAATCCCCAAAACCACACTTCGTCCACGTCCTTTTAAGCTCTATTTTAAGTAAACTACCAAAAATACCACGCGCCATAGTCCAACAATACATAATCCCCAAAACCACACTTCGTCCACGTCCTTTTAAGCTCTATTTTAAGTAAACTACCAAAAATACCACGCGCCATAGTCCAACAATACATAATCCCCAAAACCACACTTCGTCCACGTCCTTTTCCACTTTCAGCGAACTCTAAACCCTGACTTAGTTTGTTTTGTGTTGTTCTTGGGCCCAATTGTTATGTTAAGCCCATGCTGTCCATCTCTATTATGTACATAAAGAATCCCTTGTATTTGAAGTCGATGCAAGGCTTTTGTCAATATATTCGTTACGAATTCCGTATTGTAAGTGCCGTTAATTAGGCTTACATCAATACAATTTCTCACCCTGGTGAACAACAAAAAAAAATGCCAAGCGGCTCCGATTTCATGATCAGAAGAGTCCAAACGGGATGAGCTTACGACTTACAAAGTTTAGCCTAAAAGCTATGATCAGGCCCATCTTACCCTTGCTCGATCTGCCACGAGTTGGGCTTGGGAGCTGGGTCCAAGTCTCCAAGTAGATATGTTGATTCATGGGAATGGGAGAAAAAAAGTGAGCGAGTGGTTGTCATTTTTGATTGACTACTTTACCAAACTTTAACCTCCCAATTTGCGCAAAAGACAGAAAATGAGAAAAGTATATTCGGCTGACGAAAACAGCGTAGCAATCGACACCTAAAGATACGTTTCTTTGTCAAAAGTTCCCCATCTATTACTGCCCCTGTCGTCTCAAACTTTGTAAAACGTTCCTCTCTCTCTCTCTCTCTCGTTTGTCAAGATTGTATGAAATGTAGATTCAGGATCTGTTATCTATGCAAACACCATAATTGATCCCCTACCAATTGTTTACGGTTTGATCCAAGGCATTAGAGATTCTAAACTTGAAAGATGGACGCATCAATAGATTTGTGTGTATGAATCTGAATATATTGGGTGATCTTGGGACCCATGGCCATGTGGTGTCACAACGCCTCCATCCATCATATATTTATGTCCGTTCAAAATCGTACATTAATGTAGAGTCAACTACTAAGTATATGAACCCCACAAAAATGTGTAATGAACGACTGAATAATTCCTTGTATGGCTAACCACCGATGGTGGTAGCCTAGATGGCAAAGGTGAGTGGGTTTAAGCTCCTCTCACCATGTCTGCGGTTCGAGTCTCCCTGCAAGGACTTGTTCCTTGCCTTGCAAGACTTTGGCCGGCTATGTGGAGGGCCCTTCTCCATCTAGTACCTAAGTGGTGCCCGTGGTGACGGTTTGCTCTCACGAGCAGTAGCTATATGGCTCGAATTTGACATTCAACTAGGTCGGTCGTGAACTCCTATGATTACGCCCATGGGGTTGCTACACTAGTCGCCACTTTCCACCCTTTTAGATTGTCAAAAAAAAATTTGGTATGGCTAAAGTGAGGGAAAAAAAAGTGAAAAGAATCTTACAGAAAGGAAAAATTACTCCTAGCTAAGAAGCAAAGGAAAAGAAAAGCAGCAAAAAGAGAAGTCGGTTTAGCTAAATAATGGTCTAAAGTCTTCTTCCACATGAAGTTAAGCACCTTTTCTCCACCACCACCCTGTCTACCTTTTTCTCTCTTTTTATCATCCAGCCAAGAACTCCATCATTCTCTCCGCGTTTAGATTCCCATATATATCTATATCCTATATCTATCAACATACACCTTCTCTCTCTCTCTCTCTCTCTCTCTCAATGTGCATGATAGCCATGGCACAAGTGCTACTGTGCTATTAATCTCTCTCTAATCTTTGCTAATTTATTGCAGCCATGTCGACTGTTCGGAAACTAATAGTGGAAGTGGTGGACGCACGTGAGCTCCTCCCGATAGACGGGCACGGGAAGTCGAGCCCGTACGTGATTCTCGACTACTACGGGCAGCGGAAGAGGACCCAGACCGCTGCCCGCGATCTGAACCCGACGTGGAACGAGTTGCTCGAGTTCAATGTCGGGAAAAAATCGTCCGATGTGTTTGAAGATGTGCTCGAGATGAATGTTTACCACGACAAGACGCTGGGTCCGACCCGACGCAGCAATTTTCTGGGTCGGGTCAGGCTGAGCTCAAGGCAGTTTGTATGGAAAGGGGAGGAGGCCTTGATTTATTACCCGTTGGGGAAAAAGCACTTGTTTAGTTGGGTCCAAGGTGAGCTTGGGCTTAAGATTTACTATGTCGACGAGGTTGTTCCACCGCCGCCGCCTCCTCCTCCTCCCTCGCCACTGCCAGCAGTGGAACAAGCACCAGCCTCTGCTTGTTCGAAAGAAGTAGAGGCTGATGCTGGGAAGTCCGACCCACCAGTGGAGGCAGCACCGGGAAATGTATCAGAGCCGCCGCCTCCACCACTGTCCGAAGGTGGAAATGTATCAGAACCACCACTGTCCGAAGGTGGTGAGAAGGCAAGTGAGGATCAATCACTTCCGGTGCCACAAGAAAATGTTGCACCGGAACCAGAAAAACCGCAAGTATCGGACCCACCACTAGAAGAGCAAGGTAGGAATCCAGTGGAGTTGGAACCACCGCAACCAGATGCATCGGCGGAAGTAAATGCATTTACATCCACAAGATCAATTCCTAGAGTCAATATTTCTGGTTTTAATGGTCCAGGTCCTAAACCCATCCCCAGACTTTCTTCAGTGGGTAGTTACGCATCGGATCTATCAGAAACAAGTCAAATCGAACGGTCAACGTTTGATCTGGTCAACAAAATGCACTACCTCTTCGTTCGGGCCGTGAAAGCCCGATCCCTTCCCACCAGTCGTAATCCAGTCGTCAAGATCGAAGTCTCAGGCTGTCAAGTTCAGTCCAGACCCGCCCGGAAAACCCAATTTTTCGAGTGGGACCAGACGTTCGCTTTCGGCCGCGACACACCCGATTCCTCCTCCATACTGGAAATCTCGGTCTGGGACGTGGCAGGGCACAATTTTTTCTTGGGTGGAATTCTATTCGATGTAACAGAAATTCCTCTCCGGGACCCACCCGATAGCCCTCTGGCCCCCCAGTGGTATAGATTGGAAGGAGGTGGAGCCCACACTGGCGATCTGATGATCGCCACGTGGGTCGGCACGCAGGCCGACGAATCGTTTCCCGATGCGTGGAAGACCGATACAGCCGGTAACCCCAGTTCCAGGTCAAAAATATACCAATCGCCCAAACTATGGTACTTGAGACTAACGGTGTTGGAGGCCCAAGATATATTTCCGTTACTTCCGTCGAAGGAAACTTCTCTCCAAATCAAAGCTCAGTTGGGTTTTCAAGTCTTGAAAACCAAACCCTCCGCCACGCGTAACGGGACTCCGTCATGGAACGAGGACTTGATGTTTGTAGCCGCGGAGCCGTTCACGGACAACACCCTAATAATTTTTTTGGAACTTCGGCAACCGAAGGAATTGGTCAGGCTAGGCGTTACTTCCGTGCCACTAACGTCCATAGAGCGCCGAGTAGATGACCGCCAGATCGCAGCCAAGTGGTTCAATTTAGAAGACCTGAATGAGGAAAAGAGGATCTACAAAGGTAGGGTCCCGTCTATGCCCTTGCTCCTTTTAATACTTGTAACTCGTTTATTTATTTAAGACTAATAAATTTCTTTTGCTGATAAAAAAAAAAAAGGTAGGGTCCATCTACGCGTATGCTTCGATGGTGGATATCACGTGATGGACGAGGCGGCCCACCTTTGCAGCGACTACCGTCCAACGGCAAGGCAACTATGGAAGCCCCCGGTCGGGACCATCGAGCTAGGGATCGTCGGATGCAAAAACTTGCTACCCATGAAGACAATCGACCGTAAAGGGTCCACCGATGCCTATGCTGT
The DNA here is from genome assembly GCA_020567845.1 of Rhododendron henanense subsp. lingbaoense. Classification (NCBI taxonomy): domain Eukaryota; kingdom Viridiplantae; phylum Streptophyta; class Magnoliopsida; order Ericales; family Ericaceae; genus Rhododendron; species Rhododendron henanense. The sequence goes on from CM036317.1 coordinate 8,861,490, forward strand.
GGCAAAATATGGTAACAAATGGGTACGTACTCGATCAATCTCAGATAGTTTGGACCCCAAATGGAATGAGCAGTACACGTGGAGGGTCTACGAACCGTCCACCGTGTTGACTATTGGGGTGTTTGATAGCTGGGAAGTATTTGAAATGGACGGCCACAAAGAGTCCGTGAGACCGGATTTTCGTATGGGAAAGGTAAGGATTCGTGTGTCCACGCTGCAGGCAAGTAAAGTGTACCGAAATTCTTACCCGTTGATCTTGATGACTCCCGGTGGGTTGAAGAAGATGGGTGAGATTGAATTGGCCGTTCGATTCGTCCGTGAAACCGCGACCCTTGATTTCCTACACGTGTACTCGCAACCTTTACTGCCGCTGATGCACCATATCAAGCCGCTCGGCGAGGTGCAACAGGAGATGTTGAGGACAGCTACCGTGAAGATCGTGGCCGCGCACTTGGCACGATCCGAACCGCCGCTCCGGCAAGAGGTGGTGACCTACTTGCTCGATGCCGATTCGCACGCGTTCAGCATGCGAAAAGTGCGCGTAAATTGGTTGAGGATCATCAATGTTGTGGCCGGGCTTTTTGACGTGGTCAAATGGGCGAACGACACACGCGCGTGGAAGAACCCGACCGCTACGTTACTGGTGCATGCATTGCTGGTGATGCTTGTGTGGTACCCTGATCTGATCGTCCCCACGCTGGCCTTCTACGTGTTCGTCGTCGGGGCGTGGAACTATCGTTTTCGATCGAGGAAACCGCTACCCCATTTCGATCCGAAAATCTCGTTGGCCGAGTCGATCGATCGCGACGAGCTTGACGAAGAGTTCGACGCTATGCCGACTGGTAGACCGAACGAATTGGTGCGAGCAAGGTACGATAAGCTAAGAATGATTGGGGCGCGTGCGCAGAAGGTATTGGGTGACTTTGCCACACAAGGGGAGCGTATGCAATCGCTAGTTACTTGGCAGGACCCACGTGCGACCGGCATATTTGTGGCACTTTGCTTCGTCGTGGCGTTGATTTTGTACCTGGTACCGTCGAAAATGGTCGCAATGGCGTGCGGGTTCTACTATCTACGTCATCCGATCTTTAGAGACCGGATGCCGTCGCCCGCTTTGAACTTCTTTAGAAGATTGCCTTCTCTCTCTGATCGAATTATGTAATCTGGTTTCCAGCAAAATGAAAGTATGAAATGAGTGATGAGCAGAATTTTTTTTTCCGGTCAAACGGAAATTCGATAAGCAGATTCATACATTACTTAATTCCAGCTTTTCTCCCCCTTCCATCACTTTTTTTTTTTTTGAAATCAAGCTAGTTTCATGAGTATGACTAGTTTCACAAAATTGCTCATATGGTCAGCATATCGAGTTTTTTTGAGATCATAATTTTACTGGCAATTAATCATGAAACAGTTTTTCGAAATTTCCTCTCCGAATTTTTTCGGACGTATGCTGCCTTTTTCGCAGAAATCCAATGGTGTTCCGGAAATTCCAAGGCTCTGTTTTATGATTCCGATTGAGATCCTTTTACAATTCGGTTGCGATATGTAACATGTTATGCATTTGCATTAATGTTTCTATAAACGTTTGGGCATGCGATTCGTGTGCAAGTGAGCGGAAAAAATCCGCAGTCGAGCCGTCTTTCACGATCGGACAATTTAATCGCATAAAAACGAAAGACAAAATAAAAGACAAAATAAAAGTTGCAATAAAGGACTTGAATTGTAGAATTGATTACTAACTAGAAATTGCAAACATATGCATTATGGGGTTGCAATGTTGTCTGGTTCTTTCCATTACAGAGGAAGAGAGAGATGATTAGGATAATTATAAATGAAAATGGATAGAATGGGAACGTTAAGTGATGGGTTTTTTAAGTTTGCCCTTACGGTTGAGGTTAATAGTTAGGATTTTTTATAAATACAATTAGTGTTGGAGGGCTTTTGTGTCCACTGAAAAATCCATACAGCTTCAATAAATGGTGAGACCAAACCGGAGTTCTCCCGTTATATATTAATAAAATAGATATATTAACAATAAAAGAAAAGTTTAATATTAATCAAAGACTTCTATCGTGAATTATAGAGGTCCGGTTCTCCTTAACTTTAGCCAACCGGAGGTCTCCCCCTTCGACATGAGATTTTTCTCTTCTTATTTTCTGTGACGAAAAAAGTTCATAAATTGTGCACTAACCTAGGCCCGCAAACCTAGACCTTTAAAAAGATGTATTTTTCTTAAAAAAAAATTCAAAATTTTTTCACAATTTAAAAGAACTCATTGATATCTTTATTATTTGTGAAAAAAATTTAATTTTTTTAAACAAAAAAAAGAATCTTAATAGAGGCTTAGATTTGCGGTATTGGTAAAGCCTTTTGGTTGTGTTTTTTCCAACCCATAAACACATGGGGGCCGTCTTAGGTGGATCAAGTGGGCCAAGTCCAACTTCGGCACTCCTTTAAAACCACTAGCCAAGCCCGGACTATCTACAGGAAGTGGTTTTTTTAAGTAACGGAGGGTGTTCCTGGTTGAGTGGGTTAAGTGAAATTATACTCTTGCCCACTACTCGAAAAGGGTAATTCAGGTCAGCTTTCGCGCATATATCACGTAGTTTATACCGTATATACACAAACAACGGTGCAGATATACAAATATGCAAAATAAAACCATGTACAAAAAAAAATCAAATTAATATATGCCCTACTACTGGTGTTAGTCTCCACTATACCTTTAATTTGAACCATGCATTGATCCCCTGTATCATGCATGTGAGTACCTAGCGTCTACTAATACGGTCATTGACGACTCCAGGATTTTGGAACTATGGGGTCATATATAAAGCATATATTCTCTTACCAATTATAAATTAAAAAATCCAATAGTAATGACAACTACTAATCTAATTTTGACAAAAAAAAAAAAACACACACATCAAAAGCTCAACAAATATTTCAACTAAAACAATAAAAAGTATCAAAAGGTATGTACTAATAATCTTATTTTCAGTTTCACCCAAAACAAAATAAACTCAAGAACTTCTACAGTCGAATTCAACGGGTTCCACATTTTAAAATGTTACATGATAGTTTCTTTGTCGATAACATCAAATATTTCTTTTATGCTTGCGTTTTATTCTATGTGGTGTTTTAACTTTTATCAAGGGTTACAAAGAAGGGTAATTTTCAGTGGTCTCAGGCCCAAAACCCCTCAACACCACACATTTTCGCGGGATCCATACACTTACCAGTGGATCCCACGGAAATGTGTGGTATTTAGGGTTGTTGGACCACCAAATAATGTTTCTCCAACGAGGGGGTGGGTTTCATGTGAAAAAATAATCTAGTGTAGTTATCAAATTGTAATGGGTGGTGCTTTAAGTTTTAACTTTACGAGGAAAGAGTTGATTTCAAGTGGAAAAATAATCTAGTGTGGTGTCATCATCAAATTGTAATGGGTCATTTACTAATTTGAGAAAAAAAAAACCAGTATAGTAATAGTAATTTTTTTTCCCTCCATGGGGTTGCCCGACCCCACTGTTTCCCATGTGGCGTCGCCACTGAATTGTAACATTCTCACCACAATCGGTGATAAACTTATGTCGGCAATCACATGATTGTACCATTCAATGGTTCCAGAGGCATTAATGTCCTATAGTGCACAACTTGAGGGCCGATTGAACTATTTTTTAAAATCAGAATTGTATCTTTTAAGTAAGAGATATTAAATCCTGTTTTCTTTTTTTATTGTTCAACTCCTGTCTCCGTTCTCTCTCTAAACTTTTCTCTCTTCTAGGTTATCCCAAAAGCACGGCAGCCCCCTCCTTCCCCTCCTCCCCAATGGGTTTTACACTCATTTTTGGCGGCAGGAGGGAAGAGATTTCTCCCCCGTGAGGTTTTTCTCTCCCAATATTTTGATCTGGAGCTTTTTTGGATGTTTTTTGCACATATTCTTCCTATCTCCTCTGTTCTGGTTATTCAAAACTCGTTCTTTCCACGTTTTTCCCAGATCCGAAATCCCGATGGTAAATGGGTTCAGTGGTGGGCCGGTGGCTATGGTGGTGAGGCTGTGGCAGTCTTTGGTCGGGGCAGAGGCAGACGTTTTTGGGTTCTCTCATTCTCTGATTCCGTTTGGAGCTCGATCTAACGTTAATAGGGTGCAAGGCACGTTGATCTAGAGTTAGTTCAGCTCCTCTGGCGTTTCTCATATTTCGGCGCTGGGGGGCTGAGCTTTTGCAGACAGCATCGATGTTGCTCGGCGTTTCTGTGGAGTGGTGTCTTGTTTTCTGTTAGGGTTGGTTTTTCTTTTTGGTCTTTTGGTTCTTTTCTTTGGTGTCCCCAAATTTCTCCCCGTTTGTGGGGCTTCTCTCACCCCATGCGTGGGTGGTTCTATTACTTTCTGTTGTGCTTCATCTGTTTGGAGTTGAGGGTTTAGTTGGAGTTGGGTGTAATCTTTGGACTCGAGTCCCCTCCTTTTGATTTCTTGATCCTTGTTTAGGGATTGAGTTTTCTCCTGATGTTCTGTTCTCTTGATCTATAATATTACCTGTTATCGTTGTGGCCAAAAAAAAGAAAAAGTAAGAGATATTAAATCATTCTTGCCAATAATGAAGTAAATCTCTTATCGTTACACACTTAATCAGACATAAAATATCATTCTAATAGTGAATCTGCGTCCCGATGAAGGGATTTTCAAAATTCAATAGACCCAAAAATTTATGAGGATGATTAAAACACCATGCAAGCACAACAAAATGAACAGTATTGATGATCGTTATTGTGTTGTCATCGTTTGGCTACTATACATTGGACTATATTACAAGACCTTGATTTAGAAACAAGTTGATAAGCACCCGGGAATGCAATGTAGGGTGTGCTAGTGATCTAGTTATAGTTACTTTTGTCGGTTAATTAGTTGTTTTTATTTACTTTTGCTCGTAAGGTATTTTGGTTGCGTTTTGTAGGAAAATCATTTAATTCAGGAGTTTTAAAGGCCAAGGCTTGTCAAGATTATTCGAGGTTCAAAAGTGACCAAGTTCGAAGTCATCAGAATTAAAGCCAAAGCGTTCAAGGACCCGTCGGCTCGAGAAAGCAAGCCAAGAATCAAAGAAGCAAGCGCTGAATAATAAAAGGCTCGCTATCGGTACCATTACTTGATTTCCATTGGTACCAAAATGATTCCAGCATCAGCCACTTAAAACTCTCGGCATTGGTACCACATGAAATTGTCCATCAATACCAAGTATCACATGGGATAGAAATTACTTGGCTCGACATTAATGCCACTTTTGGATTTCAATTGATACCGAGATTCTTCACCAGCAGCCCCTGATTACTTTGCCATTAATTGGCTCGGCATCGGTCGAATCAATTTCCTCCATCGGTACCGAGAAGTCAAAAGGAACTAGTCCCAGCAGCAACCTCAAGCATCTCGGCATCGATGCCAGCTAATTCCCTCCATCGGTACCGAAGCTTCCTCATGCGCCAGCACTAATCACTTCGGCATTGATGGCAAAAACCTTTGCCATCGGTACCGAGGCCTTAGCGGCGAATCTCTGGAGCATCTTGGGGAATATTTCATCCGCGTATTAAGGGCCTATAAAAGGGCGTGATGTCACTTGTACAAACAGTTTTTTTTTTTACAAACACGTAGAAAATTAGATTTGTACTCATTTTTAGATCTAGACTTAGATTTCAAATTGTTCTTGGTGTTCTTGAGTGTTCTTAATTTTCAGCCCTTAATTTCTGCATTTTCAACTCTTGTAAGTTAACTTTTGCTACTCTCTCCTTAATTAAAGTTGTTTAGTTTCTCCCGATCTATATTTTCATCTAATTTTCTCTTAGACTTGTGTTTACACTTATGCTAAGTAGATTTTTGCTTGCTCTTATCTTCATAGATATGTGTGAGTAGTTTCATAAGGTTGGGTCATGGGGTGACTAGCACCCCATGGCTTGAGTAAAAATTGCATTTATCACCTCCTTAATCATGTGTAGGTAAGAGCTTCGCCTACTTACCACACATGATGCATGATGCTTGGAGCTCGGTCGCTCGAGGTGTTTGCTAAATGAATTCTATAGCTAGCTTGATTTTCGAACCTTCTTATCTTCCGGGTAAAACCGTGTATTGAGGTGAAAAATGTGTTTTTTCTTGAGTCGTGGGCGCTAGTGATTCCTAGACCTAACCTTCTTTTTATCTAGTTTATTCTCGTTTAATTTAGCCTTTTTACTTTTCACCGCATACGAAAAACCAAGTTGGCTGACTAAAAGCCGGAAACCATACTCGCATCTACAATCCATCAAGCCGTATTATTTATCCCTTGGGTACGATCCCGGACTTCCGGATTTATTATGCTTCAATCGGACGCTTATACCCTACGCTTGGGGTGATCTCTATGTGATATATCGAGAACGAAGCACAAGTAAATTGAATGTATAGATTTTAATGGTAGTTGTCGGTTCATTTTTTTCGAATGGTCAATCTAAAGCATTAGGATTTAGCTTCTTATTAATTATATCATTCTTGCCAAAATCGGTGATAATCAGATGTCGGCAACCACATGATCGTAATACATTCAATGGTTCCAGAGGCATTAAAGTCCTATAGTGCACAACTTAAGGGCCACTTGAGCTTTTTTTTTTAAAATCAGAACCATCTACTATTTACATAAGAGAGATTAAATCATCCATACCAAAAAAGAAGTAAATCTCTTATTGTTATACTTGATCGGACGTAATAGATCATTCTAATAATGAATTTTGGTACCCAACGGCAAGTGCAAATGGTTTGTCACTATCCAGAAAAAGCTAATCAAATTAACAACTTGACGAAATGCTACCGCACTCAGAAAAAATAATAAATACACCCATATAATTTTTTTTTTCCCATAACCTAGCTACACTCTTAAAATAAATTAAATAAGCATACAACTTGATAATTGGAGAGTACATGCAAATGTCGTCATGAATGTGCCAACCAAATGGGATCTCTGGAGCTTACAACATCATCTGGGCTCTACTTCACTAATTGATGCTTCATTCACAGTCCATTCTATTAGCTGATCTGACTGTAGCTCTGGAACAATATTTGACCCTATTCCGCTCTGGCCTAAAAATCTCGGCTGTTGAGGAAATGACAACGTGACGGAGTAGCTATTGAGCATCAGAACTATTGTTGCCATAGAAGGTCTAGCATCCGGATCATCTTGGACGCACAACAAGGCAATATGGATACATCTAGTGACTTCATTTCTTGCATTCGACCCTTCAAGAATTGGATCCAACAAATCTAAGGGCATTCCTTCCCTCCAGAGTTTCCAAGCCTGCAACAATTCAATATTCACATGAATTGTGGATGCTATGATATTGGCACTAAAGAGGAAGATACTTCCAATGTTATGTCCAATATTAAGGGTTAAGTTTAGAAGGAAGTCCAATGAATAGATTCGCGAATTTTAAAGACATTATTGGTGGCATTAATACTTTGTTTTACTGGTTAGCATATATCTTTAGCTTCTTAGGCTGCGTTCTTATGAACTTAATTTAAACTTAATTTAAATCTGAAAATTTTGTCCTTATTTGAATTTTTTTCGCATTTGTTAGTTTTGTGCCAAACTTTTGTGGTTTATTGATTCGTCTCGAATCGAAAAAGTAATTTTTTTTTCACTTTTACCCAAGTATTTTAAGAAATAACCATAATGCTAAAAAATGGTTATTTCTCAAAATACTTAGGTAAAAGTGAAAAAAATTTACTTTTCCGATTTGTCTCGTCGAGACGAATCAATAACCCACAAAAGTTTGGCGCAAAACTAACAAATACGGAAAAAATTCAAACAAAGACAAAATTTTCAGATTTAAGTTAAGTTCATAAGAACGCAAATGAAGGATAATTTTAAGAACTTTCAACAAAGACATACATGTTCGAACATACCTAATTAAATAGATAGAAGATTAGCAATTTGTGATAGACAGAGTAGCAATTAAAATGTACGGCTAAAAGCTTACGTAGCTTAGAAGGTTTGCAGCATCATCTGAGTGGTAAAAGTTGTTCCTCTTGCCAGAAATGATCTCCAGAATCAAGACACCAAAGCTAAATACATCAGACTTAGCAGAGAACTTTCCATGCATTAAATACTCTGGAGACATATAACCACTGCAAGCCACCATTATCAATAGTTAATCATGAATTAATGGAAGACAAAAAGGAAAGCAAAACTTGTACTTTGCTTACAATGTTCCAGCAACTCGACTTGTATTTCCTTGAGTTTGATCATTTCCAAAGATCCTAGCCATGCCAAAATCTGATACTTTTGCATTCATATCAACATCTAACAAGATATTGCTAGCTTTGAGATCACGGTGTATAATTCTAAGCCGGGAGTCTTCATGAAGGTACAACATCCCCCGGGCTACGCCTCCTATAATCTTGTAACGTCTTGACCAATCCAGCTTCTCCTGCTCTTGTGGGTCTGTGCATTGAACAGTTGAAATGCAAGTTCAAATTAGAAGTAAAGAACTACACTTTGGAAATGTTTACTACGATTTTCGCGCTCCAAGGTTTACTGCAGGCGCTCCACCTTTTTGTTTTTACACTGTGATGTTGCTGGCAACATCACAGTATAAAAACAAAAAGGTAGAGCGCCTGCAGTAAATCTTGGAGCGCGAAAATCAGTATCGATGTTATGTTATTTCGTTTCTCCAAATTGAGACACAAGCAAAAGAACACGTTAACTTAAAGTGGTCCCATCTCCGAGCATGCACCTGCAATGCTCCTCAACACACGATTCGTGTTGTGTACCATTCAGCTATGCTTTGTGTTTGAGAGTTAATACGTTAATGGACTCCAAGATTCGTTATTCATAGCAATGGATCCGGCTCACATGGAAAACTCCTCTTTTCCACGTGTTTTTCCAAGGCAACCAAATGCAATTGATGAGATGTCGCCTATTGATTGGTGGGGCGGAAAAGACGAGTTTTCCATGTGAGCCGGACAGAATTTATTCTAATGGAAATTAGCAACAAGCAGTAGTAATGAAGAGGCGTTTAGATTGCCTAACCAAATAACAAGTAATCGAGGCTCTTGTTGGGCACAAACTCATAAATGAGTATCTTTTCTTCTCTTCCCAAGCAAAATCCGAGTAGCCTCACAAGGTTTCTATGTTGGAGCTTGGCAACCAATGCCACCTCATTCTTGAATTCTTGTGCACCTTGCCCTGAGGTTCGAGATAGCCTTTTCACAGCTACCTCTTGGTCATCTGGAAGTAAACCCTAAGAATACAAAACATCTCATGAAACTCATAGATCCAAAGTAGGACAACTTCTGCAAATTTCAAACGGTTTTTGCAGGAAAAAAAAAAAAATTACCTTGTAGACTAGACCAAATCCACCTTCACCAATTTTGTTGTCGTTTGAGAAGTTGTTTGTGGCTGCTTCAATTGTACCCAAATCATATTGCAAGGACTCCACTTTTAAGATGTCATCCCCAACTGAACAAATCAAAAGTTGAAATTAAGAACAAATGGTAAAAACAGGAAAGGCCATGAAGTTGTTTTGTGGTCTCTATCACTCTTTCTTTAGTTTGTTCTGGCAAGAAGAAGTTTCTTTAGTTTAGTGTGGGGATAATTTTGAAATTTCCCCTCGTTCTTACCATTGTCTAGATCTTCTTCTACAGAATTATATTTCTTCTTCGCCCTTTTAGTTAGGAAACAGAAGCCTGCTATGAAAAGCATAACAACGACCCCAATTGAAGCTACAATGGCAGCGATTACTTGCGATGAGACTCCCCCATTTCCTGCATTATTAAAATTGTTTCATTAGCAAAAGGTTGCACTGACTAAGGCCGCAAACAATCTAATTCAACTATGTAGTGATTAGTTTCGGCTTGTCTGAAAAAAAAAAGGAATAATATATAAGGTTTGTTTTGTTTAACATGCGTCTAAAAGAAGCATATTTAATCTAGCTGATCACAATCTCGAGCATATTGGTGTTCAAGCTTCGCTCGAAAACTAAACGAGTTTGAGAAATGTGTTCAAAACTTGCCTCGAATTAGATTTTAACAAGCCGAGTACGAGTACGTCAACATCGAATAACTTGAATTAATTGATTTAACACCACACCATCGCTCGCTTTTAGCAACTTTAATTGATAAACGCCTTTCATCCCATATTCTTGGTCCTTTAAGTTGTGGGAGTTAAGGCGAAAACGCAGTCCTTTAGTCAATTAGTGACGATTCACGATTGATTTTTAGGAGAGATAATGGAAAAGCTGTCTGACAGCCTCCACTTTTTTCCACTTCTAAATGTGTATTTAAAGGATAGACTTTGAAAGGAACAAAAAAAAAAAATTCACATCTGAATGAAAGAAGAACCAAGAATGTGGAACGGCAGGAGTAACAGATTATGGATACTAGACAATTCTATAAACTTCAAAAATTAAATTCCAAATCCATGCTTTAGAAAAGAAAGTTTTACCAGGGCTGCTTGTTGTAGTAGTACTAGGAGGAGGAGGACGGAGGACTGGCGTAGGTGGCGGCGGAGCGGCACCGAAGCTGGCGTTGTAAAATGGGTATATCTCATACCTGACATTACAGCTCGGAAGCCGAACTATCGCTCCTTGTTTTCCATCACAGCAACTCGGAAAAGCCGAGATACAATCCCGAAGGCAGGTATTGCAATCGGAATTAGATATATCTGGCGTGCATTGCACTAGTCCATACAACGTTTGAAGGGGTGAGTAATTGACTTGTGCAGTCGCGAATTTCTTACCTGAGTCATCACTCGAACTCCGATAGACAATATCGTCCATAACCTATATATTCAAGTGTAATTCATACCAGTAGTTAAGTGGTTGCAAAAAGTAAGAACTAGATATAACATAAAAATCTTCTTCTTTTTTAATTTTTATTTACCACGGAGGAAAGACACACCAAACTAAATTACCAGAAAGATATAAGAGGTTAAGGCTCTCATATTCAACCACAGCTGGTGGCAGACACAGAAAGGTGATAAGAGGGAACCAACCATGGTTGTAAATAAAGACTGTTATGTTTAGTATAGGCCGTTACGTTATGGGATATTGGCCCTTCGATAATGTTATGGACGTACGTATCGGCTGATATAATTAAGACTATATCACTGATACCATTTCGTTTTTTGAAATCGCGATTTAAAACCCTGGAGCCAACTATATAATTATTTTGAATTTGAAAGGATTCCGGTGAGAAAGTTAAAATTTCAATTTTGCAGAAATTGAAGTAAACTTATCAAGATATTGAAGGGGCTAAAAAATTAGAACTTGTTGTAAATATCAAGATTTACAAATTTGAGCATCGTATTCAAAGTTGTCAATCCTCTATACCAGGCTACCAGCAAGTGTACGGTTTTCTATATTAGGAAGGTACGTACAGTACCACTGTACTAGTGAGTAACTTGGTACCATTTTGGATTGACCACAACAAAAATTTCACCTAGGCACCTGACCTTTCACACAAATCACACATAAATACTTGACCTTTCTTAAATTTCATATAAACACCTGAGCTTTCTAAATACTCATCAATTCAACACCTGACCTTTCTTAAATTTCATATAAACACCTGAGCTTTCTAAAAATTCATCAATTCAACACATGTCGTCACCCATCTGTCTAAAACCAAACGGAATGGCTGAGGTGCTCCAAGCAAAAAAAGTTAAGTGCTTCAATTTTTAATTTGTTTGAACCAGTGCGAAGATCTTATTTTTTCTGATCATTTTATCCTAAAAACCATAATTAATTTTTTACTCTAAAGCTCTCGTTAGTCAGCCCTAAGAAAGTCGTAGAATCAAATATCTCTTAGGGCTAACTAACGATGGCCTTAGAGTCAAAAATTAATTATGACCCTTTAGAATAAAATGATCAAAGAAATAAGATCTTCACATCGGTTCAAACGAATTAAAAATTGGAGCAATTAATTTTTCAACCATGTATAGACGAAGGAATGACGGCAGGTGTTGAATTGATGAGTTTTTAGAAAGTTCAGGTGTTTATATGAAATTTAAGAAAGATCAGGTGTTGAATTGATGAGTTTTTAGAAAACTCAGGTGTTTATATGAAATTTAAGAAATGTCAGGTGTTTATGTGTGATTTGTGTGAAAAGTCAGGTGCCTACGTGAAATTTTCCCAACTTTTAACACCACTATAAGAAAATTCCGGTTCTGCCATCGCTCTCTCCGTCCACTGCTCTTCCGAGCATTGTTTTTTTGGGTAAAATATTTAAATTGTTGGAGACTTTCAATAACCAAAAAATAAAACAAACAAAAAAGACTTTGAACAAAGAAACATAATCATTATTCCATATTGTTATTTTACTTAATCATTATTTCTTCTTAATTACCAACAAATAAAAATAGTTGGAGACTTTCAATTAAGAAAGAACAAAACTGTATTCCACAATATAACTTTAAAAAATTGCAAAAATCACTATTCATACACATTCTAATACTATAATAAATAACCAAAGGCAATATGGTAAAAAATCAACACATAATTCATTTTGATCATTTATCTCCAAACCCTACTCTTGTTGAATCCATTATGCACATATCTCCCAAACACTCTATCGAAATAAAAATATATTCTGACCATAATCGAAAAAGCCAAAAATACAAAAGGCTAAATTCAAAAGGCCAAAAAATAGGGCTCCATATAATATGGGAAAGGAGAGAGATACTTATCTACGGCGGGGCCGTGAATAAGTTCTTTTACGAAGAAAATGAATCGCGACCGTTTAAAACACTTTCGGACAGTCCAGATTTTAATGAAACTTTTTCGGGGAAGAGTTTCATTAACATTCGGACGGTCATAATTCATCTCCGTAAAATTTCTTCACGGGACCCTCCGTAAAGAAGTTTTTCTCGGGAAAGGAACAATTCTTCAATCATTAAAGTTGAGAAGAATAAATTCTATCCACCGTTGATGTAAAACCCCACTTTTCCACCATCGCCTATTGTGGTCCCCATCAAACGTCTATTGCTGTAATCTGAACCGTTCATATTTTAAGACCCGCAATATAATATTGTCATGCAAAAAATCTGCTTGATCGAAAATCGATAGATATATTAAAATTTAAATTTTGGTTTATAAAATAGACGATCTAATTCTGTCAATAATAATAAAGATAAATTACCCATTTTACAAAACAAAATTCATTTTTTTGATACTCATGTTGATGTCCGATCAAATTTAGTTTTTGCATAGATACGCTACTATGTGGGGTCTACAACATGACCGGTTCCGATCAACGATAAACACATAGTATGACCGAAAAAGATGATGATAAAAAAGTAAGATTTTCCACTGTCGATGAAAAGAATTTATAGTGGACTTCACAAAAGGCGTCCGGTGACCAAGGTCCAAAGATATTTCCCCAATTACCACTTTTCGTATGGCCCACATATAGCACTCGAATTTGACAAAGACAAACACACACAAAAATACAAAAGAAATACACTATTTGCACCACTAGAATATCGTTTGTCACCAAAAAATGTATTGGAGGGGTGAGACCTACACCATTTCAATCAATAAGAAATAAGATAATATTCACGCTTTTTTAAGGAGGGTGAACAAAATTGCATTGACTAATCAGGTAGCTATTTGGATATGATTGTAGGTTTTAAAAAAAATGCTTTCCTTAAATATTCATATAATCTTTGACTTTATACACTCAATTGGTATATTATTTTTATAAAATAACTTCATTAAATCAATACTTTTGGTCTGTATTTTCATTTTGAGGTGTCTCAAAATATATCTTCACTCTTCATATTTTTCTTTAAAAAAATTCGATGAACCGTTTATAGAGGAAAATTCGATAATAAATAAGTTTAGACTCACTTAAAGAACTAAATGCATGTCTCCTTACACACTAATGAACGCGAACATTAGGATAGATAGAGGATCAAATTAACCAAATCATCAGTAACTTCATATAAAAAAATCAAATTAACTAGATAAGAGTGGTCACGTGAACAAGAACATTTGCAAATATTGTATCCTATCATCTTGCTTAAGTATCAGTTATCCTCTATGAGTTTTCATGTTCGAATTTCACGAGCCAAATTAGGCCTGTCAATGGACCGGATCCAATAAGACTCGAATCCGATAGTGGTAATCCGAATCCGAAAAATTCAGATCTGATCCGAAAATCCGAATTTGATCCGAAAACCTTTTTACTTCAAAAATTTTAATTTAAAATAAAAATACAACTTCTTAAACTTTTTTTTTTTCCAAAATAAAAAATTTACAGTTTTCATTAAAAAAATAAAGTTCGTATCGGATTGATAACGGATTTAATCCGATCCGTATTTGGATTAATTACCGGATTCGAATTATCGGATTCGGATCGGATCCGGTCCGGTCCATTGGCAAGCCTAAGCCAAACATTACAAACTTAGGGTCACTAGAGGGTTTGCTTAGTCATCATATACAGAGCCCTGAAATGCTTGAAGTGCATCACGTAAGTTGACCCGAACATCCAGTTATAAAAAAGAACAGTGAAAAAGAGTTCATATTTTTGTTCACACATTAGAAGCATCATACGTGAGTATATCCATAATCTGTATAAAATACTTCATAATATTACCTTTCCCAAAACTTGGTTAAAATGGGTCTCATTCGTAATGTTGTTAAAGTTGTGCATTTTTCCCATGTACCCTCTATCCTGATGGGCGAATATGTACTTGTTGGAGTACCTCAGCATGCACCTTTCCAACCAGGCTGTCACCCGCTTCGACTTGGGGCACCATTCGACTACATTTTGGGTAGCGTAAACGATGCAGTCTTGACACTCGGCGGAGGAGATGTCGCCACGGCAGAGGAAGAGGCCGTAGGCGATGTCGGGTGGGCTGCCGGCAGTGAAGTTGTAAAAGCCGTTGGATGAGTTGTTGGAGTGGGAGGAGAGAGCGGAGAAGAGGGTGTCGAGGTTTGTTTTGTAGGTGCTGTTTGGGGCGTAGGTACTGGTTGTGCCAAGGGTTGGGTCTGGGCATTCGGAGTCAAAGAAATCTGGGTAATCTCCTTTAGTAATTGGGATAAGGCTAAGCAAGCAAATCGTGTAAACAAACAGAGACTTTCTGGGGAGCAAATTATCCATTCTGGAGCAGCCTTCTGGGGGTTTCAATTTTGATTTCTAAAAAAAATGGAGATTGCCTGGGAGAGGGTGGAGAAGTAAGTGGTGGAGAAGTAAGTGGTTGGGGAGATTAGAAATCATGGCTAGCTGTGGCCCCGACGACTTGGAAATGGGTCAATGGCTGCAGACTGCTCACGAGTTGTTCGTGGCTCGGCTCGTTAAGATTAAGATTTGGTTCGGATCGACTCGTTAGTAATCTAATCAAGCTCAAGGTCGAGTTTTAGGTTTGTTTAGTAAACAAGCAGAGCTCAAAACTCAAAAATCTGGCTCGTTATATTGGATCAGCTTGTTTAAATAGACTCCCTAAGTAAATTAGCCGAGCTCGGCTCGTTTACATAATGAGCCTAGCTCAAACTTGAGTTTTGGATTTGTTTAGTAAACAAGCCAATTATTCAAACACTACAAAGCTCATTATCAATCTAGTAGGCTGACAATAAAAAAACCGTTGTTAAAGTAGTTAGACAGGGACGGGACTACGGGAGTGTAATGACGGTCGCCGGTCGCAGCAGGGCACGGGTCATATCATTTTCCATCCCCTATACATAACACTAATGCTAAGTGCACAGATAATGGAGTACATATTCCATGCATAGATCGTTTTAGGACACATTACAGATCTTATAAAAATGATCAGAGCCATTTATTTTTTATAAAATATTTTATTTAGGGCTCCTGTAAAAAATCAATTCAACTAGATACGGTAGGGGCCTTTACGAAACATCCAATTTTGTCCTAGAATTCAGGCCAAATTCTGGGATAAAGTTGGATGTTTTGTAAAGCTCTTACCGACATCTGGTAGAACTTAACGGGTATCCTAAAAGAAATATTTTAAACAAAATAAACGGTTCCGATCATTTTTATGGAATCTAAAATGGATCCCAAAACGATCTATACATGGAATATGTACTCTATTGTCTGTGCAGCTAGCACATAGTTGAACTTTCCACTCTGGTTCTCAATTATTCGTTCGCATTTATTTAACTTGGAACTTTCCTTGCATTGATTGACGGTTCACATCTTGTCTTTTTTGTTTTGAAATCTACGCACTTGTCAGTGGCAGCTACATGATTTTTCGAGAGTGTGTTAAAAAAAAAAACCTACTATAATATATAGTACTATCAAGTATTTTAAATAGTGCTCGTCGCTAGTCGGGCGACAAGCGGCGATCCATCGCCAAGCACCAAGTCCACATAGGCGACGCCAAGTAACTCAACATTTTGTTTAAAAATATTTTTTAAAAATATCAGGAGATTATTTTTAAGGCAATAAGGGCTGAAAAAAATAAAATAAAAGTGACTAATACTGTTTATATATTAAAAACTATGGTTAAAAAATTAAGTACTCTAATTTTCAATCAGTTTGAATCGGTGCGAAAATCTTACTTTTATGATCATTTTATTCTAAAGATTTATAATTAATATTTGTCTCTAAGGCCCTCATAATTAAACGACCGCCTAGGGCCTCCCGTTTTGGGCCAAATAACAGGGCCTCCAAAATCAAAAAAATATAATAAATATTACTCCATATGTTTGAATAATTTTACAAGAAGGTTATTGTACTTTGGTGATAAGACACACGTGTATGGGGCATGGGAACTTGAGTTCGATTCTTGGCTGCTTCATTTTTTACCCCAAAGTTTGGAAATCTGTACAACAAAAAATGTTCCTGAAACCACTTTGGAGTTGGGAATCTGTACAACAAATTTTTTTGCTGAAATCACTTTGGAGTCTCGAACCCACGCCCTTCGGAACTTAGAGGCACTTCAACCACTTTGTCACTGAACCACAAGGCTAACTTATTTTCTATATTGAACAACTAATAAATATACTGAAAGATGAGAGGCCTCATTTTTAAATTCCGCCTAGGGCCTCGAAAATCTCAGGTCCGGACCTGAGCTGAATCACTCTTTTCCTCTACGAGGTCAAGTTCTTGGGCAACTATATTCCCTTCGGCCTTTTGCTATTCGGGGTGAACGCTTTGTTAAAGTTTACTAGTTAGTCCACCTTGTTTTATTTTGTAATAGGGATAATTATTATAGGACTTTTAGTTTATTTTGTGTTGTTCTTGGGCCCAATTGTTATGTTAAGCCCATGCTGTCCATCTCTATTATGTACATAAAGAATCCCTTATATTTGAAGTCGATGCAAGGCTTTGTCAATATATTTGTAACGAATTCCGTATTTGTAAGTGTCGTTAATTAGGCCTACATCAATACAATTTCTCACTTTGGTCAACAACAAAAAAATGCTGAGCGGCTCAGATTTCATGATCAGAAGCTGTAAACGAACCGAGCAGTTCGCGAGCTCGGCTCGGCTCGTTAAGGCTCGGTTCGGCTCGGCTCATTTAGTAAACGAGCCAAGCTCGAGCTTGAGTTTTCGGTTCATTTAGTAAACGAGCCGAGCTCGGCTCGACTCGTTTAACAAAAGGTCGGTTCGTTAAGGGTGGTTTGGCTTGATTAAAGAGGGTTGTTTAGTAAATGACTTAGCTCGGCTCGTTAAGGCTCGAGCTGAGCTCGAGCTCGAATTTTGAGCTCATTTAGTAAACGAACCGAGCTCGAGCTTGTCAAAGCTCGGCTCATCTCGTTTACAGCCCTCAGAAGAGTCCAAACGGGATGGGCTTACGACTTACAGTTTAGCCTAAAAGCTATGATCAGGCCCATCTTACCCTTTCTCGATCTGCCACGAGTTGGGCTTGGGAGCTGGGTCCAACTCCAAGTAGATATTTTTTATTTTTTTTTTGATCAATACTCCAAGTAGATATGTTGATTCATGGGAATGGGAGAAAAAAAGTGAGCGAGTGGTTGTCATTTTTGATTGACTACTTTACCAAACTTTAATCCCAATTTGCGCAAAAGACAGAAAAAGTATATTCGGCTGACGAAAACAGGGTAGCAACTAGCAATCGACACCTAAAGATACGTTTCTTTGTCAAAAGTTCCCCATCTATTACTGCCCCTGTCGTCTCAAACTTCGTAAAATCTCTATCTCTCTCTCTCTCTCTCTCTCCCTCTCTCTCTCTCTCGTTTGTCAAGATTGTATGAAATGGAGATTCAGGATCTGTTATATATGCAAACACCATAATTGATCCCCTACCAATTGTTTACGGTTTGATCCAAGGCATTAAGAGATTCTAAACTTGAAAGATGGACGCATCAATAGATTTGTGTGTATGAATCTGAATATATTGGGTGATCTTGGTGTTGGGGTAAGACAACCTTCAGCCATTGTCCAGAGGGCTGCCTAGCGCTACACCATTTTCTGTGTAGCGCTACCGAGTGGTCTTGGTATCTGTAGCGCTATAGCGAAAGGCTAATAGCGCTACCGAGAGCCTTAAAGTGTATTTAGGGTTTTGTGAACGGCTGCGCGTTTTAGACAATTGTAATCACTTTTTCTGAGCGAGAAAAAGAGAGAGGCGAGAGAAAACACATCTCAGAGAGATTGTGAGAAGACTTGTACTCTTGGATTGATTTCATAGTAGACTAGTGTGGCTCCCGTGGTTTTTCCTCACGTTAAGGTTTTCCACGTATATCTTGTGTCTCGTTTTCTTTTCAGTTTTTCATTACGCACGTATTTGTTTGTTTTGTTCTGTGATCCATTGTTCCAAGATCCGTAGGGGCGTTGTAGGATTACGTAAAATCCATAACAACTGGTATTAAAGCCGCGGTTGCGGTAGGTTTTGTTCGACAGGTTAGGGTTTAATCTCGTTTGGGCAGGCCAGAGTTCAGTGGGAGCTATGGGTTCTGAAGAAGGCAAGCAGAGGATGGAGAAGTTTGACGGGTCAGACTTCACGTTCTGGAAAACGCAGATAGAGGATTATCTGTATCAGAAGGATCTTTACCGGCCGCTGCTGGGTAAAGAAAAGGGGAAGAAGAAAGATGAGAGCAACGAGGATTGGGACGTCCTGGACAGGAAGGCGTTAGGGGTTGTTCGCCTGTCCCTTTCAAAGTCAGTCACCCACAACATCTTGAAGGAGAAAACGACGGAGGGTCTTGTGGAAGCGCTGAAAAGATGTACGAGCAACCGTCTGCTGCGAATAAGGTACATCTCATGAAAAAACTTTTCAATCTGTCTATGGCTGAAGGGGTTTCCTTTATGTCACATCTCAGTGAGTTCAATACGATAGTTGATCAACTTATGTCTGTCGAAATCAAGTTTGATGATGAGGTTCAAGCCTTGTTAATACTGTCTCAATTGCCAGAGAGCTGGCAGGGTACTGTTACTGCAGTCAGTAATTCGGCAGGGAAAGAAAGATAGATCTCAGGTTCGGCCCATTAAAGGTGAATGTTGGAATTGTGGTCAGACAGGCCATATGTCACAAACTTGCAAAGCACCGAAAAAGAATAACGGTGGGCAGGAGGCTCACGTGTGCACGATGCACTTATTCTTTCAATGAACAACGACACTGAATCTTGGGTGATTGATTCGGGTGCCTCATTCCACGCGCACTGCTAACAGGGAGGTTCTGCAGAACTATGTAGCAGGGGACTTTGGGAAAGTATACTTGGGGGACGACGAGCCTTGCAGTATTGTGGGAAAATGGGATGTTCAGATTGCAACGCATGGGTTCAAATGGTGTCCAAAAGATGTCAGGCACGTTCCGAAGTTGAAGAGGAATCTTATTTCGGTTGGACAGCTTGTAGCAGCAGGTTATACATCGCTAGGGGTGTCAAACGGGCCGAGTCGGCACAGCACGCACGGGCACGACACGGTTAAATGTGGCACGGAACGGGCAAGGGCACGGTCATGCCCCTGGCACGGCACGATACGACACGGTCTTAGTGAGCACGTGGACGGGCACGGGTACGGTCTTGGCCGGGCACGACACGGCACGACACGATTTTAGTGGGCACGTGGACTGGCACGGGGCACGGACGTGGGCGGGCACGGCACGGGCACGACACGGAAGTTGGCCTGGCACGGCACGACACGACACGGTTTTAGCCGGGCACGGGCACGACACGGTAGTTGAACGGGCACGGCACAGCACGACACGGGTTTGACGGGCAAGGCACGACACGGCACGGTTTTAGCTGGGCACGGGCACGACACGGTAGTTGAACGGGCACGGCACGGCACGACACGGGTTTGACGGGCACGACACGACACGGTTCTAGTCGGGCACGGGCACGACACGGGCACAGGAAAAAAATAAATAAATAAGCCAAATGACTTTTTTGAATTTATAAAAAAAAACTAAACAATTTCTATTTGGTAAAAAATATTTGATTACCTTTACAAATTATAACTAAGATATTTAGTTATAAAAAAAAACTATTTCTTAAAAAAAATCATGTTTTTAAAAAATCATTTTACCTTTAAAAAATTATCAATTTTTATTCGGTAACAAATATTTATTTTGTTTTTGTTAGTGAATAGGCTTTGGACAATTGGTTTATAAATTTAACATTACAAGATAACAAGTAAAATTATAAAAACTTATCAAAATATTTATGGTGCAAGAGTAATTTAATACGAAAGGAAATGTGCAAGAGTCGTATATCCGGATATCCCTAGATCTACCGAGAAATAAAAAAAAAATCTCAAACAAAAAATGAGAAAGAAATACATAGTAAAAATAAGTGGAAAAAAACTAAAATAAGAAAAATATATATCCACCTCCGGAGTAATAGATGGAAGAATTCCAATTTCTGGCGGGCCATTTTTGCCAGTGATTTCCAATTGAGGGCCTTGGTGGGAGAGGCTGGAGAGTAATGGCCGGGGGCATTCCCGTCTTTTCGCGTGTTTCTTGGTGGGACCTTGCCACTGTTTGGCCATTTACCAATTTACTAAATTGGGTTTTCGGACTTTATGACTATTCGGTTTGTGTCCCAAGAGTTTTGCCTTGTTTTTGTCCTTTAGTGTCTGGCATTTCTAATTTTGAGTAGGGGTGTTTTAGTCTTTTCGTTTCAAGCCTGCAGGAGACAGCTGGGTTACCTGGGTAGTGGACTAGTGGGTACTGCTCGGAAAATGGAAATGCTATACACACAACCAACCCAGCACAACCAACCCACACAACCGCTGACATCAGCATGACTTAAGCACAAAACGACGTCGTTTTATTTGGGAAAAAAAAACCCAGGTCGTGAACAGTGCTCCCCCTTTTCCTTTCCTCTTCTCCTGCTTCCACTTTCACGCTCAAAAAATTTCAGAGACGAGACTCAAGAGAGAGGGGCTCGCACACCACCACCACCACCACCGGCGACGACGCTTCCCACCTCCACCGGCGACCACGCGACCACGCTTACCATCTCCACCAGCGACCACGCTTCCCACCTCCACCACCAGAACCTAACCACAGCGCTACCCACCGCCAGCGACTGCCACCACCACTAGCTTCTGGGAAATCCGACGTTGTTACCCCGCCACGAAGGTCTCTCTCTCTCTCTCTCTCTCTTTCAATTAGTACCCTAACTGATTGCTTAGTTGCTGGGGAAAAAAAATCCCTAAATTGAGTTTTTTGAAAGGAAAAAAACCCTAATTCGAAAATTAGGGTTTCGTTTTGAACTTAGAGTCAAATTGGCTTGCTCTAATGTTAAAGGGATGGAACTGAACTGTTATGTATAGATGAATATACAAAGATTAGTTTGTCTGCATTTAATCAAGCTCCTCATGTCAGTTTTGTGATTGTCCTGGGAAAAAAAAATGTATTTGTAAGTCATGAAAAAAAGAATGCATACATCTTGCAAATTATTTCTACATCGTGATTTAGAAACAAAAATCATGCTTTTCGTGTGTTTCCTTTTCTCCTTTGTTAGAGTGCGCAACGATTGCTATTGGTGCTGGGTTGGCGGTGCCCTTGTGACTAGTTGTAAGGTTCATTTTGTCAGGAAAATAGGCAAGTTTGAGAGAGACCATGATGTACGGCAAGCATTTCATTTCAATGTAACAAAAAAAACTGTACTGTGTTTTTTGCGAAGCGAAAGAATGTAGGAATTTCCCCTGAAACCGATAGTGGAACACTTTTTCTTCTTGTTGTTGCATATGGTATGGATGTTCCTGATCAGCTGCTTAGGCTGCAGGTTCTTTTTATCTGTCCTCTAGTCTCTTACTACTTACTAGTTGAAAAGGATGGCTGGTATGGTATGGTATGCCTGATCTTGAATCGTGACCCGAATGGGAAACGATTAACAGATCTCTTGGTCATTTGGTCGTGTCCTGAATCTCGTTGTAATATTTTACAGTTTTACTTGCCCATTTACGTTCCCCAAAAAGGAAAAAACCAGCTCGGTGCAAATACCTGCTCTCGACGGCAATGGCGATGGACTTAGGACCTGGAAGTGTGCAGTTAGTTGATGTCTGATCTAGAGCAAGTGAAGTTAAAGGAGGGAGGTATCTCATTTACTTTTGTTCTGGCATTTAAAATGGAAAAAAGAAAAAAAGAAACATTTTTTGTCTGGTTATCCACAAAAGAATGGAGGAGTACAAGAAACTTCAATAACAATAACGAATCAAAGTTTATAAATATTTGTTTCTCACTCGATGATTGAGTTGGAGCACAAGAATAAAGATTGCTATTGGTGTTGCACGAGGCCTCGAGTACCTCCATTGTAAAATAAATCCACCAAACTCAAATATTTCTTTGGCTGCATTTCAATGACTAATGCCATATAGGATGATAGTTTTGCTGTCCTTTGGATGCTTTAACATTGTAAAGGTGCTCCTTGAATTAGGTATTAACATTTGCCTAGCTACCCTTTTAACAGAACAGGCCCTATGCAAAATCATTGCTGAAACTCTTACAACTCCAATTTTTTTGGTGGGCTAAGAGTTGTGTTTTGGATCCAATTTTCAACAGGTGTGACTGATGCTTTCGTGTTATCTCTTTGCAACTCCTA
Organism: Rhododendron henanense subsp. lingbaoense; assembly: GCA_020567845.1. Classification (NCBI taxonomy): domain Eukaryota; kingdom Viridiplantae; phylum Streptophyta; class Magnoliopsida; order Ericales; family Ericaceae; genus Rhododendron; species Rhododendron henanense. Next base: position 8,884,475 of record CM036317.1, read on the forward strand.
GTTTTTGAAGGGCTAAGAGATCTCCGCAGTTTTCGGGTGCTATGGATGCAATTTTTCTAATGAAGTTGTTGAAAGATCTCTGCAGTTTTCTGGTGCTATGAATTCTGTTTTTTAATGAAGTTGCTGAAACTCTTACAACTCCAATTTTATGGAGGGCTAAGAGATGCTATAATTAAATGGTGATATGTTTGTGGGCACTCAATCCATGTCTACTCTGTTGGAGCTCTTTTATAATGGAAGCATTGGAGAGGATGCTGTTAATCGAAAGAGTTCGCTGGTAAAGATTCCAGCCTACAAAGGCTAGCGGAGACTCGAAAAGGCAATAAGAGATTGAAGCTATTCAAGTGAATCAAAAGCCAAGGAAAATGATCAATTTGTTGTAGTTTGGAATATCAATATGTACTAAGCTTTGTAATATCAAGTTGTAGTATTGCGAAACCTAACTTCGTATGTAATTGATAATTGTAATGAGAATGGCCCGGCGTGGGTTTGAAATTTATTGTATTATGGTTTTCGTTGTGAAATGATAATTTGGCAATAGATTTTGGCAATGAATGTAACTTGTGATTGGTGATTTACAATGAGAAAGGTCCGGCGTGGACTTGTGCATAACCTCGTTTGGTTTCTATTGTTGTTATTGCTGTACTGACTGAGACGCGAAACGTCGGGCTAGGACCAAAAAACAGGGGAGATTATGCCGAAATTTTTCCAGAACCAAATACACTAGCATAATTCTAGTATTGTGTATTGATATTGGTGACTGAATTCACCTCAAAACTTAGTACTATTTTGCTTTTGTTCATGCTAAAATTCATTCATTGCATGACTTAATTGCCTTCCATTACATCACTTACTTTAAAAAATATCTTTTAAAATCCCATAAGTGCAATGCGTTTTCCAGTTCCACGTTTCAAGAAAAAATGCAATGACTCATGAGCAAATTCTAGAGTTAATGCAATGACTCATGAGCAAATGCAATCAATGAGTTTTGGCATAAACGAAAGAGTTTTAGCATGAACAAAAATGATTTTGGCATTATCAACTCCCTTAATTTTGGCATTATGAACAAAATAGTGACCATGGCACAGGGTCTAAAGGTAGACATTTTAAAAAATTTCATGAAAAAGATTTTGAAGAAGGCAGAATAGGCAGTAGTGGACCTAGTAGTGGTGGTTTGTCAAAATTTAAATATTCGAAACCTAAAATGAGAGAGGGATTGGCCCGTTACGTAGCTGCAGCAGAACAACCATTTACTTTTGGTGATGATATTAGATTTGAATATTTTGTGAAGAATTATCTTAATCCTGAATTTTCTAAAGTTTCTAGAAATACAACTAGAAGTGATTGTTTGGGAGCTTTTGGAATAACTAGAAAAGAAATGATAACTGAAATTAAAAAGTTTGATAGTACAATCTCTTTTACTTCTGATATGTGGTCTGGTATAAATGATCTTGGTTATATTTGTGTGACTGCTCATTATATTGATTCTAGTTGGATTTTGAATAAAAGAATTATTGCTTTTCGTTTAATGGAGCACCCTCATAATGCTAATAATATTTTTCAATGTATAAGTGGGGTTTTAAGGGAGTTTGAAATTGTTGATAAAGTTTTCAGTATTACTTTTGATAATCATACTGCTAATACCGCTGCAATTGAATTGTTCAAGGTAAATATGGCAAACTTGCGTTCTAGTCAATTTTTTCATATGCGATGTGTATGCCATATCATTAACTTGGTTGTGCAAGATGGTTTGGAAACTATAGCACCACAACTAAAAAACATTAGAACTGCTCTTCTTTTTATTGCTACTTCCGGAGCTAGGCAACAAGAATTTGAGGCATTGTGTAAAGTTTACAACGTTAAACCAAAAAGAATAAAACCTGATATGAAAATTCGTTGGAATTCAACCTATCTTATGTTAAAATCTTGTAGGAAACACACTGCTGTGATTAATGCTTTTGTTAACGCCAGGTCTAATTGTGGTTTAACTCATTCTGATTGGATAATTGCTTTTGAGTTCATGAAATTTTTGAAAGTATTTTATGTTGCTACCTGTGCTCTTTCGGGTGTTCGTTATCCTACTTCTTGTCTTGTGCTTAATCACTTGTATAATATCAGTTTCAATTTTAATACTTTTAGAACAGAAACAAATTTTGTAGTTGCTTGTATTGACATGGAAACAAAATTCAGGAAATATTTCGAGAAAATGCCAAACATATTTATTGTAGCTGCAATAATGGACCCAAGGATTAAGTTAGAAGCTGTTCAAATGCTCTTAGAAGGAATTTCTGATAACTTAATGATTGCATTACCTTCTCGTGCTGAAGTGGAATCGCTATTGACTAATTTATATGCTTCTTATGAGTCTAAGTTTGCAAGCACTACTACGACTACGAGTACTACTACTGTTCCTTTACCATCTACAAGTTGTAATGACCCATCCTGGTCTCTCATTTCCAAGAAAGGTAAAAGTGCAAGTGCACGCTCTGAACTTGTTAAATATTTAGAGATAGAGCATCTTACCGAAAAGGACGACGTACAAAATTTTGATATCTTAGACTGGTGGAAAAAAAATGATAGGACATTTCCCATTCTTTCCATCATGGCACGTGATGTACTAACAGCTCCTGTCTCTTCAGTTGCATCGGAATCTGCTTTTAGTGCAGGTAAGAGAGTGTTGGATGAGAAGAGGAGTAGACTAGCTCCAGACATTTTGGATTGTCTCCTATGCTTAAAAGATTGGGAGGATGCACGTCTTGGAATTCAAAAAAAACCAGCCAAAGATGAATTAAGAGATTATTTTTCAGACTCTGATATAGATGGTGATGATTAGGGGAGATGCATTACTAATGTGATGTTGCTGGTAACTTATGACGACCTTATTTCAGTTTTCTTCAAAACTTTGTTGGGATTTCAACTTTTGTTCTTGATCTTTATGTGTTAGTAGCTCGTATTTAGCTTGGTGGATACCTCTAACCTGGTTTTATGCCAAACCTGAGGTGTAACGAAGCCAGGCTAAATATTGAGTTTCTTTTTAGTTAGTATAGTTAGTTTTATAGTTAGAATGCTATACTCTGCTGTTACCATGCTATTTTTTGCAGTTTCTGAGGTTTAGAATGCATTTTACTGCAGATTCTGAGGTTTAAACACACGTGTTCTATGCTGTTTCGGAAGCATGTCTTTAGCTTCGATCTTGTACTTAGCTTCTTTTGCATCCATGCTACTGCTGCTGCTACTGGCAGCTCTGTTATTAATTTTGTCAATTGTTGTAGCTGCTGCTGCTATATTGTTCTGTTGTGCACTGCTACAGCTGCTGTGCTAGTTCCTATTGACTGTTTTGGCTTGAAGTCATAGGGAAATGTATGATGGAGCATTGGATTATTTGTGTAGCTGCTTTTATCAATTTACTTATGGGCTGTTATTGCTATTGCTGAGTGCTGTTATGGTGGCAGATAGCAACTCTTGTTCTGTTTTGGCCTCTTGTGCTACTGTGCAGTCAGCTAGCAGTTCTGTTATTCCTCATTTGGTTGTTTGGGGATGCCAAGTGGTGTTGATGACTGTTATGCTCAGCAAAGATGCTAACTCCTCTGATAGTTAGTCTAGAATTTTGAAGGTGTCATTTTGTAGTATATGCCTAACCAACTGGGGATGTCGTTGGGATCTCCCTTCGCAGAGGGGGACGTCCTCTGCATGATGTATAGATGCTGGTTTTCTGATATTTGTCACAGCTTAATGTTGTAGTACTGTCCAGTTTTGGCCACGAGCTTCATCATTCTTTTGACTTGGTAATGCTATACCCATCAACTTCTCTGAGAACTATTTTATGTGGCCTTGGTTTGTGCTAATTAGTGCTTGATTTGTTTTTATTGGGTGAAGTCTTATGTGCTTGGAGAGATACCATCACAGCAGGACAGAATTACTATTGTGCGCCAGCTTTGGGATCTTACACAAGATGTTCTGGTAAGTTTCAACCCCATGGACATGTTCATGTCTCAGGATGTGCATACTTTGGTGCTGATGGTACATGGAATTGTGTTGCCAATGTTTGTCATTGAGTTTGTATCACCTGGTCCTGTTTGTATCACTTATATGGTCTACTTGTTTCAATTCAATTACCTCGGATTAAAATTATTTTAATGAGGAATGTTCTAGAAAGAAGATGGTTCTGTACTATACTGCTGTGTAGTCTTTAAGGCTTTGGTTCGAAGAAATTATCTTCTATCTGAAGCTGGATGTTGGGACTAGGGAATTTGCTTCTCACGAAATAAACTTTTCTTTTAGGCTATTCTGAAAATTCCGTTCTGATGTTTAGAAACGCCGCAAATCAAAGGCTGCAATTGATGATACTTCTAAGGATCTGATGACTCTTAAGAGTGGGGCCTTTGTTGTTGCTCCGGTGAGTTTGACTATTTATCACTTTTTGTTCCTACTCATGCTATGTTATGACAAAACTAGATTCAAGCTTCTATAGTGCAAATTGCTGAAACCCATGCCATGATAATCACAAGGATATATCCGTGTAAAACTTAAATAAAGGAGCACTATTCAGCGTTTTTGCACCGAGTCTCAGCTGCAGATTTCATTAGTAGCATATCGATGTTTGTATTCAGTAACTCTTAAATTTATCACAGAATAAAGGTGCCTTTAACTTATGAGGCCGGTGTCTTTGCCTATAAAATAATTGATGCTTAGGCTTTGGACAAGAGATTGAAAATGATGATAAAAAAAGGTAGCAGGCTCCCTAATGCATTTCATGAAGTAGAGAAAATTATGCTCGCAATTCCATTGATTTAATTTGTGGAATTTGATATATGGAATCTGCATTTTCTCTTATTTGGTCTGGTTGTGGCATTTTGGGTTTTGTTTTTTGTTCAGGCTTCATACAGTCTATTCGATTGAAGGCTCTGAGATGAGTGGAGGGCCCATTTCATACAGCAGATGCTATAAACTACCTCGTAGAGCAGTTACTTAGTGAGCTTCATTGTAGCTTCTGAAATGGTTCAGCGTAGCTTAACAACCTGCATCAGACATAATGAAGGACGGCTGGGCCATTGAAGGGAATTCAGCGAACTAAGAGGAGTTCTAAATGTCAGGTGAAATGGTGTCATTCTTATAGATGCTGTCATGCTGAACTCGTATTTTGGTGAGCAATAAGGCATCTTGACGTTGGTAACCCCCGAGTGTATTAACTGCCATTTGTTTCCGTTGTTATTTATTTTACTGTAATACATATACATATATGGATCAAGCATCCTCTGTTGACAATCCAATTGTTTAAGTGGTTGAAAGTATCCTTCGAGGCAGTTCTAATAAAGAATAACGGGAATGGAAATGGAAATCAAGCCGCTTGTGATTCTTTTTCTTTTGCAAAGAAAGTGACATGTATGCTTAGGTTCTCTCTCTTTTTTAAGCATATTTAAATTGAAACTCTGAAATTCTCCGGCTTCCATTCGTTCACTCGCATCCTTGTTTTTCAGATCAACCATAATCTCCTCTCGTATCATGTACGGCACATTGAGAGTGCATCTCACGTTGCCCTCTGATCAGGCATGGAAAATGCATCAGCATCGTATTGGCCCTTAGCATATTTCCCATTTTTGTCTGCACAATTGAGCCAAGCGGTAATTTCTCTGTCAGAAAACAAAAAGATGGCCGGTTATTTGAGTGAAAACTTATTTGATGTGAAAACACATTTCAGTTTTTACTTTTTTTCAGTTATCGAAAACAGTTTGCCACAAATACAAAACAATTTTGGTCATTGTAGCAGAAAATAGAAAAACATTATCAAACGGGCATAACGAATGTTGCCCATAAGAGAGGTCATCGGGCATCCCCAATACGTCCCCTATCTCTCTTTACGGTCAAGGTCTTTGAGAAGAGTTGAGTGGTGGTATCATACAGTAACTGGTGCTATAAGCTAAGCTTCATTGTAGCTTCTGAAATGGTTCAAAATTTCCTTGAAATTCTCATCAGACATAACGCAAGACGGCTGGGTCATTCAAATTTAAACGAATTCTGCAAAATGAGAGGACTTCTAATGTCAAGTGAAACGGTGCCATCTTTTTAGATGCTAAACTCGCATTTTGGTGAGCTAAGCATCTTGAGTTTGGCAATTTCCTCGAGGGTGTTCAAATTTTGTACCTGTGTTCTTTATAGTAACCCTTTGTTTACAATCCATCTTGTTATACCTTCGAGAAGAATCGAAGAAAGAATAACGAGAATGAAAACGGAGTCTCTTGAGGTTCTTTTTCTTTGGTAGCAATAGTGGCATGTATACTTTCTTTTTTTTTATCAGCAAAAATAAATTTCATTAACTCATAACACGAAGTACGGGGATAATAGGAGCTTGGGTACACTGGCCTAATCACCCAAGACCCTCTTCTCGGTTGCAGATTACAAAAAGTGGCAGCTGCTTGTTTGAGTCTTCCATTTGTTTCCGTCGGACGTAAAACCCACGGCACGACACACGAATAAGGACCGGCACAGCACGACACAACCCGACAAGCCCGACCCGACAAAAGGGCACGGCACGGCCCGACCCGACAAAAAGGCACGGCACGATCCGACCCGACAAAAAAAGGCACGGCACGACGGGGCACGATTAATTAATCGGGCACGGCCCGACACGACACGATTTAAAAAAGGCACGGCCCGACACGACACGATTGTAGACACCTCCTAAGCGGGGCATCGCCATACAGATTGATCACATTGTGTTTGCTCGATTGGTTGCTCACTTCATAAACCAAAATCATGGACATTCCCATGGCTAGGAACATCGCCACATGATAACGGTTATCATCAAATAGAGTCGCCACCCAGTTTATTAAAACTGGGAAAATAGATAGAGATTCTGGATTCGGGAGCCAAAAGTACAGTAAGGGGAAGGTGTTAGGCACCCCTCTCTGCCCAGTCGTGAGACTGGCCCATAATCGTTCAACATAAGACGTATAGATGCTTTATCTAATCCTAACACATAGTCTGTTTAATTATTCCTTTAAACAGTAAGCAAAGTGAGCCAGTGCGACAAACAAGCATGCATCAGAAAGCAGAAAGCAAACATAATGTCCCAGGGAGATGGATCTCGCGGCCGGTGAATAGATGTCACGGCCGAGAGATCCTCCTGGTTTGATGTACCGGCCGAGGGATCGAAGCCCCGGTCGGTGTTCTTCCTCATACCAGACAGAAAGATTAACAGATAATCGAAATGCTACGTTTAGTTAGAAATACAGTAAGTATAGACAAACCAGAGGCCGTTGGGCCTCACCACCTTGATCCCTCAGTTGCTTGATTGCTTCGGATTGGGTGTGATTGATTGATTACTTGATCGAGAACCCTAGAGTTAGGGTTTGAACTTCGGGGTTTGATCGCCGGATTGACGGCTGCCTTCGGAAGGTTAGGGCTTTTGGAGTATGGGATTGAGGGAGTATTTTTGCAGAGTTTCGGGGTTTGATTGAGTGTGTGGGTATCTCAATTTCTGTGTGTTAATTCGGAACCCAAAGGCCCCTTTATATAGGCATAGGGATGACTCACTCCGGCCAATCAAATCACGAGATGGCAATTGCAATTGCAATGCATCTCAAACTCTACGTCGTGATCTCCGAACGTAGCCCGAACGCATCGGAAAGGTAGTGTAGTTGGATCAAACCAAACGTCTGACAGAACGTTCCAGAGTCTGGAAAAAGGTCTATCTGGCGGCCGAGCAAAGGATGTCACGGCCGTGGAATTGATGTCTCGGTCGAAGGATAGATCTTGCGGCCGAGGGATTGATCTCTCAGGGAGATTTTGCTGGCAACAGGTTGCTCGGGCGAGGGATTGATGTTATGGCCGTTAGATCGATATTACGGCCGTCAGATGGATTCTCCTAGGCTTCTGTATTTCTGTCTGAAAGGCTGTATGGCTTTGAATTGGGTCCTCTAGGTGGTCAAAGTTCTCACCGAAAGTCCTAAGGTCCTCAAGGAAGCAATCAGCAATCATTGTATCCATTTCATCATCGGGATTGTCCCAAGGTGGGACTTGAAATAATCGTTAGGCCAAATTGGGGTGTCTACAGATGCCCCTCTTTGACTGAACTCAGACGGATCGCGAGACATGTTTGAGTAAGAGTCAAAGCTGTAAAAAGCAACTCAATTTGGTCCAACCACTATTCCAAGGGGTTTTCGAAAAAGGTTTTGTTATGGTCGGGCCGGGAGGCTGCCTACGTATTCCACAAGGGAAATTCAGACCAACCGTAGTTCGGGCAAAAGAAAAGTAAAAAGTTTGGAGGGTTAGAGACAGAAGACGTACCTTAGGGCTTAAAAAAGCCGTAGTGTGACGTACCTAGACTGAGCCAGGGTTTTGGCGGAAGATAGTTGAAGGAGCGCAGGGCTGCCTGGGGAGTTTTTGCGGAGAGCTTCCTTAGTTATTTTGGGGTAGATCAGTACACTGCAGGTGCATTTGCTTTTCTTGATCATCCTTACTTTGACTGAAAGGAGCTCGGTAGAGTAGCCTATCCTTGCGAATGAGCTGGAAGGAATTGATATAGTGGGGTGGAATCCAAATCATCTACTGTGGATGAGTTGGACGCCGGCTTGCTTTTGAGATGTGGGGGGCGCAGGGCCAGTAGCTGTAGCACGGAGCTTTGGAGATGAGGGAACTGAGGCACGGAGCCGGCTGTAGTCATGAGGCGAGAGCCTGAGGAGAGATGGAATCGAGGCGTGGAGCCTGTTTGCGATTTTGAGGCGAAGGCCTGAGGGGATCGATAAGACCGAAGCGCGGAGCTGGTTGCAATCTTGAGGTGAAGGCCTGAGGAGATTGGATGGGACCGAAGCGCGGAGCTGGTGTTGATCACAAGACGAGAGCCTGTGGTGACTTGCTAGGACCGAAGCGCGGAGCTGGTGTTGATCATAAGGCAAGAGCCTGAGGTGTTTGCTAGGACCGAAGCGCGGAGCTGGTGTTGATCATAAGGCAAGAGCCTGAGGTGTTTGCTAGGACCGAAGCGCGGAGCTGGTGTTGACCATAAGGCAAGAGCCTGAGGTGTTTGCTAGGACTGAAGCGCGGAGCTGGTGTTGATCATAAGGCAAGAGCCTGAGGTGTTTGCTAGGACCGAAGCGAGGAGCTGGTGTTGACCATAAGGCAAGAGCCTGAGGTGTTTGCTAGGACCGAAGCGCGGAGCTGGTGTTGACCATAAGGCGAGAGCCTGAGGTGTCATAGCTTTGAGCTTGACGTGATAAACCAAAGCGTAGAGCTGGTTGTAAGGCAAGGGCCTGAGATGAGGCGTGGAGCCTGTATGCAGTCTTGAGGCAAGGGCCTAAGTTGTCGGAGCTTAGAGCTTGACGTGATTTGAACCGAAGCGTAGAGCTGGTTGCATTCTGATGGTCTGCGCACGGAGCTTTTCCATCATAAGTGTTGGCGTGGAGCCAAAAGATCGAGGCGTTGGGCCGATCAAATAAAACCGAGGCATAGTGCCGGTTGATTGCAGGGTTGACCTGTTTCATGAGAGATATGCCAAGTGTATATGTGTGATGCTTGTTCGTTAGATGTGAATAGATGTGATGCAGACTCGATGTGAAAATGTTGATGCAAATGTGCACGGGCCCGTGCGTGTGTGTTTGTTTTAAGCTTAGAGCTTCTATCAAGTTCCGGACTTGAGCATTCAGAGCGTAGAGCTCGAGCATTCGGACGGCAGAATCCGAGCATTCAAAGTACAGGCTTTGAGCGTCCAGTACACAGTGGTTGGGCATCCAAGCGTAGAGCTTGAGCATTCAAGTGTATAACTTGAGCATCCAGTACACAGTGGTTGGGCATCCAAGCGTAGAGCTTGAGCATTCAAAAATGTTAGATTTTTGAGCATTCAGGCGTAGAGCCTGAGAATAGATGTCTTGATTGTTGGGGCGGCTTAGAGCCTGTTGCTTGTTTACGGCTTCGAGCCAATTGAGATGTTGGGCTTTGAGCCGCTGTTTGTTATGGCTTCGAGCCATTTCAGATGGTAAATACAGGCTTGGAGCCTATTGAAGTAATGGGCTTGGAGCCGCTGAGGTGGTAGATATAGGCTTCGAGCCTGTTGAGATAATGGGCTTCGAGCCGCTGAGGTGAGCCTGTTAAGAGCTTGATTGTGTACGGCTTCGAGCCAGTTTGAGACAATGGGCTTAGAGCCGCTGAGTTGAGTGATTACAGGCGTAGAGCCTGTTGTCGTGATAACGAGCATAGAGCTGCTGAGATAAAGGGCTTCGAGCCGTATGAGATAGCAGGCTTGGAACCGCTGAGTTGAGTAATTACAGGCGTAGAGCCTGTTGCCGTGATAGTGAGCATAGAGCCGCTGAGATAAAGGGCTTCGAGCCGCTGGGTGATAGTAGACGTAGGCTTCAAGCCTGTTGAGGTAATGGGCTTAGGGCCGCTGAGTTGAAGGCGTAGAGCCGCTGAATGAGTGAATATGGACATAGAGCCGCTGAGTGAGTTGATATGGGTGAACATGGGCACGGAGCTGCTGAGTTCTTTTGATAATGGATACGGGTATAGAGCCGCTGGGTGTTTTGACTTGTTTTGGCCAGCAGTATGTGGAGAGAGATCTTTGATGATTGGGCATGCCCCCAAGGCTAGTTTGGATTACATTGCATTGGCTTGGGGATGCCCCCAAGGCTACTTGGATTGGTTCTGTTGGTCACGGACCCAGAATTCATGATGGCTCGGATTGGTGCACTGAGCATGATCTGATGTTGCTGAGGGAATTTGATTAAGGGGCCAGGAGATCGATTTCTCGGCCGCATAATTGATTAGCCGGCCGAGCTATCAATGTATCGGCCGCGTAATCCCTTTATTTCCAGGGGCCTATAAAAGGTCACAGCGTCGACCGTTTCATTTCACTTTTCTTTCTTTTCCTCTTCTCTTCTTCACAGCCAAAGGCCCCTCTTCGTTGCTCCTCACTCCTGTCGACTTCGGACCATGAAGGGTGCACGGCCAGAGATTGCGGAGGGAGGCCGCACTGTTCTTGGTCCTGTCTTGACGCTTGATTAGGGACCCTTGCATGGGTGGCTTGCTTCCGTGACGCGGAACTCCTGGTGTGGCGGTGGTGCGCGATGTGGTGATTTTTCTGGGCTATGTGGTGTCTCTTTTGCACCATAGTACTCCTCCGGTATACACCGCCCCAGGGGTGTCCTCTTCTTAGTTTCTTTGCAGCAGGCCTCTGGTGTTCAGAGCACTAGAGGGTCCGGCATCCTTTCCTGTCTTTTTTCTGTTTCTCTTCCTGCATAGGTTAGTTTGACAGGAAATCGATGTATAGTTTGTTTAGGAAATGTGGGATGATCCACCTTGTGATGTAAAAAGCCTTCGTTATATGAAACAAAAACCTTCTTGCTCTGTTTGTGATTGTATATGCTGTGTTGCGTTGTTTGCGTATGATAATCCTTGTTAATCCAACGAAACGAACTGAACCGTGGGAACAGTCTGTAAAATAGCCGTTCTAACGGCCGATCAAATGATTACGCGGCCGAAGCTTCGATCTAACGGCCGAAGGATCGTTTTGTTTGCCTGGGTTTAACTTGCAAGTCAACCCTATTATCTACGGGCCGATGGATTGATCCCACGGCCGCTTAATCGAAGTGCCGGCCGAGAGACCGACTGAATTTCCGAGGATCAAGAATCCGATTCCGATTCGAACTAAGACTCGACTTAGCCCTATAAGTACGCGTTCTACGAACCCGATAGTATTGTCAGCAGCAATTTCCTTGCACATGGCACAACCAATCCTTGATCAGTGGTTGGATTCCTTCAATGGCCTGGACCGTCTGCACTTTAAGTCCTTTGGTATGGACTTCCTCTTTTCCCTTCGCCACATTCCCGTGAATTTTGCTTTCCTTAGGGCAGCCGCTAGTTTGTGGGACCCTGATTTTCACGTCTTTCGATTTAAGAGGGAGGAGTTATGTCCTACCATCGAGGAATTTGCAGCCATCATGGGTCATTCGGATAGAGAGGGTTTCATTGTCCCTAATCCTTTGTTCAACCGTGGTGATCTCCTGAAGGATTTACTCCAAGTTCAGAAACATGAAGTTAAGTTCTTCCTAGTGAAAGGGAGGCTGGAGATTCTGCAACTCATCCAGCGTTTTGGTGTGGCTGAGGCGCATCGCCAAGTTTCCCTACAGAAGTCGTGCTTTCATGCATTGTGCATTTGTCTCCTTCATTACCACTTACTTGGCCCCGCCTCTGGTCATGCTGATCCTATATTGCTTAACCTTGCTCAGCAAATTGGAAACCGTATGGGTTTCGCTGGTTTAGTATTGGCAGAGACCTTGATGGGTCTAGATGTGATGAAGGGTAATCCTACAGCTCAGTTCTCAGGCGGTTCCTTGCTATTGCAGGTTTGCTCTTTTACTTGTTTTATTTGTCAGATTTATCTTTTCACTCATCACTCTTTTGTTTTGACTCACATGTTCTCTCAGCTCACAATTTTCCCTTTTTCTCTAGGTGTGGCTGTTTGAGAAGCTAAAGGTGTGGGATGCGCCGGAGCGACTTCCTTATAATCCAGACCAGTGTACGGAGCGTCACATGGTTAAACAGTTCCCAACTGAGGCTGCTTGGGCAGCGTGGATGAAGACTTGCAGAGGTGATTGGATTCAATGGGTTTGCTCCTGGTATGGTATCGAGAGTATGACCGCGAGTACCATGAACCACTTTGGTGTAGCAGTGATCGGCATCACTCGAGTCGTTTTCTACTTTCCTGCTCGCTTTCAAAGGCAGTTTGGGGCTGAACAAGCCGCAATCTTAGGTGACCCTGAGTACACTGCCTCTAAGATCCATGATGCCAACTTCCGTCGCAATATGCTACGTCTCTGGCCAAATAGAGTGATGCAGGAGGTTGCTGAGAGCTTTGTTGCCAAGCTATCGGGTTCTTACAAACGCTGGTTGAAGAAAAACCTTTTGGAGGATAGAAGTGCAAAGAGAAGGAAGACCTAGAGATCGACGCTTTGCTTATGCTTTTCAAAAGATGTTTGTTTGATTCTAGCCTTCATGGATTAAGAATTGTTTAGGTTTGCTTTGTCCTCTCTCTTTGGAAATAATAAAACATTTGGTCGTTTTATTTGAAGATGTTGTTGCCACGATTTGATGGTGAACATGCTTTAGGATAGACCTAGAAATTTTGGAAGTGATGATGATAGCAGTGGCCGAATCTCAAACTTAGAGATTGCCTACGTATCCCATAGAGGGAATCAGGCCATAAACGTAGTTCCAACAAAGGGGATTTGTTTTGTTTTTAGTTAGGGTTCACTCGGGTATTTTCCTCTCCTTTTGTGCTCTAAATTTTGCCTAAAAACCGCCCTTGCGGGTTTTCGGTCTAACGAGCGTTTCATTTATGCCTTAGTTTTTGCCTAAGCCGCCCTTGCGGGTTTTCGACCTAGCAGGCTGCTCTAATTTTTGCTTGGATCCGCCCACTCTTGTGGTTTTCGGTCCAACGAGCATCTCTCATGGGTAATACTTCCTTAGCTTGTCAACGTTGACTGGCGTTGCGAATTCCATTCCATCCAAGTCTGCAATGTATGCTGCTCCTCCAGAAAGTATGCGTTTGATAAGGTAGGGGCCTCCCCAGTTTGGTCTAAACTTGCCCCTTGGGTCCGAGACGTGGCGACGAATTGCTTTGAGCACCATGTCTCCTACCTTGATATCCCTAGGTTTCACCTTTTTGTTGAATGCTCGTGCAATGCGGCGTTGATACCCTTGTACATGGTATAAGGCTCCTTTCGTCTAGTAGTGCTAACTCGTCGTAGCGGTTTTGAACCCAATCTTCTTCGATCATTCCAGTCTCAGCTAAAACCCTTAACGAAGGTAATTCCAATTCGATGGGCAAGACAGCTTCCATTCCATAGACCAGAGAGTAGGGAGTAGCCCCAGTTGAAGTCCTTTCGGTTGTTCGATATCCCCATAGCGCCAGAGGTAGCATTTCCGGCCAGTCTGTGTAAGTGTCGGTAGTCTTCCGCAGAATCCTCTTGACATTCTTGTTTGCAGCCTCAACTGCTCCATTAGTTTGAGGTCGGTAAGTAGATGACCGATGATTTTGTATCCCAAATTCGGTGAAGAGCTTCTTTGTCGCCCCTTTGAAGTGCGATCCATTATCACAGACAAACTCGTGGGGTACACCATATCGATAGATGATATTAGTGCGAATGAATTTGGCCACATGAGTGGCTTTGAGAGTAGCATAAGAAGCCGCTTCTACCCATTTGGTGAAGTAGTCAATAGCCACCAGAATGAACTGATGTTTGTATTTCCCCTTTGGATTTATGCTTCCAATGACGTCTATCCCCCAAGTGGAGAATGGCCAGGGGGATGTCATGCTGTTAAGTTCTGTAGGAGGAATACGCATACGATCAGCGTGAGTTTGGCATTTGTAACATCGGCGGACATAATCAGCGCAGTCGGCTTCCATCGTAGTCCAGTAATATCCCTGGCACAGGATCTTCTTTGCCATCGTTGCCCCATTCATGTGTGGCCCACAAATTCCTTCATGTATTTCCTCCATTACCTTGCGACTGTCCTCCGTTGTGACGCAAAGTTGACTTAGACCCAAGTGTGCCCTTCGGTACAATGCTCCTCCACAGATTATAAATCGGGCAGCGAACTTCCGCAGAGCTGTTTTGTCCTTTGAGGTGGCCTCGGGCGGGTATTCTCCTTTTTCCAGGAATTCCTTCACGTCTTCATACCATGGCTTGCCATCGTCTTCACCTTCCTCGGTAAAGGTACACTCACATGCTGGTTTAACCTTTTGTTCGATCATGAGAGGCCGCATTGTGAATCCCAGGGGTATTTCGACCATAGACGCCAATGTCGCCAGTGCATCTGCAAATCTATTGCTTACTCGAGGAGTGTGTGTGAAGATAACAGAATCGAATTGTGGAATTAGATTTTCCAGCACAGAGTGATATAGCTTCAGTGTATCCTCCTTGACCTTCCAGTCTCCTCTTGCTTGAGATACCACCAGGTTTGAATCCCCAGTGACTTCTACCCTTTTTGCTCCCAGCTCCAGGGCTGCCTCCATTCCAGCAATACAAGCCTCATATTCAGCTTGGTTGTTAGTGACTTCAAACCTTAGCTTATATGACAAAGGGATGTGAGAGTCGTTTGGGGAAACTAGCAATACCCCTATGCCATATCCACATTGGTTTGATGCTCCATCAAAGTAAAGTTGCCAGGTGTCGTCTAAGAGACATAAGATATCCTCGTCGGGGAACATGAAGTCCTCTGCCTCGGCCTTTGTCACAGGGTGATCCGCCAAGAATTCTGCCACAGCTCTTCCTTTTACTGATTTCCTTGTCATGTATTTGAGGTCGAACTCCGCTAGCAGCAATAACCACCTAGCTAGCTTTCCGATAAGTGCTGGCTTTTCGAAAAGATACTTGATTGGGTCTAAACGAGAGACTAGCACCACCGGATGTGCTAACAGGTAGTGCCTCAGTTTCTTTGTGGCCCATACTAGCCCCCAACAGGTTTTCTCGAGGGGAGTGTACCTTGTCTCATAATCCATCATTTTCTTGCTGAGGTAGTATATGGCGCACTCTACTTTGGCGTCGTTTTCTTGCGCTAGCATACATCCCATGGACGTGTCTGTTACTGAGAGATACAGAATCAATGGCTTCCCAGGGATGGGTGGCGATAGTACAGGTGGATTCTGAAGGTATTCCTTGATTGCCTCGAATGCTTGCTGACAGTCTTGGCTCCATTCGAAATTCGTACCTTTCTTTAGTAGCTTGAAGAGAGGTTCACAGGTGGTTGTGAGCTTGGAAATGAACCTGCTGATGAACTGTACCTTCCCTAAAAAGCTCATTACTTCCTTCTCTGTCCTAGGTGGTGATATCTCCATGATAGCCTGTATCTTGGAAGGATCTACCTCGATTCCTCTTTGAGTGATGAGGAAACCCAACATCTTTCCAGCTGTTACCCCAAAAGTGCATTTTTGAGGGTTAAGACGCAACTTATAATTCCTAATCCTCTCAAAGAACTTTTGGAGTGCTCCATAGTGTCCTTCCCTGACTATCATATCGTCGACATATATCTCGACCTCTTTGTGCATCATGTCGTGCAGCAGTGTTGTGGCCATCCTCTGATAAGTGGCTCCAGCATTCTTCAACCCAAATGGCATTACTCGATAGCAGTAGGTTCCCCAAGGTGTAGTGAAGGTAGTTTTCTCTCTATCCTCAGGAGACATAAGGATTTGGTTATACCCAGAAAATCCATCCATGAAGGATAGCAACGCATGGCCTGCGGTGTTATCTATTAGCTCGTCTATGTGAGGTAATGGGAAGTCATCTTTCGGACTGGCTTTGTTGAGATCTCGGAAATCTACGCAGACCCTGATTCCTCCAGTTTTCTTTGGTACAGGAACGATGTTTGCTACCCATTGTGGATATTCGGTGACTATGAGAAAACCGGCGTTGATTTGTTTAGTGACTTCTTCTTTTATCTTTAGGACCCAATCAGGGCGCATACGTCTTAGTTTTTGTTTAACTGGTTTTGCATCGGGATGAAGATGAATTTTATGTTGAACAATTTCAGGGTCTATTCCAGGCATGTCCTCATAAGACCAGGCAAAAACATCTTTGTATTCTTTTAGCAAAAGGATTAGTTTTTCACTTTCCTGAGGGGATAGTGCGGCACCGATTTTAACCATTTTGGGCTCATTTTTCAGAGCCTATGTTTGCTGTGATTATCTCCTCAGAAAAAGGTTTAGCGTGCCTTTCCTCTTCTCTCTCGATGAATTCTAGAATTTCTTTTGGAATTTCTTCCTCAAAATTTGGTTTGTCGGAATCCACACAATTGATCATAGGCAAAGTGAAATACTCTAAATCTTCCTTCTCATTGCTAAATTTATCAAAAGACATTTCAGAGTCGAACTCAAAGTAAATGCTATGCCTCGGCACTTTGACCAGGTTTTCCTCACTAGACTTAGTAGTTTCAAAGGATGAAAAGCTTGACTCGGACTGAGTCGACTCGGAGTCGGAATCGGAATCAGAACTAAGATCAGAATTAGCGCTTTTCATTTTATATTTTAGAGCGTGTTCCACGGTCCAGTTGGGGTAAGCCCCTTTTTCAGCATCTACAATCAGCTCAGAGCAGTCTTTTTCATCACCAAGGTTGATCACCAGTACTTCACTGTCACCTTGATTCACACTTTCATCGTTGTCACCCTGCAAGTCTTGGAGGGCCATTTGATTTGCTATTGCTGTTATTTCCTCCAATTGAGCTTCAATCTTGGCTTCGTCGCTGTTGTCGACCCGTCGTGTGCCAACAAAGCCCCACCAATTACCAAATCTGTCTATGATGGGGTGGATCACCCTTATTTCATTGTTGGTGACCCCCTCATCAAAGAGCAGGTTTAGTGATATCTCGTCTAGTGGGTCATTGTCGACAGTCTCTTCTTCCTTTGCCTCTTCGGTCTCGAGGTTGTTGACCTCGTCTATTGGCCAATAATCATCGGTAGGTGCATAAGGGTCATAAAAGTAGATTGGAACCCTGCGAAGCCCTTCCTCTTCAATCAGGTCTTCTACCTCTTCCTCATAAACTGTTCCAGCGAACATGACATGGTTGTCTTCAATGATAGCCACCATAGGCCTTGGTTGATTTACTGGAGTGATGTATTCTGAGGGGCTGAAATCTTCGACAGCAAAGTGGAGCGGGCCAGACAGCTTGGTGACAACTTGAAAGTGCGAATCAGACGTGAACAGTGATGCAGTCATTTTTCCTGAAAAGGTTTTTGCTTTAGTTAGATTGACTAATCTTACCTACTGTTTATTGGACTTAGAGAGATTCCTAAGGTTTAACCTGCAAAAGAGAAATTTTACAACATACACATATACAATGGGTGTGAGGAAGAACTTTTGCAAGTAGAATGCAAGTAGGTTCCTAGCCTGTAGGTTGCTGTCTTAGTTTGATAAGTTCTATGGCTTTCTAAAGCATGCAAGGTTTTGGTAGTTTCAGGGTGCTCCGTTGTCAAAGGGCACCAACCCTCTCACCAGCCCATCATAGGTGGTGATTGGGTGATTCCCTTTTTGATATACCACTAGGTACGAGTGACTGTGGAGTTTGCTGGAACCCCCAACATAGCCCGTGTCATGCCGGGATATCAGGTGAACTCAACGGGTTGCCCGCTCGATGCATATGATAAATGAATTAGATAAGGCATGTATTAGTCTTATGTTGAACTTTTTGGTTATGGCTCTCAAGTCCCCAGCAGAGTCGCCAAAAACTGTAGACACCTCCTAAGCGGGGCATCGCCATACAGATTGATCACATTGTGTTTGCTCGATTGGTTGCTCACTTCATAAACCAAAATCATGGACATTCCCATGGCTAGGAACATCGCCACATGATAACGGTTATCATCAAATAGAGTCGCCACCCAGTTTATTAAAACTGGGAAAATAGATAGAGATTCTGGATTCGGGAGCCAAAAGTACAGTAAGGGGAAGGTGTTAGGCACCCCTCTCTGCCCAGTCGTGAGACTGGCCCATAATCGTTCAACATAAGACGTATAGATGCTTTATCTAATCCTAACACATAGTCTGTTTAATTATTCCTTTAAACAGTAAGCAAAGTGAGCCAGTGCGACAAACAAGCATGCATCAGAAAGCAGAAAGCAAACATAATGTCCCAGGGAGATGGATCTCGCGGCCGGTGAATAGATGTCACGGCCGAGAGATCCTCCTGGTTTGATGTACCGGCCGAGGGATCGAAGCCCCGGTCGGTGTTCTTCCTCACACCAGACAGAAAGATTAACAGATAATCGAAATGCTACGTTTAGTTAGAAATACAGTAAGTATAGACAAACCAGAGGCCGTTGGGCCTCACCACCTTGATCCCTCAGTTGCTTGATTGCTTCGGATTGGGTGTGATTGATTGATTACTTGATCGAGAACCCTAGAGTTAGGGTTTGAACTTCGGGGTTTGATCGCCGGATTGACGGCTGCCTTCGGAAGGTTAGGGCTTTTGGAGTATGGGATTGAGGGAGTATTTTTGCAGAGTTTCGAGGTTTGATTGAGTGTGTGGGTATCTCAATTTCTGTGTGTTAATTCGGAACCCAAAGGCCCCTTTATATAGGCATAGGGATGACTCACTCCGGCCAATCAAATCACGAGATGGCAATTGCAATTGCAATGCATCTCAAACTCTACGTCGTGATCTCCGAACGTAGCCCGAACGCATCGGAAATGTAGTGTAGTTGGATCAAACCAAACGTCTGACAGAACGTTCCAGAGTCTGGAAAAAGGTCTATCTGGCGGCCGAGCAAAGGATGTCACGGCCGTGGAATTGATGTCTCGGCCGAAGGATAGATCTTGCGGCCGAGGGATTGATCTCTCAGGGAGATTTTGCTGGCAACAGGTTGCTCGGGCGAGGGATTGATGTTATGGCCGTTAGATCGATATTACGGCCGTCAGATGGATTCTCCTAGGCTTCTGTATTTCTGTCTGAAAGGCTGTATGACTTTGAATTGGGTCCTCTAGGTGGTCAAAGTTCTCACCGAAAGTCCTAAGGTCCTCAAGGAAGCAATCAGCAATCATTGTATCCATTTCATCATCGGGATTGTCCCAAGGTGGGACTTGAAATAATCGTTAGGCCAAATTGGGGTGTCTACAACGATTTAAGTAAATGGGCCCGGCCCGGCCCGACACGATTGAAAAATGACACGGCACGACACGACACGATTTAAGTAAATGGGCACGGCACGGCACGACACGATTGAAAATTGCACGGCACGGCACGACACGATTTAAGTAAATGGGCACGGCACGACACGGCACGTAACACGGTTGGCACGGAAGTTGAATGGCACGGCACGGCACGCACGTTTGACACCTCTATACATCGACATTCACAGGGGACATGTGGAAAGTCTCAAATGGTACCATGGTGACGGCTAAAGGCAAGAAAGTTGGTACACTTTACTTGACTTTACATGGTAGCGACATACTTGCAGTTATAGACAGCAAGGAGAGTTCAAATCTGTGGCACTATAGACTGGGGCATATGAGTGAGAAGGGAATGAAGGTTATGCAGTCGAAAGGGAAGCTACCGGGTTTAGGGTCAGTGGATATTGACATGTGTGAGGATTGTATCTTCGGGAAACAGAAACGGGTTAGCTTTCAGAAAGGCGGCAGGCCTCCCAGGGCTCAGAAGCTAGAGCTTATCCATACAGATGTGTGGGGTCCAGCTACAGTGTCTTCTTTTGGCGGTTCTTATTACTATGTTACCTTTGTCGACGATCACTCGAGGAAGGTATGGGTATACTTCATGAAGCACAAGTCAGAGGTCTTTGAAGTCTTCAAGAAGTGGAAGGCCATGGTTGAGAATGAAACAGATTTGAAGGTGAAGAGGTTGAGGTCCGACAACGGCGGAGAATATGAGTTGGGGGAGTTCAAGAAAGCCTGTGCTCTATCCGGGATTCGTTTAGAGAGGACACTTCCAGGGACTCCGCAGCACAATGACATTGCAGAAAGGATGAACAGGACTTTGACTGAGCGTGCTAGGAGCATGCGGATACACGCAGGGTTGCCCAAGATGTTTTGGGCAGATGCAGTCAGCACAGCAGCACATTTGATCAATCTTGGGCCATCAGTTTCGTTGAACTTTGGCATACCAGAGGAGGTTTGGAGTGGTAAAGAGGTAAATCTCTCACACTTACGTGTTTTCGGTTGTGTTTCCTATGTGCATATTAGTCACAAGGACAGGGATAAACTTGATACTAAGTCACAGAAGTGCACCTTTATTGGATACGGCGGAGATGAGTTTGGTTATCGTTTTTGGGATAACAAGAACAGGAAGAAAATCAGAAGCAGAGATGTTGTGTTTGATGAAAATGTGATGTACAAAGACAGGGACAGCAAACTGAGCAGTGGGAGTACCACTTCGGATGGAGATACATCCGAGTACTTTGGGTTGGAGGATCTTCCAGGTGACGGGGGGGTTGAACAGGGGTCTGGTCAGGCAGAGGAGAGAGCTTTAGATGAGACAGTTTCAGAGGGGACAATTTCAGATGAGGCAGCTCCAGAGACAGGGACTAGTTCAGTGGTCAAAGAGTTGAGGAGGACAACCAGAGTACACAAGCCGAATCCGAAATATAATTCTTCGCTTGATTACTTGCTTTTGACGGACAGTGGAGAACCAGAGTGCTATGATGAGGCTATGCAGGTTTCTGAGTCAGCAAAGTAGAAGACTGCGATGCAGGAAGAGATGGATTCTCTTCATTCCAACGGTACTTGGCAGTTAGCTCAGCTTCCCGCAGGAAAGAAAGCCTTGCAGAACAAATGGGTTTTTCGGCTTAAGCAGGAGAGTGATGGCAAGAAAAGGTACAAGGCAAGATTGGTTGTAAAGGGCTTCCAACAAAAGGAGGGGATTGATTATACAGAGATATTTTCACCCGTTGTGAAGATGGCCACTATCAGAGTGGTGCTGAATATGGTTGCTGCTGAAAATCTCTACCTTGAGCAGTTAGATGTTAAAACTGTTTTTCTTCACGGGGACTTGGATGAAGAAATCTACATGAAGCAACCTGTTGGCTTCATTGTGAAAGACAAGGAAGAGATGGTGTGCAGGCTCAGGAAGAGTCTGTATGGTTTGAAACAGGCTCCCAGACAGTGGTACAGAAAGTTTGACGGTTTCATGCAGCGCAGTGGCTACACAAGGTGCAATGGGGATCACTGTTGTTACTTCAAGAGGTTTGAGTCTAACTACATCATTTTATTGCTCTACGTAGATGATATGCTTGTAGCAGGTTCCTGCGTTAGGGAGATCAACAAATTGAAGCAGCAGTTGGCAACAGAGTTTGCTATGAAAGATCTGGGTGCAGCTAAGCAGATACTTGGGATGAGAATCAGCAGAGATAAGGCTCAGGGAACCTTACGGTTGAGTCAAGCTGAGTATATTGAGCGTGTTCTGGAGAGGTTCAATATGCAGGGTGCCAAGGCAGTTGGCACACCCTTGGGAAGTCATTTCAAATTTTCTCAGGGGCAATCACCCAAGACAGATGCAGAAAGAGAGTACATGGCCAATGTTCCGTATACCTCGGCCGTGGGTAGCCTGATGTATGCGATGGTGAACACGAGACCAGACATTGCCCATGCAGTGGGAGTTATGAGCAGGTTTGCTAGCAATCCGGGGAAACAGCATTGGGAAGCAGTAAAGTGGATTATGCGATACTTGAGAGGTACCACTGATTTGCCACTTTGTTTTGGGAGAGGGAAATTGACAGTGCAGGGATATGTGGATGCTGACTTTGCCGGTGATCATGATACGCGGCGAAGTACCACAGGATATATCTATACTATGAGTTCAACAGCGGTGAGCTGGGTCTCATGTCTGCAGAAATTAGTGACATTATCTACTACAGAAGCTGAGTATGTGGCCGTGACTGAGGCTGCAAAGGAGATGGTTTGGATAAAGGGCTTCTTGGAGGAGCTGGGTTTGAAGCAAGAGAACTGCGTTCTTTTCAGTGCCAGCCAGAGTGCTATACACCTTGCCAAAAATCCAGTGTTCCATGCCAGGACGATGCACATTGATTTGAGGTATCATTTTATTCGCTCGCTTTTGGAAGATGGGAATTTGTTGCTAGAGAAGATTTTGGGGGATCGCAATCCGGCAGATATGTTGACCAAGTATGTTACTGTTCAGAAACTGAAGTTGTGTTCGACTTCAGTTGGCCTTCATGCTTGAAGAGATGATGGGCCTGGAGCCACACCAAGAGGGGTCAGATGACTACGTCCATGATTGATTGAGATTATTTGGGTTTGCTGTTGATTGTTTGCGGATGCTTCAGGTTATCTTTAAGTGGGAGATTGTTGGGGTAAGACAACCTTCAGCCATTGTCCAGAGGGCTGCCTAGCGCTACACCATTTTCTGTGTAGCGCTACCGAGTGGTCTTGGTATCTGTAGCGCTATAGCGAAAGGCCAATAGCGCTACCGAGAGCCTTAAAGTGTATTTAGGGTTTTGTGAACGGCTGCGCTTTTAAGACAATTGTAATCACTTTTTCTGAGCGTGAAAAAGAGAGAGGCGAGAGAAAACACATCTCAGAGAGATTGTGAGAAGACTTGTACTCTTGGATTGATTTCATAGTGGACTGGTGTGGCTCCCGTGGTTTTTCCTCACGTTGAGGTTTTCCACGTATATCTTGTGTCTCGTTTTCTTTCCAGTTTTTCATTACGCACGTATTTGTTTGTTTTGTTCTGTGATCCATTGTTCCAAGATCCGTAGGGGCGTTGTAGGATTGCGTAAAATCCATAACACTTGGGACCCATGGCCATGTGGTGTCACAACGCCCCCTATCTATCATACATTTATGTCCGTTCAAAATCGTACATTAATGTGGAGTCAACTACTAAGTATATGAACCCCACAAAAAATGTGTAATGAACGACTGAATATAATTTCTTGTCCAGCTAAGCAAAACCAAATGTCAATTGGTATGGCTAACCACCGATGGTGGTAGCCTAGATGGCAAGGTTGTTCCACCACCGCCGCCTCCTCCTTCTCCTCCCCCTCCCTCGCCACCGCCAGCAGTGGAACAAGCACCAGCCTCTGCTTGTTCGAAAGAAGCAGAGGCTGATGCTGGGAAGTCCGACCCACCAGTGGAGGCAGCACCGGGAAATGTATCAGAGCCGCCGCCGCCACCACTGTCCGAAGGTGGAAATGTATCAGAACCACCACTGTCCGAAGGTGGTGAGAAGGCAAGTGAGGAACAATCACTTCCGGTGCCACAAGAAAATGTTGCACCGGAACCAGAAAAACCGCCAGTATCGGACCCACCACTAGAAGAGCAAGGTAGGAATCCAGTGGAGTTAGAACCACCGCAACCAGATGCATCGGGGGAAGTAAATGCATTTACATCCACAAGATCAATTCCTAGAGTCAATATCCCCAGACTTTCTTCAGTGGGTAGTTTCGCATCGGATCTATCAGAAACAAGCCAAATCGAACGGTCAACGTTTGATCTGGTCAACAAAATGCACTACCTCTTCGTTCTGGCCGTGAAAGCCCAATCCCTTCCCACCAGTCGTAATCCAGTCGTCAAGATCGCGGTCTCAGGCTATTAAGTTCAGTCCAGACCCGCCCGGAAAACCCAATTTTTTGAGTGGGACCAGACGTTCGCTTTCGGCCGCGACACACCCGATTCCTCCTCCATACTGGAAATCTCGGTCTGGGACGTGGCAGGGCACAATTTCTTGGGTGGAATTCTATTCGATGTAACAGAAATTCCTCTCCTGGACCCACCCGATAGCCCTCTGGCCCCCAGTGGTATAGATTGGAAGGAGGTGGAGCCCACATCGGCGATCTGATGATCGCCACGTGGGTCGGCACGCAGGCCGACGAATCGTTTCCCGACGCGTGGAAGACCGATACAACCGGTAACCCCAGTTCCAGGTCAAAAATATACCAATCGCCCAAACTATGGTACTTGAGACTAACGGTGTTGGAGGCCCAAGATATATTTCCGTTACTTCCGTCGAAGTAAACTTCTCTCCAAATCAAAGCTCAGTTGGGTTTTCAAGTCTTTAAAACCAAACCCTCCGCCACGCGTAACGGGACTCCGTCATGGAACGAGGACTTGATGTTTGTAGCAGCGGAGCCGTTCACGGACAACACCCTAATAATTTTTTTGGAACTTCGGCAACCGAAGGAAACGGTCAGGCTGGGCGTTACTTCCGTGCCACTAACGTCCATAGAGCGCCGAGTAGATGACCGCCAGATCGCAGCCAGGTGGTTCAATTTAGAAGACCCGAATGAGGAAAAGAGGATCTATAAAGGTAGGGTCCCATCTATGCCCTTGTTCCTTTTAATACTTGTAACTCGTTTATTTATTTAAGACTAATAAATTTCTTTTGCTGATAAAAAAAAAGGTAGGGTCCATCTACACGTATGCTTCGATGGTGGATATCACGTGATGGACGAGGCGGCCCACCTTTGCAGCGACTACCGTCCAACGGCGAGGCAACTATGGAAGCCCCCGGTCGGGACCATCGAGCTAGGGATCGTTGGATGCAAAAACTTGCTACCCATGAAGACAATCGACCGTAAAGGGTCCACCGATGCCTATGCTGTGGCAAAATATGGTAACAAATGGGTACGTACTCGATCAATCTCAGATAGTTTGGACCCCAAAAGGAATGAGCAGTACACGTGGAGGGTCTACGAACCGTCCACCGTGTTGACTATTGGGGTGTTTGATAGCTGGGAAGTATTTGAAATGGACGGCCACAAAGAGTCCGTGAGACCGGATTTTCGTATGGGAAAGGTAAGGATTCGTGTGTCCACGCTCCAGGCATGTAAAGTGTACCGAAATTCCTACCCGTTGATTTTGATGACTCCTGGTGGGTTGAAGAAGATGGGTGAGATTGAATTGGCCGTTCGATTCGTCCGCGAAACCGCGACCCTCGATTTCTTACACGTGTACTCGCAACCTTTACTGCCGTTGATGCACCATATTAAGCCGCTCGGCGAGGTGCAACAGGAGATGTTGAGGACAGCTACCGTGAAGATCGTGGCCGCGCACTTGGCACGATCCGAACCGCCGCTCCGGCGAGAGGTGGTGACCTACTTGCTCGATGCCGATTCGCACGCGTTCAGCATGCGAAAAGTGCGCGCAAATTGGTTCAGGATCATCAATGTTGTGGCCGGGCTTTTTGACGTGGTCAAATGGGCGAACGACACGCGCGCGTGGAAGAACCCGACCGCTACGTTACTGGTGCATGCATTGCTGGTGATGCTTGTGTGGTACCCTGATCTGATCGTCCCCACGCTGGCCTTCTACGTGTTCGTCGTCGGGGCGTGGAACTATCGTTTTCGATCGAGGAAACCGCTACCCCATTTCGATCCGAAAATCTCGTTGGCCGAGTCGATCGATCGCGACGAGCTCGACGAAGAGTTCGACACTATGCCGACTGGTAGACCGAACGAATTGGTGCGAGCAAGGTACGATAAGCTAAGAATGATTGGGGCACGTGCACAGAAGGTATTGGGTGACTTCGCCACACAAGGGGAGCGTATGCAATCGCTAGTTACTTGACAGGACCCACGTGTGACCGGCATATTTGTGGCACTTTGCTTCGTCGTGGCGTTGATTTTGTACCTGGTACCGTCGAAAATGGTCGCAATGGCGTGCGGGTTCTACTATCTACGTCATCCGATCTTCAGAGACCGGATGCCGTCCCCCGCTTTGAACTTCTTTAGAAGATTGCCTTCTCTTTCTGATCGAATTATGTAATCAGCTGGTTTCCAGCAAAATGAAAGTATGAAATGAGTGATAAGCAGATTTTTTTTTTCCGGTCAAACGGAAATTCGATAAGCGGATTCTTACATTACTTAATTCCAGCTTTTCTCCCCCTTCCATCACTGTTTATTTATTTATTTATTTAAAATCAAGCTAGTTTCATGAGTATGACTAGTTTCACAAAAATGCTCATATGGTCAGCATATCGAGTTTTTTTGAGATCATAATTTTACTGGCAATTAATCATGAAACAGTTTTTCAAAATTTCCTCTCCCAATTTTTTCGGACGTATGCCGCCTTTTTTGCAGAAATCCAATGGTGTTCCGGAAATTCCAAGGCTCTGTTTTATGATCCTGATTGAGATCCTTTCACAATTCGGTTGCGATATGTAACATGTTATGCATTCGCATTAATGTTCCTATAAACGTTTGGGCACGCGATACGTGTGCAAGTGGGCGGAAAAAATCCGCGGTTGAGCCGTCTTTCACGATCGGACGATTTAATCGCATAAAAACGAAAGACAAAAAAAAAAGACAATAAAAGTTGCAATAAAGGACTTGAATTGTAGAATTGATTACTAACTTGAAATTGCAAACATATGCATTATGGGGTTGCAATTTTGTCTGGTTCTTTCCATTACAGAGGAAGAGAGAGATGATTAGGATAATTATAAATGAAAAATGGATAGAATGGGTTAACTGATCCAAGAGAGCAGATATGGAACGTTAAGTGATGGGTTTTTTTAAGTTTGCCCTTACGGTTGAGGTTAATAGTTAGGATTTTTTATAAATACAATTAGTGTTGGAGGGCTTTTGTGTCCACTGAAAAATCCATACAGCTTCAATAAAATGGTGAGACCAAACCGGAGTTCTCCCGTTATATATTAATAATAAAATAGATATATTAACAATAAAAGAAAAGTTGAATATTAATCAAAGACTTCTATCGTGAAGTATAGAGGTCCGGTTCTCCTTAATTTTAGCCAACCAAAGGTCTCCCCCTTCGACATGAGATTTTTCTTTTCTTATTTTATGTGACGAAAAAAGTTCATAAATTGTGCACTAACCTAGGCCCGCAAATCTAGGCCTTTAAAAAGATGTATTTTCCGTAAAAAAATTCAAACTTTTTTCACAACTTAAAAGAACTCATTGATATCTTTATTATTTGTGAAAAAATTTAATTTTTTTAAAACAAAAAAAAATCTTAATAGAGGCTTAGATTTGCGGTATTGGTAAGCCTTTTGGTTGTGTTTTCCAACCCATAAACACATGGGGGCCGTCTTAGCTCTAACCTCAGGTACTAGGTGGATCAAGTGGGCCAAGTCCAACTTCGGCACTCCTTTAAAACCACTAGCCAAGCCCGGACTATCTACATGAAGTGGTTTTTTTTAGTAATGGAGGGTGTTCCTGGTTGAGTGGGTTAAGTGAAATTATCCTCTTGCCCACTATTCGAAAAAGGTAATTCAGGTCAGCTTTCGCGCATATATCATGTAGTTTATTCCGTATATACACAAACAACGGTGCAGATATACAAATATGCAAAATAAAACCATGTAAAAAAAAATCAAATATATGCCCTACTATTGGTGTTAGTCTCCACTATACCTTTAATTTGAACCATGCATGCATTGATCCCCAGTATCATGCATGTGAGTACCCCTTTCCGGAATGCGAAATAAATACTTATATTTTAAGAAGACAATATCAAGCTCAAAAACAATGGGCTTATTGAAATCTAAAAATATGCAATATGAATCTTGTTTGAAAGATCTCATTGAGATCTTTAATACGGTGCAAAAAAAATTGAAAAGTTATTTTTCATTTACATTATTTTTGAGTTTGAAAATGTGAAATAAATACTTATTTTTTAAGAAGGTGTTCTGGAACGGGCTCGAGTCTACTAATACGGTCATTGGCGACTCCAGGATTTTGGAACCATGGGGTCATGTATAAGCATATATTCTCTTACCAATTATAAATAAAAAAAATCCAATAGTAATGACAACAACTAATCTAATTTTGACAAAAAAAAAAAAACACATCAAAAGCTCAACAAATATTTCAACTAAAACAATAAAAGGTATCAAAAGGTATGTACTAATAATCTTACTTTCAGTTTCACCCAAAAAAAATAAACTCAAGAACTTCTACAGTTGAATTCAACGGGTTCCACATTTTAAAATGTTACATGATAGTTTCTTTGTCGATAACATCAAATATTTCTTTTACACTTGCGTTTTATTCTATGTGGTGTTTTAACTTTTATTAAGGGTTACAAAGAAGGGTAATTTTCAGTGGTCTCAGGCCCAACACCCCTCAACACCACATATTTTCGCGGGGTCCATACACTTACCGGTGGATTCCACAGAAATGTGTGGTATTTAGGATTGTTGGACCACCAAAAAATGTTTCTCCAACGAGGGGGTGGGTTTCATGTGAAAAAATAATCTAGTGTAGTTATCAAATTGTAATGGGTGGTGCTTTAAGTTTTAACTTTACGAGGAAAGAGTTGATTTCAAGTGGAAAAATAATCTAGTGTGGTGTCATCATCAAATTGTAATGGGTCATTTACTAATTTGAGAAAAAAAATCAGTATAGTAATAGTAATTTTTTTCCCTCCATGGGGTCGCCCGACCCCACTGTTTCCCATGTGGCGTCGCCACTGAATTGTAACATTCTCACCACAATTGATGATAAACTTATGTCGGCAATCACATGATCGTACCATTCAATGGTTCCAGAGGCATTGTCCTATAGTGCACAACTTGAGGGCCGATTGAACTATTTTTTAAAATCGGAATCGTATCTTCTAAGTAAGAGATACTCCGTATTAAATCATTCCTGCCAATAATGAAGTAAATCTCTTATCGTTTCATACTTAATCAGACATAAAATATCATTCTAATAATGAATCTGCGTCCCGATGAAGGGGTTTTCAAAATTCGATAGACCCAAAAATTTATGAGGATGATTAAAACACCAAGCACAACAAAATGAACGGTATTGATCATCGTGATTGTGTTGTTATCGTTTGGCTACTATACATTGGACTATATTACAAGACCTTGATTTAGAAACAAGTAGTAAATTGAATGTATAGATTTTAATGGTACGTAGTTGTCGGCTCATTTTTTTCGAATGGTCAATCTAAATTAAGCATTAGGATTTAACGTCTTATTAATTATATCATTCTTGCCAAATTCGGTGATAATCAGATGTCGGCAACCACATGATCGTAATACATTCAATGGTTCCAGAGGCATTAAAGTCCTATAGTGCACAACTTGAGGGCCACTTGGGCTATTTTTTTTAAATCAGAACCATCTACTATTTACATAAGAGAGATTAAATCATTCATACCAAAAAAGAAGTAAATCTCTTATTGTTATACTTGATCGGACGTAATAGATCATTCTAATAATGAATTTTGGTGGCCATGAAAAATTTCATACCCAACGGCGATGCACTTTGCGTCACCAATTGTGAAGACGGTTGGCGCCAAATATCCCGCCAAAAAATTTGCCCTCGTCGTCGAATGTGAAGATTGTTGGCGACATCAAAGTGTGTTGCCAATACATACCCAACGGCAACGCACCTTGCATCGCCGAATGTGAAGACTTTTGGCGACATCAAAGTGTGTCGCCAATACATACCAAACAGCGACACATTTTTGTTGTTTAGCAATCCTTGTTGAAGAATGTGAAAACTATTGGCGACATCAAAGTCTATCGCCAATACATACCCAATGGCAACGCATTTTTGGTTGTGTAGCCAATTCTTGGCTTCAAAAGTCAGATTTGTTGTAGTGGCATGATCATCAGACATGAGCGAATATGAAGGAGAAATAATAGTGAGACCAAACCCAGAAGAAATTTCCGTCTTGGAGCGTAATAGGAGCTTTTCGATTGATATGGTCTGATATCGGCCGATATAAGACTGTATCATCGATACCATTACATTTCTCGAAAATGAGATTTAAAACCCTAGAGCCAAACAATATAGTTGTTTCGAATTTGAAAGGATTCTGGTAAAAAAGTTAAACTCACTGGCCTAGATTCTTTACCACCCAAACTCAAAGGCAAAAATACATGTAATTTGAAATGATTACAAGTGCAAATGGTTTGTCACTATCCAGAAAAGGCCAATCACACTAACAACTTGACAAAACGCTACCGCACTCAGAAAAAATAATAAATACACCCATATAAAAAAAATTTCCCCATAACCTAGCTACACTCTAAAAATAATTCAAATAAGCGTACAACTTGATAATTGGAGAGTACAAGCAAATGTCGTCATGAATATTGTGCCAACCAAATGGGATCTCTGGAGCTTACAACATCATCTGGGCTCTACTTCACTAATTGATGCTTCATTCACAGTCCATTCTATTAGCTGATCTGACTGTAGCTCTGGAACAATATTTGACCCTATTCCACTCCGGCCTAAAAATCTCGGCTGTTGAGGAAATGACAACGTGACGGAGTAGCTATTGAGCATCAGAACTACTGTTGCCATAGAAGGTCTAGCATCCGGATCATCTTGGACACACAACAAGGCAATATGGATACATCTAGTGACTTCATTTCTTGCATACGACCCTTCAAGAGTTGGATCCAACAAATCTAAGGGCATTCCTTCCCTCCAGAGTTTCCAAGCCTGCAACAATTCAATATTCACATGAATTGTGGATGCTATGATATTGGCACTAAAGAGGAAGATACTCCCAATGTTATGTCCAATATTAAGGGTTAAGTTTAAAAGGAAGTCCAATGAATAGATTCGCGAATTTTAAAGACATTATTGATGGCATTAATACTTTGTTTTACTGGTTAGCATATATCTTTAGCTTCTTAGGCTGCGTTCTTATGAACTTAATTTAAACTTAACTTATACCTAAAAATTTTGTCCTTATTTGAATTTTTTTCGCATTTGTTAGTTTTGTGCCAAACTTTTGTGATTTTCAAAAAAGTAAATTTTTTTCACTTTTACCCAAGTATTTTGAGAAATAACCATAACGCTAAAAAATGGTTATTTCTCAAAATACTTGGGTAAAAGTGAAAAAAAATATTACTTTTTCGATTCGTCTCGACGAGACGAATCAATAACCCACAAAAGTTTGGCGCAAAACTAACAAATACGGAAAAAATTCAAATAAAGACAATTTTCAGATTTAAGTTAAGTTCATAAGAATGCAGATGAAGGATACTTTTAAGAACTTTCAACAAAGACATACATGTTCGAACATCCCTAATTAAATAGATAGAAGATTAGCAATATGGGATAGACAGAGTAGCAATTAAAATGTACGGCTAAAAGCTTACGTAGCTTAGAAGGTTTGCAGCATCATCTGAGTGGTAAAAGTTGTTCCTCTTGCCAGAAATGATCTCCAGGACCAAGACACCAAAGCTAAATACATCAGACTTTGCAGAGAACTTTCCATGCATTAAATACTCTGGAGACATATAACCACTGCAAGCCACCATTATCAATAGTTAATCATGAATTAATGGAAGACAAAAAGGAAAGCAAAACTTGTACTTTGCTTACAATGTTCCAGCAACTCGACTTGTATTTCCTTGAGTTTGATCATTTCCAAAGATCCTAGCCATGCCAAAATCTGATACTTTTGCATTCATATCAACATCTAACAAGATATTGCTAGCTTTGAGATCACGGTGTATAATTCTAAGCCGGGAGTCTTCATGAAGATACAACATCCCCCGGGCTACCCCTCCTATAATCTTGTAACGTCTTGACCAATCCAGCTTCTCCTGCTCTTGTGGGTCTGTGCATTGAACAGTTGAAATGCAAGTTCAAATTAGAAGTAAAGAACTACACTTTGGAAATGTGTATTATGTTATTTCGTTTCTCCAAATTGAGTACAAGCAAAAGAACACGTTAACTTAAAGTGGTCCCATCTCCGAGCATGCACCTGCAATGCTCCTCAACACACGATTCGTGTTGTGTACCATTCAGCTATGCTTTGCGTTTGAGAGTTAATACGTTAATGGACTCCAAGATTCGTTATTCATAGCAATGGATCCGGCTCACATGGAAAACTCCTCTTTTACACGTGTTTTTCCAAGGCAACCAAATGCAATTGATGAGCTGTCGCCTATTGATTGGTGGGGTGGAAAAGACGAGTTTTCCATGTGAGCCGGACAGAATTTATTCTCATGGAAATTAGCAACAAGCAGTAGTAATGAAGAGGCGTTTAGATTGCCTAACCAAATAACAAGTAATCGAGGCTCTTGTTGGGCATAAACTCATAAATGAGTATCTTTTCTTCTCTTCCCAAGCAAAATCCGAGTAGCCTCACAAGGTTTCTATGCTGGAGCTTGGCAACCAATGCCACCTCATTCTTGAATTCTTGTGCACCTTGCCCTGAGGCTCGAGATAGCCTTTTCACAGCTACCTCTTGGTCATCTGGAAGTAAACCCTAAGAATACAAAACATCTCATGAAACTCATAGATCCAAAGTAGGACAACTTCTGCAAATTTCAAACGGTTTTTGCAGGGAAAAAAAATACCTTGTAGACTAGACCAAATCCACCTTCACCAATTTTGTTGTCGTTTGAGAAGTTGTTTGTGGCTGCTTCAATTGTACCCAAATCATATTGCAAGGACTCCACTTTTAAGATGTCATCCCCAACTGAACAAATCAAAAGTTGAAATTAAGAACAAATGGTAAAAACAGGAAAGGTCATGAAGTTGTTTTGTGGTCTCTATCACTCTTTCTTTAGTTTGTTCTGGCAAGAAGAAGTTTCTTTAGTTTAGGGTGGGGGTAATTTTGAAATTTCCCCTCGTTCTTACCATTGTCTAGATCTTCATCTACAGAATTATATTTCTTCTTCCCCCTTTTAGTTAGGAAACAGAAGCCTGCTATGAAAAGCATAACAACGACCCCAATTGAAGCTACAATGGCAGCGATTACTTGCGATGAGACTCCCCCATTTCCTGCATTATTAAAATTGTTTCTTTAGCAAAAGGTTGCACTGACTAAGGCCGCAAACAATCTAATTCAAGTATGTAGTGATTAGTTTCGGCTTGTCTGAAGAAAAAAAAGGAATAATATATAAGGTTTGTTTTGTTTAACATGCGTCTAAAAGAAGCATTTAATCTAGCTGAACACAATCTCGAGCATATTGGTGTTCAAGCTTCGCTCGAAAACTAAACGAGTTTGAAAAATGTGTTCAAAACTAGCCTCGAATTAGATTTTAACAAGCCGAGTATGAGTACGTCAACATCGAATAACTTGAATTAATTGATTTAACACCACACCATCGCTCGCTTTTTGCAACTTTAATTGATAAACGCCTTTCATCCCATATTCTTGGTCCTTTAAGTTGTGGGAGTTAAGGCGCGCGAAAACGCAGTCCTTTAGTCAATTAGTGACGATTCACGATTGATTTTAGGAGAGATAATGGAAAAGCTGTCTGACAGCCTCCACTTTTTTCCACTTCTAAATGTGTATTTAAAGGATAGACTTTGAAAGGAACAAAAAAAAAAAATTCACATCTGAATGAAAGAAGAACCAAGAATGTGGAACGGCAGGAGTAACAGATTATGGATACTAGACAATTCTATAAACTTCAAAAATAAAATTCCAAATCAAAGTTTTACCAGGGCTGCTTGTTGTAGTAATACTAGGAGGAGGAGGACGGAGGACTGGCGTAGGTGGTGGCGGAGCAGCACCGAAGCTGGCGTTGTAAAATGGGTATATCTCATACCTGACATTACAGCTCGGAAGCCGAACTATCGCTCCTTGTTTTCCATCACAGCAACTCGGAAAAGCCGAGATACAATCCCGAAGGCAGGTAGTGCAATCGGAATTAGATATATCTGGCGTGCATTGCACTAGTCCATACAACGTTTGAAAGGGTGAGTAATTGACTTGTGCAGTTGCGAATTTCTTACCTGAGTCATCACTCGAACTCCGATTGACAATATCGTCCATAACCTATATATTCAAGTGTAATTCATACCAATAGTTAAGTGGTTGCAAAAAGTAAGAATTAGATATAACATAAAAATCATTTTTTTTTAATTTTTATTTACCACGGAGGAAAGACACACCAAACTAAATTACCAGAAAGATATAAGAGGTTAAGGCTCTCATATTCAACCACAGCTGGTGGTCGGCAGACACAGAAAGGTGATAAGAGGGAACAAACCATGGTTGTAAATAAACACTGTTATGTTCAGTATAGGCCGTTACGTTATGGGATATTGGCCCTTCGATAATGTTATGGACGTACGTATCGGCTGACACGATTCGTTATCGGCTGATATAATTAAGACTATATCACTGATACCATTATGTTTTTTGAAATCACGATTTAAAACCCTGGAGCCAACTATATAATTATTTTGAATTTGAAAAGATTCCGGTAAGAAAGTTAAAATTTCAATTTTGCAGAAATTGAAGTAAACTTACCAAGATATTGAAGGGGCTAAAAAATTAGAACTTGTTGTAAATATCAAGATTTACAAATTTGAGCACCGTATTCAAAATTGTCAATCCTCTACTAGCAAGTGTACCGTTTTCTATATTAGGAAGGTACGTACAGTACCACTGTACTAGTGAGTAACTTGGTACCATTTCGGATTGACCACAACATATATTTTACAAATTTCCTATATATTTTCAAATAACCAAAATACTTAAAAGTAGAGAATTAAAAAAAAAATCTAAGTTTCTAACACTCTGAATATACCTTAACGTTAGTTTTAATAACTAATTAAGATAATTATCATATTATAGACTTCGTTTTGTTGATTTATCTTAAAATTCAAGTAATTTTTAGTGAAAGGAAAAAATACAATTTTTTGGTACCAACTGAGATTCCAGTACAATTTTTTTGTGTGTCTTTTATTTTACAAAGTAGATGATCCGGTGTGTAGAGTTCGGCTTACACACAGAAGATCAGATTATCGGTTCTTGTGAAATATAAGATATGGTTCATAGTCTTAGATGGAACTGGACACACTATCGATAGGACTGTAGTACAATGTTTAGTAGGCCTATCTTGACAACAGGGAACGGTTTAGTTCCAACTCATTGTGCTAGTACACTTTGTGTGTATTGAACAGGACCGCATTGAGATAATTGTCTGTGTACTAACTTTATAAGACAATTGGAACCTCATGGTTATTATGAATGTTTATACTCTTAATCCAAAGATAATAATTAGAGGTATATATTTAATGTTGTTGACTTTGATTCATTAAAGAGTGAGATTTTTATACGGTCAATAGTCTCGGTGAGTTGGGTTGCAACATTATATATATGACAACTATTAATTATTGATGGAATCCACGTCCCAGTAGGGATTGATGATACCCCCTTGAGTAAGTTTATAAGTTTCGAATATGTCAAACCTTGTAGGTAGATTTTGTATCTGACATATCGAATAAGTTAAGCGGATAGTCTCAAAGTTAAGATGTTGATTAAGTGGGAGATCCTAGTAATTTATTTTAATCAACGGGTATCTATAATCTTAACGTGGGGAGATATTTAAGTATTTAATATCATAGAGCTCGTAATATAATTGAGATAAGGACGAGAGTGTAATTATAATTCTGTAGTGGGGTGAATTATAATTAGTGAAATAAGAAATAGAATCCTGGTGGGATTATGATTTCTTATTTACACTGGGAGCCCGAACTTATTACTCCTTAGGTCCCTATCGTAGCCTTATATATATATATAGTGCTAGCCCGTGCCTACGGCACTACGCATCCCGGTTGGAATGGGATAGCAGTTGTGTGATTTAGGTGAAAACCATGGGCACTTTACTGGGAAGTGAGAGGATGCACTACAGCCTTTGGATCAAATGAATCTAAGCCGTTCCAACAACTTGTCCCCACACCCTTCTGTTTTATAATAGAGATATATACACACACACACACATTATGCTCTCTAGGTAAGTGACTTGGGTTTTCTATTATTCACGAAATAGCGAGAGACCTAGAGAGAGCAAACAAATCACGAAAAAGTTCACACTCAGTTCATGTAGTTCTAGACGTGAAGGGAATAGGATAGAAGATCGTAAGGTGCAGTCAAGCAGTATACGTGGCTTATAGCAAGACGTGCTATAACAAGTTCAACCAGCGTTCGTGTCATAGGGAGTTGAGGTGAAACCCTAAATTCCGCCTTGTAGGATTTTGTGCTTTTCTTGTTGTCTAATCTTTACGCGTCATTACTGGGTTCTGGGAATCGTTTCCCAACAGTATCAACGGGTACACCCCATATAAACCAATACAAGCTGGGATTTTAAACAGTACGGAACACCTATATATGTGTACTGTTTTATTGTCGGTACGAGATTGACAACATTAATTATATCCCTCCCCCACTGAAGTGGACCCGTCACCTTCTATCTTCGCTAGCTATCAATTCAACTTAACTTAACCAATATTAAAAATAAAATAGTAGAATACCTCCGACTACAAAACTTTGATATTAAAATACCGAAGTAGTATTCATTCGGAACCCATTATTTTGATTATTTAATTCTCTCTCACACATTATATAGTACATAATACATAGTACAGAAGAGAATTTTTTTTGAGACAGTTTATGAATAAAAAATATGGATAAAAAGTTAAAATGCCCCAATTTTTAATTCGTTTAAATTGGTGTGAAGAACTTATTTTTTCTAATCATACTATTCTAAAGGTTATAACTAATTTTTGTCTTTAAGACTCTCATAATGAAGTATCAGCTATTTATTTGGATAAAATGATCAAAAAAATATGATCTTCGCATCGATTTAAATGGATTGAAAATTGGAGTACTTAATTTGTAACCATATTTTTCAAATATATAACTCGCAACCAAACAAAACCTTAGAAAATATTTGGACAAAAGCTATTTTTCTCTTATCAAATCCCACTTGAGGCCTCGAGATTGTATGCATTGATTTTTTTTTTTTTCATGTCTTCTACATTTATACTTTTTGTCAAGCTTGAATATAATATACATCATTGATTGATATTCTAGTTCTTTTCTGTTTGTGTTTTCTCTTCTTGAACTTTTAAACTTTTAACACCGCTATAAGAAAATTCCGGTTCTGCCATCGCTCTCTCCGTCCAGAGCATTGTTGGCTTCTAGTAAAAGCCAAAAAGAGGCACAGA
Organism: Rhododendron henanense subsp. lingbaoense; assembly: GCA_020567845.1. Taxonomy (NCBI): domain Eukaryota; kingdom Viridiplantae; phylum Streptophyta; class Magnoliopsida; order Ericales; family Ericaceae; genus Rhododendron; species Rhododendron henanense. Next base: position 8,921,835 of record CM036317.1, read on the forward strand.
AGAGCTTTTCACATTCTATTTTTCTACTTCTAATTAATGTTGGAGTGAAAAGACCAAGTTGCCCTCTACATTTTTTGGAAATAACCCCCCTACCCCTTTAAAAACATTAAATTTGTAGGCTTAATTTGTTTAATGTTTATGTTGTCTGTTTTTTTTTTCCCCCTTTATTCGTATGTTGTTTTCCGAAATTAATGACGGTTCGAAGTCTTCATATCTTATTGCAATTAGTTAGATTTTACTTAATCGTTATTTCAATAAAAACATATTAACATTGTTGGAGACTTTCAATAACCAAAAAATAAAACAAACAAAAAAGACTTCGAACAAAGAAACATAATCATTATTCCATATTGTTATTTTACTTAATCATTATTTCATCTTAATTACCAACAAATAAAAAATAGTTGGAGACTTTCAATTAAGAAAGAACAAAACTGTATTCCACAATATAACTTTAAAAAATTGCAAAAATCACTATTCATACACATTCTAATACTCCCTCCGTCCCTTATTTAGAGTCCAGTATTTCATTTTGGGCTGTCCCTTAATAAGTGTCCATTTTGTAAAGTTAGTGGGTAAAAGTTGGTGCATTATCTATTTTGTCCCTAAAAGTAGATTCTATATTAAAAAGTTAGTGAGTAAAATTATAATGATGATGGGTAAGTAGGGAAAGTGGAGGAAAAAGTTGATGTAAAAGGTATAATGATGATGTCTTTTTAATAAGTTGGAGTTACGAAGCAGGATACTTAAAAAGGGACAGAGGGAGTACTATAATAAATAACCAAAGGCAATATGGTAAAAAATCAACACATAATTCATTTTGATCATTTATCTCCAAACCCTACTCTTGTTGAATCCATTATGCACATATCTCCCAAACACTCTATCGAAATAAATATATATTCTGACCATAATCGAAAAGGTCAAAAATACAAAAAGCTAAATTCAAAAGGCCAAAAAATAGGGCTCCATATAATATGGGAAAGGAGAGAGATACTTATCTACGGCGGGGCCGTGAATAAGTTCTTTTACGAAGAAAATGAATCGCGACCATTTAAAACACTTTCGGACAATCCAGATTTTAATGAAACTTTTTCGGGGAAGAGTTTCATTAACATTCGGACGGTCATGATTCATCTCCGTAAAATTTCTTCACGGGACCCTCCGTAAAGAAGTTTTTCTCGGGAAAGGAACAATTCTTCAATCATTAAAGTTGAGGAGAATAAATTCTATCCACCGCTGATATAAAACCCCACTTTTCCACCATCGCCTATTGTGGTCCCCATCAAACGTCTATTGTTGTAATCTGAACCGTTCATATTTTAAGACCCGCAATATAGTATTGCCATGCAAAAAATTTGCTTGATCGAAAGTCGATAGATATATTAAAATTAAAATTTTGGTTTATAAAATAGACGATCTAAGTCTGTCAATAATAATAAAGATAAATTACCCATTTTACAAAACAAAATTCATTTTTTTGATACTCATGTTGATGTCCGATCAAATTTAGCTTTTGCATAGATACGCTACTATGTGGGGTCTACAACATGACCTGTTCCAATCAACGATAAACTCATAGTAGGACCGAAAAAAATGATGATAAAAAAATGAGATTTTCCACTGTCGATGAAAAAAATTTAATCTCAAAGTTGAGTCATTAAACTTTATAGTGGACTTCACAAAAGGCGTCCGGTGACCAAGGTCCAAAGATATTTCCCCAATTACCACTTTTCGTATGGCCCACATATAGCACTCGAATTTGACAAAGACAAACACACACAAAAATACAAAAGAAATACTGTACACTATTTGCACCACTAGAATATCGTTTGACACCAAAAAAAAATGTATTGGATGGGTGAGACCTACACCATTTTAATCAATAAGAAATAAGATAATATTCACGCTTTTTTAAGGGGGGTGAACAAAATTGCATTGACTAACCAGGTTAGCTATTTGGATATGATTCTAGGTTTTAAAAAAAATGCTTTCCTTAAATAT